>CM076582.1:919373472-919738570 GCA_034641835.2 Pinus albicaulis
CAATCTCCCCCTCCCCCATACTCTCTCTCTCTCTCTCTCCCACCCTCTCTCTCTCTCCTCCCCCCACCCTCTCTCTCTCTCTCGCTCACTGTCTGTGCCTCTATATCCCTCCCTCTCTCTCCACCTCTCTTACCTCTCCCTCTGTCTTTCTCTCTCTCTCTCCATTTTACTCCCACAATCAGTCTCTCTCTCTCTCTCTCTTCCCCTCCCCTATCCCTATCCCTCATGCCCCTCTATCTCTCTCTCTCTCTCTCTTCACTATCTCCCCCTCTACCCCCCTATCTCCATTTCTCTCTCTCGCTCCCTTCCCCTATCCTTCCTTCTCTCCTCCTCTCTCCCCCTCTCTATATGCCTCTCTCTTTCCCCACCTCCCTTTCTTACTTTCTCTTACTTTCCCACTCTCTCACTCTCTCCCCCTCCCTCCAACCCACTCTCTCTATCCCCCTCACTTCGTCCCTCTATATCTCTCTCTCTCTATCTCCATCCATCCCTCCCCCTGCTACCCCTCTCCCTACCTCCCACTACCTCCCCTCCTCGTCCCCCTCCCCCACTCTCTCTCTCTCTCCCCCATCCCTCCATATCCCTCCCTCACTCTCACTCCCACTCTTCCTCCCCATCTCTTCTCTCTCCCTCTCCCTCCCTCTCCCTCTCTCTCTCTCCTCCATACCTACTATCTCTCGCTCTCTCCCACTCTCTCCTCGTGCCCCACCCTCTCCTGATCCCCTTCTCCCTTTCTTGACCTATCTCCTTCCCTCTACCCCTCTCCCTTTGTTGACCTATCTCCTTCCCTCTACACCTATCCCTATCACTCTCTCCCTCTCTCTTCCCCTCCATTGTCCCTCTCCCTCATCCCCACTCTCTCTCTCTCCTCCACTCCCCCTCACCCTCTCTCTCTTTATCTCTCCCTCCCTCCTCGACTCTCTCTCTTTCTCTATCTATCTCTCTCTCTCTCTCTCTCTCCTATCTCCTTCTCTCTCCCCATCCCCCTCCACCACCTTCTCCCCCTCCCCCTACCACTATCCCTATTCCTATCTCTCTATCTCTCTCCCCCCTCCACCTCTCCCTCTTCCTCTCCCTCTTCCTCTCCCTCCTCCCCCTTCTCTCTCTCTCTCTCTCTCTCTCTTATGCTCTCCCCATTGTCGATGTCCCTTTCCCTGTCCCCCTCTCCTTCTCTCTCGCTCCCCCCACCCCTATATCTATCTCTCTCTCTCTCCCTGTCTCTCCCACTCTCTCTTCCCACCATTCTCTTTCCTCTTTCCCTCCCCTTATCTCTCCCTCACCCTCTCTCCCTCTCTCTTTACCCCCTCACTTTATTTCTCCCTCACTGTATCCCTCTTTCTTTCCTTCTCCCGATCTCTCCCCTTCCCTCCCTCCATCTCTCTCTCTCCCACTCTCTCTCTCTCTCTCTCTCTCTCTCTCTCTCTCTCTCTCTCGCTTGCTCTCTCTCTCTTTCTCTCTCTCTCTCGCTTGCTCTCTCTCTCTTTCTCTTTATCCCTCTCTCTCATTCTCCCTCCCTATCACCCTCCCTCTCCCACCTCTCTCTCTCTCTCTCTCTCTCTCTCTCTCTTAGGCTCTCCCCCTTGTCGATGTCCCTATCCCTGTCCCCCTCTCCTTCTCTCTCGCTCCCCCCACCTCTCTCTCTCTCTCTCTCTCTCCATGTCCCCACCCACACTCTCCCACTCTCTCTCCCCGCCTCTCTCTCTCTCTCTCTCTCTCTCTCTCTCTCCACCTCCCTTTTGCTTTCCCTCCCACTGCCCCCCTCTCTCTCCCGCTACCTCTCCCTCCACTGCCCCCTCCCCCCCCTACTCTCTTTCTCTTCCCCTCCCTCATTTAGTCACAACCTCTCTTTCATTCCCCCCTCTCTCTATCTCTCTCTCTTTCTCTCTCCATCTCTACCCCCCGTCTCTCTCTCCCTGGCTCTCTTTCGTTCTCCTCTCCTCCTCTTCCCCCTCCTCCTGTCTCGACTTATCTCCTTCCCTCTTCCCCTCTCCCTCACCCTCTCCCTCTCCCCCCCCTTATCTCTCTCACACACTCTCTGATCCCTCCCTTCTCCCACTCTATTCTCCTCACCTCTTCTTCTCTCTAACCTTGCCCCCCCCCCCTCTCTCTGTGTGTGTGTATATATATATCCTTCCTAATGTCTCTCGCTCCCTCCATCCCTCTCCCTCGTTGTTTTTCTCCATCTCTGTCCCTCTCCCTATTCTCACTCCCTCCTCTCTCCCACTTTGTCTCACTCTCTCCCTCCTTCTCCCACTCCCTTTCCCTCTACCTTTATCATCCCCTGCCCTCTCCCCCTCCCTCTCTCTCCCTCTCTCTCTCTAACTCACTCTCTCTCTCTCACACCCTCCCCCTCTTCCACTCTCTCTCTCTCTCTCACCCTCCCCCTCTTCCACTCTCTCTCTCTCTCCCCCCTCCTCTCTGTATATCTCTCTCTCTCTCTAACCCTCCCCTCTCCCACAATCTCACCCTCTCTCTTCCCTCTCCCTGTCCCTCTCACACTCTCCCTCCCTGTCGCCCTCTCCCTCTCCCCCCACTCCTCCTCCCCTCTCCCTGTCACTCTCTCCCCCTCTTTCTCACTCTCTCTCTCCATGTACCTCTCTCTCTGTGCACCTCCCCCACTCTCTCTCTCTCCGCCTCCCCCTCTCCACGTCTCTCTACCCCTCTCTCACACTCACACGCACATACATTTAAATAAACAAACACGTTCATTTCACATATCTTATATAAATAAAACAATTCTACTAATAAAAAAATTTAAATTATTTTATATCATCTAATTTTCAAAAGATAAATAATTACATATAATGAAATAATACAAAAATATCTTTTGACATTATAAACAATCATTTATAAATAATAATAAAAATATTCTTTTCATTATTATATAATTTCAAATCAATATATAATTATACAAACAAAAATATAAGTAAACAATTCAAATATAATAATTAACTAAAAACATTCATCCACTAATAACAATATAAATATAAATGATATATATCAAATACTATAGAATATATAAAAAAGCTGTTGGACTAGTAGATGGAAAGGATTAATGGAATTGGGTATGGCACATCTATTTATAAAATAAATCAAGGACTAGTCGAATGCTTCAAGGAGAAGCTTGAGAAGAGGATTATGACACATCTATGATGACCAAAACAAAAATAAATTCAAGAAGCATACCTGTCATGGCTGCAACCAAAATAAATTCAAGAAACATACCTGTCATGGCTGCAACAAATATCACTGTTACGGCTCGTTGCTTCCCTCCTCTCCACTGTAAATACCTCCATTCATGGCATCGAACAACAGCGCCTTTCATTGGTCTCTTCCATGCATCCCTTCATGCATCCCTTCTCTATCCAAATTCCTTACCATTGCAAATGATGGGCTCTTCATGATCAAAATTTCAATAACACAGAGACAATATACACAGACACAGAGAAACCAAAACAGAGTCACAGCCACACGGAGATACACGAGAAAACACTTCCAATGCAAATACAAAAATATATAGAATTTCATTACGCCATGGTTTATGGTTTTTTAAAAAACTGAATTCATTTATACTTTCAAAAATATATTAAAAAAAAAAATCACAATTTTTTTTGAAATTGAATCTCCAAAGTCTAGTGAAAAATATCATTTCATCTATAAGTTAAACTCTGCCTTAATTTAATGTGATTTGCAACTCAAGGTCAAAATGAGGTCAAACTTAATTTGTAAATTTACACTGGAAATATGTTCCTTTTAATTCTTGTATTGCTCATTTAAATGCATTCATAACATCTAGAAGAAACTAAAGCGAGTGCATATATAGCTTTATTGTATATGTACATTTTAGTATATTAAACTTTCTTTCTATTCTTGTCATTATTATTTTTTAATTATATTTTTATTGTTTTGTTTTTTATTATTTTTATTATAAGGTTTTAAATCTTTTAAAAACAGATTTTAAGAAGAATTATGAGTTTTCTTTTTTAACTATACTAGTGAGATAATGCACCTTATTTAGTTGTTTGATCTATTTGTCTAAAATTTTTAATATATATATATTTTTTAAATAGTTTTAATGGCATTATTTTTATTTTTACTTTTTTCTTATGATTTTAGATATATTTTCCCTAATCTTATATGGTTTTTTGATACAATATTTAATGAATAAAATTTTATTAAAAAAATTATTATATAGGTTGAGGGAGAAAATTCATAGTTAAAAGAACTTATTCCTTAGAGGAAGTCGAGTCTCTAAACTTTCATCTTCTTAACTTCCAGATAACTATAATTTTTTCTAGAGAATTATGCACTTTAGAATATCATTCTTTTTCACTTGTACCATAGATCAAACAAATATATTTTCACGCTAAACATGTCCACCATAGAGAATATTCATTCTTATTTTGAGAACAATAATGGTCAACTAAACCTCTGAAGGGTTACATTGTATCTACCTATGATTTGAGATACTTCACATCGCATCCATACACCACAAAACCTCTCAACATTGTCTCTACCCATGGTTTGGTGTATTTCACATCACATCGATATAACAAGAAATCTCTTAACAATATTACACACCCCATCATGAGAACTTTTATCATTGTACCAAACTCATTCTAATAAAATAAGGGTTGATAATGGACCCATTTAGGGAATCACTTCTCTCCTTTATGACCTCACTCTACATTTTATTCCTCCCTCTGGGAAAATATGTAAAAAATATGATTCTCAACTACTCTAATCTATAGGGAATCTCCTCAATACTTTCAATGTAATTGACAACCCCAACTTATCGCATGTGCAGTAGGGTATGCCCTTATAACTTTTGAAATAACATCTATAACTCATCTCATTTTCAATTCATCATAATCCATATAGTGCAATAGGAAACAATGCAATTTATTTGGTTTAAGGTAACACAATTTCCATATATGCCCATAGTCTTCTATACATATGATTTAAACAATAAGGACAGGTGTTCAATCTAATTTTTTTATTTCTAGCTACCAAATATATATAAACATCTTAGATTGCATATTTAGGCACTATACATTCAATATAAAGGCACAAAGATTAATAATAAGAGTTTAGCTAATGCTAAAATATATATCTATATGATTCCTTCTTAAAATTTAGCCAAAAAATAGTGTTATTGTATCTTAAAAGAACTTTTAATTATTTTGTCTTTTGATAACCAAAATATCTTGCAAAGATGATAATAATAAGAAGACAAAATGTTGACATCCCAAATTTTGTGATTTCATAAACATACTTAATCAGTATTCATTATTGATCATTCTTTTAGGCATTTCCTATTATTTCTAGCACTCATGTTTGAGTTCAGTTGTCATGTGCATTAAGGAAAAATTCGTTAGGGACTCTAAATCAACTAGTTGTTTCTTATGGTGATAAAATTGAGTTTTCATATATTTCATTAAAGACTCTAAATCATATAGTTGTCGCTTATGACAATGAAATAACTTAATCTATCTTTGAGGCTATTATCATGGAACTTCCACCACTTATCAAGTGTGTGCCCATTCAAAATTCAAATTGAATAGTGCTTGTTTCTAGGTAGGACATAATGTAGTGGTAGGGATATTTGGTTACCAAATTGGTTTATAGTGCTTCGTTAATGGGGTTGATATACGTATTAGCATAGATATATTTTACTCCAATGTTTAATAACAATTGAGATGGATTAAAAGAAAATAAAAACATAATTGGTAAGTTTATAAAAGATCTAGGTTAAAATAGATCTAAATTGATTATTCTTTTATTAGAGATTTTTATTATTAGTATGGTACATTCTTAGTTTAATTTTATTTTAGATTTGTATGAATTTTGTATCTTTTTTTTCAATTTAATTAATTAGCATCAAGAATGCTCCCATAGCATGCCCACATACATATGTCTCCACTACGAAGGGATATTTTAACTTTAGTAATGCTAGAACCAATGCTTGACTGATATTCTTCTTTAACACCTTAAAGGCTCTTCGCTGACCCTTTCCCCACTCAAAACTCTTCCCACTTGATATTATGGTGTGGAGTGGTATTTATACCAGTAAAAACGAGTCTATGATTTTCTTAAAGTACCATGTTTCCTCAACAAAACTCCTATCCTAAAAAACATTTAGTAAACCTTACCGACCACTTCATGATGACCTCCATCATGGAAGGATCCCTCTTCAACTCTTCTCCACCTATCACACATCTTGAGATGTGCTCCTTTAAAGTCTCTAGAACCTACATCAAATGTGAGATGTGTTTGTCCTAGATAGCAATGTATACAGGTTAATTATCCAAAAAAAAACAAAATGAACTTACAAAAGTGCACAATATATCGTTAATTAACTTCATGAATGTAGTTGGTGCATTTCATAGGCTAAATATCATAACTAACAACTAATAAAAACATTTTCTAGTTTTGAAGCTGGTCGTCTAGGTATCATCTTCTTTTACTCAAACCTAGTGACCCCCTGATTTTAAGTCTAGCTTGGTGAAGTATTTATCTTGTTGCATAATAGATCCTCTATCCTAGGCAAGAGGTACCCATTCTCAAGAATAATATTGTTTAAAACCCTATAAAAAGTGCACATGCATCAAGTTGCATCCATGGTCGCATCCTTCTTAGGCATAATTATAATGGGTGACCCACATGTGAGGTACTTGGTCGAATAACACCATCTTCTAATAGCTATTACAACTAATTATTCACCTCATTTGTATTTATAAATGATTACTTGTACAACCCAACGTTTGGTAGTGGATAATATCGAAACAATTGGATCGCATGCTCCACTTCCGTCTTGGGTGGTAACCCTTTAGGCTTCTAGAACACACCCTTGTATACATCTATAAACTCTTCCAATTGTCTTTTATGTTCCTTCATAGACCCCACTAAGGATGACCTTGCTTTAACCAACTCTTCTACAAACTAATTTTATCTTAAAAATATGAAAGCATACTTTTTTCTAGAACTAATTACTTTCTCATCTTAGTTGGCACTTACAAATGAAATTTTTGAGTTTCCCTTATGTGTTTTGACGGTGAAGGATTTCCCATCCTTAATGAGGTGGTACTAGACGGCTCTTCACACAAAGATTCATCTCATATGTACGTATAGGGACTTCCAATCATAACTATACATACATCAAGTGGAACTACATCTAATTCTACTTCATCAATAAAAGTAACAATAATAGTAAATTTGATTATGTGTAGGTTTTTCTACCTTTATATTTTCCTCCATATTGATGCATCTTAATGGTTATGATATAGGATGGGCATAAGTCTTCAGTCCCAATTTCAGAACCAAATTTATTTCTAGTAGATTATCCTATGATTAAGATTCGAATAGAGCATCAATTTTAGTCTTCTTGACTTGTGAATTTATATGGAAGAGTATGCTCAGTTCCTTCTCTTCTTATTTTTTAAGGCTACTTAGTGTTGGGTATGTGTTATATTATTTCCATGAATAGGAACATGTGTGAGGGAGGGTTGGGGGGGGGGGGGTGGGGGTGGGGCGGCGCGACAACCCTCCTTTCTCTTTCTCGGCGCAGTCGGGGGGTCGTAGGGGGTGGGTATCCCTATGTACGGGGTCTAGAGCAGTGCCCATGGAAATTTTTTTGGACCCTATTTTAGGTGGGTAGACTCGCCTATGGTTTTGTGCATGGATTTTCACATGGTTTTGGGGCATGATGGTTTTTGACCCCTGGTATTTTGTAGATCCAATCAAGGGAACTATGATTATGTTGTAATCCAAGGTTAATGGATTGAGGTTTCTGAATGCTTCAACATGTATATATATGTGTTGTAACACTAAAAGGAATCTAATGAAAAAACAAGCTGGTAGTCCCAATTTTGGGATATAGGGGAAAAATCTCTTTGTATATATGTTTTAAGTTTTATTCTCTCGTTATTATTTATTTTCTGTCTTTCAGAATTCATTTGCAGATAATTTTTGTATAAGATTAAAACCTACATTTTGTATCAGAGCGTAGGTCATGAGTTCAATACACACCCAACTCATGTTGGGGGGTAGATTGTTGGACATTGGATAAACCACGGCTCCCCATGTATTTCGTGACATCGACTAACTGCCTCTCATGGATCCTTATCTCTGCCGATGCGATCGTTGACTAACACCTACGAGTTCTATTATAATGAAAATCATGATTCCCAACAAGTGGTACCAGAGTTGTTTCCATTACAAGGGGATGCCTTTGCTACTGAGGGGTTTTTCACTACGGAATGTGGTAGACCCTATTCACTGGGAAATCCGTGGGATCGATTATTGTGTTGAAATAAGAGGGTGAGCAGTGGAAATATAGAGGTTGAGAAATTTAATGGTCATAGTTTTGAGTTGTGGAAGCTCAAGATGGAGGATTTGCTGGTGGATAGAGATTAATGGATCACGGTAGATCTAGGTACTAAGCCAACGATAATGTCAGATGAAGACTGGGTGAAGTTTGATTGAGAGCCTGAATTAGTGATGAAATTGGTGCATTCTTGGGGTTAATAGTGTATCCCAATTGAGTAATGAGGACATTAAAAATTTCCATAACCTAAAACATATTTTAATTTCATCTCTTTCTATATATACATTAATTGAAAGTAAAAATTTCTCATGATTGAAATATTTTTCGTAGTTTAACTATTTAAATAGTTAAACTAACTTTTAGTCCTTTTCCATGGATTTTTTTATATTTTTCAATTTGTTAATTTGACATTAAACCAATTTATACATTCAAGAATGAAATTTAAATGATACAAATTTACAATATCACAAAGAAGTGTATCATTAGAACACTCTACTGAGGTGTTGAAGAGATGTGAAACTCCTTCCATGCTCAGCATGGAGTTGATAGAAGTTGTGTGTGTGTGTGTCTATATATATATATATGTGTGTGTGTGTGTGTGTGTGTGTGTGTGTGTGTGTGTGTGTGAACCAAAATAGATCCATCTTAACACTAAATAAATTATTATTTGAGAGGGATCAAATATTTTGAGGTAGAAACCTCTTTTGTAGTGCAATTAAAATTTGAAAAAAGGTTTGCAACTCAAGAGGTTTGATCCTTTTTAACATATTTATGGCTAAGATGGATATTATTCTTTATATGAAATCCATGTTGAGCCATAATAATCTCATATTTTGATATTTGCGCAGAGCGACAAGGGGGGCCAAGATTGTAATTATTTATTTTGTAAATGTATATATAGTAAAATTACAGTTGGTTGCAGGGTTAAATCCACGAAAGAGTATGGGGGGTGGGGAAAATCCTTGGAAATGGGAAACATGTATTATGTTTAATGTTTTGGTAGGAGACACCTGGGGGCCCACATGGCGGTAGTGCATGCCACATGGTAGAAGATAGCCATGCAGAGGGAAATATATACATAAGTCTAGTGATGGGGCAAGCAAGGAGAAGGATGAAATATTTTGAGATATAGTGCAATGTTTCTATGCTTCATTCCACGATGGGTGGAGAGCTTCCTCACTGACCATAAGGTGCCACAATTACTGGGTGCAGGTACTTGTTGCTAATTCAATCCTGATTTCTCGTAAAGTGCCTTGGTTGACGAGTTTAGGTACAAGGGAAGTAGACCATAAAGGTTGATGATAATATGGTTGATGTTCCTCTCTGGCCATAAGGAACCATGCTTGATGGCATAGTTAATGGGAAAGAAGATGTACATAGGGTCATTAACATTTTTCCCATCATCCATAGAGTTTTCCTCTCAGGTCAGGGGTGATCTGTGGTTGAGCATGATGAACAACGGGGTCTATGGTTCAGTGGAACATGGAAATCATACATCATGTTTCTCGTTTTCTTACAGATGAGTGCTCTATGTCCATGTTCTTTTAAGATTATAAATTACTATTCAATTATTGTGCTTTTCTTTGCACATAATGTAGAATTCCCTATTGTAGTTATTGATAATTGTTTTAAACATTTACTATATAATTTATAATGGTGATTACTTTAATACATGTATGCAATTGAAATGGTAAATATTCCATTGAACCTTACTATATCCTAAAATTTTGTAAGAACGATACCATAAAATTTATCAATGGTGCCGATTAGTTGAATCAATGGTGAAATTGGTCCATTCTGGGGGTTAATAGTGTCTCCCAATTGAGTAATGAGGACATTAAACAAATTTCCATAACCTAAAAAATATTTAAATTTAATCTCTTTATATATATATATATATATATATATATATATATATATATATTAATTGAAAGTATAAAAATTCTCATGATTGAAATATTTTTCATAGTTTAACTAATCAAATAGCTAAACTAACTTTTAGTCCTTTTCCATGTAATTTTTTATTTTTTCCAATTTGTCAATTTGGAATTGAATTAATTTATACATTCAAAAATGAAATTAAAAAAATAAAAAAATTACAATATCACAAATAATTTTATCACCGGAACACTCTATTGAGGTGTTGAAGAGATGCCCCTCTTAACACTAAATCAAGTAAGCTTTGAGAGGGATCAAATATTTTTAGGTACAAACCTCTATTGTATTGAAAAACTTGAAAAAAGGTTTACTACTCAAGAGGTTTGACCACTTTTAACAAATTTATGGCTAAGATGGATCTTATTATTTTTATGAAGTCCATGTTGAGTAGGGAAAGTATTACACATCTCCTTTATTTTGAGTAACACACACACACACAAACACACCATGTTGAGCATCGAAGGAATTGCCTATTTCCTTCCTTTTGAGCAACAAATCAATAAAAACTTCATACAAGATATTGAAATTTCAACATTTTTTACGATTTTAGACAAATTGACTAACAAATATACATAGAAAAGGGCCAAAATTTTGGATTCTCTAACTAGGTAAAATGTTTTAACAATAAGTCATATTATACAATTAAAATGGTTTTTTTTTTTATTGGGAAATAACTCTCTCTCTCTCTCTCTCTTCCTTTATATTTAATACTTAATTGTGTTTAGTAAACATTAGAATTTTTTTTTTGATAATATTTAAATTCTTAACTATTTGAATGATTGTGCCACTCAATATGTAAGAGATTTCATGTCGTGTTAAAAATTTAAAAAAATATTATAAACATAAAATTTTCCAGCACAATAGGGTAGAGATGTTGGAATGTCATGTTTAACATTTTGACGTTGTAAAAATAAAATAAAAGAATTATAATTATAATTACAATTAATAATTAAACCAACATAGATCCATCTTAACTCTATATATACCAATTGCCAAGAGGAATCAAATCTCTTGAGATGCAAACCCTCTTTTACAGTGACAAGGGATTTGATTAGCCTTGGTAGATTGAGAGTTAAGATGGATCTAGGATGGTTTACACATATCCCTCTTATTATCCTTTTTTTACTTACTTTTAATTAATTCACATAGCAAGTTGATATGAAGATATTTTATTTAAGGTGTGCTTGAATATTTTATTTGTGGTCAACATTCATATATGTGTTTGCGTGTGTGTGTGTGTGTGTGTGAAGCCATAAGGGTTATCTCAAGTGCTTTAGAGCCAAATTTGATGTTCTTTGATATTGTTACTAGCTGTTGTTGATCACCGGTTTCACGCTCTTCAATTCGCTTGTGTCAAGGCCCAATAATTAGAGCCAATGGTTACACCATCCACAAAATGTGGGGAAGTTGTTTGGGGTTTCATTTTTTTCTTTCCTATATATATATATATATATATATATATATATATATATATATATATATATATATATATATATATATATATATATTTAAATTATTAATATTAATTAACATAGATATTTAATTATATTTTTTAAGCCTTAAATTGGAATATTTTTAAAACGTAAAAGAGTTGCACGCTTTAAATTGAAAACACAATTCTTTTAATTACTTTAGCTCTCTCTAAATATTTAACATAAAATAAAATTATGTTACTTAATGTGCATGGAAATATTTGATATAAGAGTAGAATGTTTTTTGATATATATATATATATATATATATTGCATTAAGAAATAAACTTTAAAAATTTACAAAATATATTAAAGAAAAATGGCAAGCATATATCTATGTGGATTTTAATAAAATAAAAAATAAGAATATATTTGTGTGTTTGTGAAAAAGAGATTTTTGTTAACATAGGATCTACCAAGTTTAGAGAGGAATTAAATCTCTTTAAGATAAAAAATTTTCCTCAAGTTTTACACTCAAAAGGGGGATTGCATCTCAAGATATTTGATCTTCTCAATGCTTGATAGATCAAGAGTTAGGATGGATAATTTTTGGTTATGGTTGATATAATTTATACTATATATAAATTTCACACACACACACACACACACACATTAAATGGGAAATAGTATTTATTTTATATAAATCCACACCTAGATCACGTAAAATACATAAGGAATTACATACTAGCGCTGGTGCAGCAATACAGGAGCAGTGATCACCATCACTAGTAGTTGGAGAAGCCATTACACCGGTTGGAGGAAATATTGTAGATGTAAAAGATGTTCCCAAGTATTAGCTTATCCAAGGTTTGCAAACATTTCCATCTCATCATATTTCAGTACCTCAACTTGATATTTGCAGGATCATTTCATCTAGACCATTTCATAACTAAGGATTAGAGCACCTTGCTAATATGGAGCAGCAAACTATCACTATGTAGAGGACCCTTGACTTTCTCAAGGAGGAAATGTATATCCATCTTAGTTTTTCATTGTTGAGCTACACACAACACCTTGTGTTGAAGTGTGGAGTTTTGGAGGGTAGGATGAGAATAGTCCTAACCAGTACAATGTCAAGCTGTGATTTCAACATTTTTTATGGAGACAGAAGATGGACCATCAGGGAGACCAGTAGCGCTTTTACTGAGGAGTTGTGATGAGTTGGGGGCCCAAATATTATTGGAGAATCCCAATGACCGCTTCAATCATGAAGCATTGGATGGGAAGATGGTAGATGATGTACCTCTTATGATGGATACAATATACCATTATTATGATAGATCCTTCTGGATGAGCACCTCATAGCTCAAAGAGAAGATTTTGCCTGCAACATATTTGGAACCTTATGGGTTCTACTGGGCCATTGATGAAAGGCCCTCATGGAGAGATCTCCAAGAGGTTGCACTTCAACATATCATGGACTGAAAATATAGTCATCATATTAGGGAGGATGATATTCTCCATTGGGTGGATAACAAGTTGGAGCATGATATGAGTCATCACCCATAGTTGGAGTGATGGGTGAGGATGATGAGCAAGTAGTTGGTGAGCTACTTGAAAATCTATGACCCAGGGCAACAGGAGGCATGGCTACGCTGGTTACTCTTGAGAGATTTTGGCCATCACATGACACATCCTATGTCGAATGGGTGTGTTATTTTTTGGGAAATGGCATGGAACTCCCATGATGTGGCAGCAGGGAGTTTGGTTATGTTGGGTTGATGTGATATTCTACCTGTCAATCATCATGTTCTTGCTCCATGGGTTGTATGATGATGATATGAGGAGGAAACAAGAGTCACTGTTGTTTTGGTTACTCTTGGGAGAGTATGGGTTGAATTTATCCCATGACCTGCATGATGTTTCAGGAGTTGATGATGGCACAATTCTGGCCTTTGATAATTAGGAGATGTTTCCATATAGGTAGGAGTCTTCCATATATGGTAAGTGGTTATTGGCACTCATACATGCATTTTTCAAACTCAGGAAGTTTTGGAAGAGCAATAACTTCTAGGTGAAGATTGACCACCATAAGCTTTAATCTTCCCTTGAGAAAAAAGAAGCTACAAGGAGGAGAGCAAAGGTGGAGTGGTAGTATTCTAGCATGTGGCTTTGGCATTAAGTATGTCAGGGGATGTGTAGTTTTAATGGAGATTAAAGAGGGAAACAACCATCCTGCAAGGTTGTTACAACCACTCACTTTTTTGGGAGAGAGATGGGTGAGCTCATCTATGGACCTCATCACCAACTTACCAATAGTACATGGTAAGAGTTGTGTCTTTGTACTTATTTTTCATATAACAAAGTATTGGCATTCTCTTGCCATTTATATACAATGTATTTCTCCACAAGAGGGTAAGCCTCTCTTTGGACTTCATGGTCTTTTTAAGACCAAAATCAGTGATGGAGATAACCACTTCTTGTATGGATTTGGGAAACTATTTTTCTATTTTTGGTATAATCAATTGACACCCAATTCCATTTAATAATCCCAAGTAGATGAGTAGAAAGACACAACAATAAAGTGTTTGGGAAGTTAATTGCTACATTATGTTCAAGGGCAACAAGGAGCCAAACTGCGCTGCTTCCACTTGGGGAACTATTTTCACCACCTGACATTTCATATGGCACTCAACATATTTCTCCTTTGGACTCCATATTGTGATGATTTTATATTCACTATATGTGGAGTAGCTTGGGCAAGCAAGCTTCCTAGAACCAAAGAATGGATCCTTGAGAGTCCGAATGCCTTTTGGAATCTTGAGGACAACATCACTGCAGCCCAAGATCAACAAAAACTCTATACATATCATAAATGGAGTGAGAGGAAATGTGGGTTGGACAATTTTGTCTATCATGTTCAGCCATACATCCCATCTACATTACAGAAGTAGGAGATGGAGGAGCTATTTTATGGGCCACACAGGGTAATCCATCTTGTTGCGAGAGTAGTAGGGGGATTGGTGCTTCTCATTGGGGTTAAGGTCCCCAAAATGTTTCATCTCCCATGCCTCAAAAAAGCCTCTATAGAACATGTAGTTTCCTCCATGGATATTCCACTTCTTCATGAGGAGAGCCATTTGGTTTTATCACCAAAGGCTAACTTGCACACTTGGGAGGAGAAACTAGGGGACAGATTGATTGGAAAGAATTTGGTTCAGTGGAGGAATTTATCAGATGAGGATGCTCAAGGAGAAGGAGAGGATATTTTGTAGTATCCATCCTTGCAGTTGCTTGAGGACAAGCAAGATTTTTGAGGGGGGGATTGTAATATTCCTAATTAGCTTTCAGCTTGTTAGAATATTAATTTTAGCTTTTGATAATAAGATAGGTGAATAAGTGGGTAGAGAGACCCATAAATATATTTAGTAAAAATAAAACCACTTCTCATGTGAATTTGGATTATTGTATCAGCTCAATACAACACCTTTAGGTGTGAACAGGGGCTAAAGCATATGGATAGGATTAAATTTGATCAAATGAACAATGTTGTCATGGAGGTAGTGGAGAGTTAATGGAGGACAATGCAGCCATAGAGGAGGAGTGTATGCATGAGAGTAGCATATTTAATGAGTGGGACCCAAGGTAAGGATGCTCACCAAGCATATAGGGAAGAGGATGGAAGCCATAGAAGGATTCTTAGTATTGTTTATGTATTTGTATTTTATCACTTTTTGCATGCTTCAGCTATTTAGCGGAGTCTGCTTTGTTGTTTAGCAGAAGGGTGATTCTGAGCGGAAATCCCATCCTCATCCTTGGGTGACTTCGAGTGCCTACTCAGGAGAGGTTCATTGAGCATCATTTCCACTATCTGGCATCATTCCAAGCTTCAACCATCATTCACAGTGTATTCACCTTCAAGATTGTGTTGTTTTGCAGGACAACAACAATGGAGGGTTGATAGACCCAGTTTATGAGCTTTCTTTGTAGTGAGGGGAGAATCCCTTCATCCAAGAGGCTATCAATGAAGTTCCTTGAGCCTTATTCCCCCATATGGCATTAGGCCAAGAAAAAACATTCACCCACAGTGTAGTCTCTTCCAGAAAATGCGTTATTTTTTAGTGCAGATGCAGTGGGAGGTCAAGTACCCAAGTTCTTGACCTTGCTTTCCAGTGAGGGGAGAAGCCCTTCATCCAAGAAGTTTGTAAGGAGGGATATCATCCATTTTCATATCACATCAACCACCTCCCACCAGTGATCTAGTTGCAGAGCGTTATTCAACTGTAATGTTCTGAAATGGAAATCAATAGCTTTTACACCACCGAAGAATTCCTTTGTCGGAAATATGAAGAAGGCTATGTCAGAGATGGACTGAGAGGGCTTTTACCAGTCATGTCACCTCTAAAGAGAGGATGAGAGCCAGAGGCTATCTAGCCTTTTCTCAGACTCTGCCTATAGCTATGCAAATATTTCTTCCTCGAGAAGATCTTTCTCAAAAGGATGAGCTACAACAATACATAAACTTGAGCATGGAAAATAGCAGTGAATGCATAAACTTCAGAAAATGAAAATAAACCTCATAGTATTCTCATTGATAATATGGTAGCAGAAATGTGTACAAGATCTTGAGGAAATGATCACTCAAGCTGAAGCAAGTCCTTCACTAAAGACACAAGTACAATGAACATGAAATACACTGCTACATATATTATACCCAACTATGACTGTATAGTCTATGAAGGACGACTACTATAAAATAATGATACAATGAAGATATGGCATTATTAAGCTCAAATAAAGAAGGGGGAGATGAATCTCAACCCCTGGAAACGATAATAAACAATCCGTAAAGGGATTGGCTACAATACATACAAAATGGAAAATCTGCAGAAATGCTGGAGTTACTGGAGTAGCTACAACTCTAAAATGATAAAATGAAGGATATGGCTAAATAATGCTGCATAAAATGTATATACCTCCTCCAATGGAAATCTAGAGTGAAAGGCTCATCCTTTCACCAAATATTTCACCCTCCAAAATGCTGGCGCAACCCCTCCCTGCAATTGCACTCAATAATTGTGCAGTCAAGGAGAAGAACTACGTTGTAGGTGATAGGAAGAGCTTGGCCCCCTGCCAAGATATGAAATGGAGCTGATATCTCCCCTATTGATCTCCTGGATGCACAAAATATTCCTCCTATGAAATCTGAGCTCCATAATGATGATGTGAGAACCTCCACTACAACCCTAGCAACACAATGGCTCTTGCTGCAAGAATCACTGCACTGAAAGAAATAGCTTTGGCATTGAGCAAATATGTGGAGAAGATGAAGATCAAACCTTCAATATATTCTCAAGAAGGGAGGGAATCCTTGAGCAAGAAATCCCTTGTGCTAAACAGCATAGCTATCGCAGTTGTGCAATTGTTGAAAGCCAAGAAATTCGAAATATCCAAGCTAGCTCAAAATGGTTGCTTTCCCCTCCTTTTATACAAATGAAGGCTCCTTAGCCATGGAACCCACACATTAGGGTTTCCTCATCCTCATTCAATTTCATAGGCTTCCCAAGCAAGCCACACCTCCATCTATTGCACAGTTTGACTTGGTCAACATGACCGAGCCCTCTTTGCAATTAACCCTTTTCACACATGGAATGTGAAAAAAAGCTCCAATGATGCTCCTCTTTCATAATTTGAGGGATTTTATTGATTTTTTTCATAACCATCGGCCTCCTTACCCATTTATTTAGCTTCAATATGATAAAAGAAAAATTTTAATGTTCCATTTAGCCATGTGCTAAAATGGGAACATTACAGTTCTCCCCTCCCAAATGTTGCTTGTCCTCAAGCAACTTCAAGGATAGAACTGAAGAATCTCCACCCAAGGCATGGAGTCTGAAATATGTTGAGGAACATCTTCCTCATGTAGATCCTCCATCCCCCAAGCAATCATCCATACAAAATGAGTTACCCCCCAACATGGCAACTCCTGACAATCATCTTCCACCTTTGGCTCCCGCAATGTAGGTGGGCTAAAAATCTGATCTTCGTAGACAAAGTAGCCTACCCCATGCTATCTTCCTCTCCACTTAGGATAAGTGCCGAGTATATTCTGATATTGGGCTGCAACAATTTTGCCTTCAAATGTCAAAATGAAGACTAGACCTCCAAGGATCTCTTCTCGATCGTTATAAAACATGATGTCCCAAATCATATCATATGTGATGAGTTGGTAGTCACCACCATATGGAATCAAATCAATCATATGGCTCACCTCAAATGGAAATAAGTGTGTTGCTGTAGTGGCCACATGTCCTCTCATGCTCCCATTAGAACATGCAATGAAAATAATGTGGAAGATTTCTCCCCCAAGGGACACATCCAACTAATGTGCCACTCCCCCCATCATGCTCTCAACAAACACAAAGACATCAACATTATAATGAACCATAATGAAAACCATGCTTGCTGTCATATGTAGCAAGGGAGAAAGACAATGGTCTCTCAACTGTAACCAATGCAGTTTGACCCTCAACTGCATAAGAGTATGACAAAAGGTGTGGCCTCTCAACCACTTGGTTGCTGTCCGAATCTCCTCAAATGTATGGAGGAAGTGAATGATATATGGTGCAAGGTGATTAGGTCCTCCAAAATACATTTCCTCCCCAAGTCCTCCTAGGGAGTGGTCACCAATAGTGCTCATGGCCTCAAGTAGACCATGTGGTCCAAAAATAAGAATGCCTCTCCTTGGAGCAACATCCTATACATATATGGTTAAGGGATGAATATATAAATCAACATGCAAATAAACAATTCCCTTACCATAAGTTCTGCTCATGCAAATGGAGTGGCTCAAAAATGAGTCTCCCCTCATCCTCAAATAGAAAAGAGGTAGCTCTGCTGACTCCTCCATCTGCACATGATCTATGCATCTCCTCATATGTTGATCTGTCAATATAATGCAATAAAGATGATCCTGGGAATACTCCACCAAAAATCCATAGCTCCCACATGGATCCATCCTCCATAGTGACAACGCTGATGATTCCTCATGAAGAGCATATTTCATATGGTCATCTCCTCCTTTGACATTTCTCATGCCAAAGATGCAAATTGGAAGGCTGCTAACCTTCCCCTGCTGTTTCTACCACATCACAGAATCTGAAATGAAAGTGGGTGGAAATAATATTGAGGAAATGGCCCCCTCCTCCCTGAGTCTACCCAAGAATCTCAACATTGTGTAGTTGTGTCCCAAGGTCTCCACTCCTCTGAAAACAATGAGTGGTGCCCCAACATGTGAAGCATCTCCCATTAGCTGGTGATCTAGTGGTCTCCCTGGCAGAATGTCTCCATGCAGTGAGACATCATCCTCAAGGGGTGACTGCATAGATGGATGAAAAATTCTATCCATGCTTGCACTGCGCAATCCAATCACCCTCTTAGGTGCATCATCCTCCAACCATGAGCAGGGATGTGTACTCCTCATCTCAAGATGTTGGGTCTTCTCCCTACTTCCTCCTTGTGTCTCGATGGTGATACACCTCCTCAACAATGGCACATGTGTGTCTTGATCTCCATGCATGAGATCCTGGGGACTTCCTTGAAAGGATGCAAGAGTCCTTCTCCTTGGATCAAGAGCTCCTCCTTCCTCTACATGAGGCACTAGATAGTCTCTGGATAGCATTGCACTGTTGCCCTCAGCTCCCTCAACATAACTGGGCAACCCTCTAACAATGTTGTTGCAAATATGGAATATCTCCCAGAGTGGAAGCAGTTCTCGATCATCAAAATCTAAGGAGTATCCCCTTTTCACCATGATAGTGCCATCTCCAACTCCTGCAACATTGTACATCATGTGAGAGCACATATGCCTTTTCTCTCTCCAACACCACTCAAGCAACAAAATTCTTTGATGCCTCCTCCTTTTCTTAGAAAGAGAGCATGCCAAGTGATGGCCAAACTCCTTCAAGAGTAACCAGCACAGCCAAGCCTCCTGCTACCCGGTATCATAAATCTGCAAGTAGCTCACTAGTCCCTTGCTCCTTCTCCACCACATCCACTCAGCAATGTGTGGATGTCTCCTTCCTTCCTTCATCCTGGTACTCCTCCCTTGAGGACTACCCTTATCCCAAATCAAACCTCTGCCTTTGCATTTCATGGTATTTTGAAATGCAATCTTCTCAAGGATCAATGAGACCCTATGAGGATCCAAATAGTTGGTAGGCAAAAACCTCCCATCATGATATGTGTGGCACAAGGAATTTCCACCATATTCATGAGAGAATCTATCCATCTGAAGATGTCCCCCATATCCTATTTGTTCCTGTGTTAAGGGAAAACCCTCCTCCAACTGTTGAAGAACCTTGCACTCCAAAAAGTGTGGGAGTGCACCTCCATTGAAATCTCTCTGTGAGGTCTCCTATGCATCATTACTCTTGTACAACGCAGTATTATTCTACTGCTCTAGTTCACCTGCATGCAATGATGTAGACACATCCGACGTGTTTACTGAAATGACAAGAAATGGATCTCCAATCATACCTTGGTGAAACTTGGAAGCTCCTTGAAAGGCTGCAAGTGTTACTTCCCCATGAGTATTGGCCTCCCAAACTGCTGAAGATGAAGGCTGCTCTTGCATGGTCTCAATAGTGATGGTACATGCCTCATCAAATGCTGGTGAGGGCTCCTCCCTCTTTTTGCCAAATATGCTGATCAATATTTGAGAAAACTCAACAAGAGTAGAAACCCTTGTATGGCTCATATGGCTGATCCACCAACTCCTTGCTTCACCTTCAAAGTGCAGCACTGCAACTTCTACTGCCTCCTTGTCTACTATAGGATGTAGGAGGAAAAATGCCTCTAAATTCTTTGCCCAAACCTCTGCTGCACATGTGAGTGATCCATCAAATGTGGACAATAGAAATCTATTGCGTCTCATCATCCCATGGCTGTGGGGTCTTTCTTCTTCTTTCTGCTGAATAAACAATGGAAAAGATAAAATATCTTGGGATACTCTAGGTTTTTCTCAGTATTCAGCTAGGTACTCACTTATAATTTCGAATTCCAAGTGGCTTCCATGCTTCTGCTTTGCTTCTTTGTGAGAATAGGAAGCGCATGGTCCTTCCTCTCCTCCTCCTTCATTTTTCTTGACCTCTTTGGAGAGGTCTCTTCTGGATCTGAAAATAGATGAGAGTGAACTTATCTTCTTCATCCTTGGGCTCTCTGCTTCTGAAATTTGAACTTCAAAAGCTATGCCAAGTTCGATGCTCTGATACCACTGTAATGTTCCGAAATGGAAATCAGCAGCTTTTACACCACTGAAGAATTCCTTTGTCGAAAATATGAACAAGGCTATGTCAGAGATGGACTGAGAGGGCTTTTACCAGTTACATCACCTCTAAAGAGAGGATGAGAACCGGAGGCTATATGACCTTTTCTCAAACTCTGCCTATAGCTATGCAGATATTTTTTCCTCGGGAAGATCTTTCTCAAAAGGATGAGCTACAACAATACATAAACTTGAGCATGGAAAATAGCAGTGAATGCATAAACTTCAGAAAATGAAAATAACCCTCATAGTCTTCTCATTGATAATATGGTAGCAGAAATGTGTACAAGATCTTGAGGAAATGATCACTCAAGCTGAAGCAAGTCTTTCACTAAAGACACAAGTACAATGAACATGAAATACACTGCTACATATATCATACCCAACTATGTCTTCACAGTCTATGAAGGATGACCGCTGCAAAATAATGATACAATGAAGATATGGCAGTATTAAGCTCAAATAAAGAAGGGGGAGATGAATTTAAACCCCTGGAAACTATAATAAACAATCCCTAAAGGGATTGGCTACAATACATACAAAATGGCAAATCTGCAGGAATACCAGAGTTGCTGGAGCAGCTGCAACTCTAAAATGAGAACATGAAGGAGATGGCTGAATAATGCTGCATAAAATGTATATACCTCCTCCAATGGAAATCTAGAGTGAAAGGCTGATCCTTTCACCAAATATTTTACCCTCCAAAATGCTGGTGCAACCCCTCACTGCAATTGCACTCAAGAACTGCACAGTCAAGGAGAATAACTACGCTATAGGTGATGGGAATAGCTTGGCCCCCTACCAAGATATGAGAAATGGAGCTGATATCTTCCCTATTGATCTCCCGAATGTATAAAAGCTTCCTCCTCTAAAATTTGAGCTCCGGAATGATGATGTGAGAACCTCCACTGCAACCCTAGCAACACAATGGCTCTTGCTGCAAGAATCACTGCACTGAAAGGAATAGATTTGGCCTTGAGCCAAGATGTGGAGAAGATGAATATAAAACCTTGAAGAGCTTCTCAAGAAGGGAGGGAATCCTTGAGAAAGAAATCCCTTGTGCTAAACAACACAACTATCACAGTTGTGCAACAGTTGAAAGCCAAGCAATTCGAAATATCCAAGCTAGCTCAAAATGGTTGCTTTCCCCTCCTTTTATACAAATGAAGGCTCCTTAGCCATGGACCCCACACATTAGGGTTTCCTCCTCCTCATGCAATTTCGTAGGCTTCCCAAGCAAGCCACACCTCCATCTATTGCACAGTTTGAGTTGGTCAACATGACCTAGCCCTCTTTGCAATTAACCCTTTTCACACATAGGGTGTGCAAAAAAGCTCCAATGATGCTCCTCTTTCATAATGTGAGGGATTTTATTGATGTTTTTCATAACCATGGGCCTCCTTACCCATTTATTTAGCTGCAATATGACAAAAGAAAAATTTTAATGTTCCATTTAGCCATGTGCTAAAATGGGAACATTACATCAGCCATAGGGCTACATTTTTCACATTAGAGTAATTCCTTGTTTTCCTTACCTATGGGGTTGATGCCTTATTCAATTTATTGACTAACCCAATGGTTGTGGAAAATGGGGTAGTTAGTTTCTAGATTAGAACATGTAACCACCTAGGAGGAACACTGGGCACTCAGCCTTTGGAGCTTGGGACATAAATTCACTTCTCAATAATAGCAACAACGAACCATAATTCACTTCTCAATAACCCTAACATGCTAGGTAATCTAAGATAAAAGATACCAATCATATGCCACCAAGTTTCATCCCCTCAGATACACTTTTCCAAGCATAAAATAGATTTGAATGTATTTTACTTCAAATTTACAACATTAAATCTTCCATATTATCTTCAAAATATTAGTAAAAGCACTTCAAAATTTTGGCCCTTAATATGTCAAATTGGTATGAAAAGTTTCAAAAATTATGCAACCAAGAAAAAAATGAAAGGCTGCGAACTAAAATTTGAAACTACACGAGTATTGGACAGCTGGAAACTTCATATGCATGTATAAGGATGAAGTAAATGTATATACCACAACTTTATTATCAGAAAGTGACCACAATCTTTGAAGGTGTAAAGAAGGGCTAACTATTCAAAAATAGGGTCATGAGAAGCATCAACTGTAGGCATATAATTCCAAATCATAGGTATAAAATAAAAAGAAACTATATCAATTTTTGTTACCAAGATAGATATCAATTTTCCTATAAAATATAAGTTGTTCTTAATCGAACCTTAAGGTATTGTTTAAAATCTCCACACATAATTATTTGGAAAACTATAGTAAAGAATAAAGTTAAAATCAAACAAGAAAATAGCCTCTTAAGCAGTTAATTTCTTCTCTATTGTGTTAATTAGGTCCTCTTAACTCACTGATTTGTTTGTTTGAGAATATGGCTTAAGAAGGCGAGGTTGCAGGAGTATCACTAACCTATTCATGCCAAACTAGATTGGTGAAAATACATATTTTTTTATATTAATTTCTGAATCAAAATAGACAAATGTGAATCAATTAGGGACTTAAGCTTGTAATGCTTTGCATATAGGGAATTAAAAGGTCTTAAAAATAGTAATTCTTTTTCTACAGAGTATTAAAAGGTGCTTTAATTTTTAAATATTATTTGGCTTTCTCGACAAGATATTTGATCGTTGAACCTAGTAACCAATTGTGTGAAATTTTATTGTGAAATGGGTATTCATTACAACTTCTCTTTCATTCTATCCTTGTTAATTATGTGCGATATTAGCAATAACTTCCAATAGTGCCTAGAAGGATGATAAAAAATTTCTAACTCTGAAAATGAAATTGAATTTTGAATTCATGTTCAACATAGACATTTGATAATTATTGCAATTACATATGTGTTGATCCTTTCTTGATTCCATCATTGTTGTCGTGAAGGGTGACATCATGACCTTCTCAAACTTGGCAACAATTTCCTTCTGGTTGCACATCTTACTGTTCTACCCTTTAGATTGATCCATGACATAAAATTTTCCAATCCATAATAGAAAAATGTTTTGTATATTTTTCTAAAAGGATCGTAATGGTTATCTTTAAGAAATCCTTCTCTTCCCTTAAAATTACAATGAAATTTCAAGTGAGTATTGTTGTTTAGTTTAAAAATTATCATATGAGTTCAACATTGATTAGCTATAAAATCCAAAATTGGGATCTTCTAACGTTCTGGCACATTTTTTCTCCCACAGAGAGCCAGGATTGAAAATCCCAATTCTATACAAAGTACTCCAAACAAATTGGTGGCAGAATCAAGTTTCCCCTTGAAATAAAGTGTGCTAGTAGAGTTTTGACATATATTTTTGGATTAGGTCTAGATCCTTTTCGGTTATTCTTTAGATAGAGAATTTATATTTTGATCATGCCTTCATTAATTTTCCATGTGAAATGGAGATGTCCTTGTGAATCTGAAAAAGTGGTTGCCACTAATTGTTTCTCTGAAATTTTTTTCACACATAGATTGGTGATTGTTAACTGCTAATTCAATTCTTGACTGTACAAGAAACATTCTGCTGATGGAAAATTTTCCATTGACATCCATTGTCAAGGTCCAAGATGCCTCTCTCTCACATTTCCTAAATATAATAGAGTCATATGTTTTCCTTAATCCATATTCCATAATATATTATTGCATTGTCATGTATAGTAAAAGATGGTGTTAAGGGAATTGATGTGGAGAATTGAAATTAAATTGTGGGAAAATTCTACTCTCTAGATTCTAGACATTGGTAGAGCCATATCCATGCAAGCCTGCAAATTCCACCCATTTTTACCATAAGGATCAACATTGACATCATTACATATTCTTCTCCTATATAGTTATAACAACCACTAACACCAAAATGTCAATCACTTTTTATACCTCTATTATTCGGTAGGTAGTAAATAGCATGAAGAAATAAGCTAGATATGGATATTCCATCACAACAAGGTGACTATACACTAATATTTTTTTTCTGTTGTTCAAATCACTTCTCATGTGAACTTATCGCTAATATTTTACAACCCTTCATCTCTTTCACTGTAAGTTTCCATGCCTTCCATGATTCCTATATCATTATGAAGAAGTCCTCCTTTTCCTACTTGAAATCATTGGAAACAAGATCATGTAGTATATCAGATGTTACAATGCCTTCAAACTGTGTTAGGTCCCTATATTACTAGTGTAGTCCCTTATTGTTGTTAGTGTCACCCCCTTATTGTTATTTTTGTACCCCTATAGTCTTCATATTGTTATTATTGTGCCCCATAAAACCCCACTATTGTTATTGTTTTTCCCTTACATTATTATTGTTAGGTCACCTAGGATTCTATTCTGACCCCATGAACTCCTATATATAGAAAGAAGATTTTTTCATTTGAATCATCTAATAATTTTTCATTTATGTAATGTAAAGGAGGTTTCCCCCTCGAAGTGGCTCATTTCTAAGGCATTGATATATCTTTTCTTCTATTTTTGTACCTGGTTTCATAACATTTGGTATGAGAGCTTTGGATTCTAGGGTTTCGCCACATTAAATAGGTCATCGTGGAATTTTCGCTATAAATTTTTTTCTACGAAGGTTCAGAAGCTAAAAAAAAAAACCATTTGCGAATAAATCCTGAGGAACAACGTGTAAAAATTTTAGATCTCGGTTCACAATATTGGTGGATATATGATTTGTCAAAGAGGTGACTGTGGGAAAATTTTCATAACTCTCTGTCTCTGAGAATCGATTGGAATTATGTAAAAATTATCTGAAAGTACATGGACTGTTGTTTCCTGTGTATCAATTTCATATTCGAAAGAGGAAATAGTAACACGTGGCATGCCGTAAAAGTTCGCTCTACTGAACGAGTCCATAATTAGGTCATTGGGGGATATTTGGCATAACTTTTCCTTGAAGAATCCAAATCATTTTACACCTATGGCATTGGGAATATGACTCATAGTGCTACTACATGACCAAAGATCAATTCTTGGGGATCTGAAATTACAGATATACATCAGTCTCAATATCGAGCTCCTCAAAAGCAAGAAAAAGGTGTGTATTTGTTTTTTTAATTGCATAAGTGTTGTTTGAAAAATCAGTTTGAAGGGAATCCAAGGGCATATTGAAGCATAGGTATCAGTATTGGGTTCTAAAATGGCCCCTAAAAAGAATTCAACACATATTAAGCTCTCAAAAGGCTCTACTATGACTCATGAATAGGAATAATTGCAACATGATATATCAAAATTACAAGACCAAGTGCACCAAATTTTTCTCTTGCAAAAAGAAAAAAAAAATGAAATCAGACTTTTAAAGAAAGGTTTGGAAGCTAAGATGGATGGTTTGAAGGAGGGCATGGAAGTTTTAAAAAATTTCTTGGAAGCTAAGATGGATGGCATGGAAGCTAAGATGGATGACATGGAAGCTAAGATAGATGAATAAATGAAAAACAACATAGAAGACATGAAGAATGATCTAAAAGTAGACATGGAAGGTTTGAAAATGCTGATACAAGAAATGATTCTTAATGGCGAAAGGGTAGTACGGGAAACTCATGATGAGAACAAAATAAATGTTAATCGTGATTTCATAAACTCTAATGTTGGATTGAAGACCCACCATATTCCAAAGCTTGATATGAGGAAGTTTGATGGGAAAGATCCTGTAACATGGATACTACAAATGGAGCATTATTTTGATCTCCATAATGTGAAAAACACACAAAAGGTACGCATTGCAAGTTTACATTTAGAAAAAAATACATTTGTATGGTATAGATGGCTTTTCTCTTGTAAAAAAATTATTACTTGGTCAATTTTTAAGGAGGAAATGATAGCACATTATGAATATACAAAGAGCAACATCTTATTTAGCCAATTGATAAATATCAAATAAAAGGGTTCAATTGTGGTGCACATTGAGGACTTCTAATAATTAAATATAAGGGTAATTGGTATTCCAGAGGAACACATGATTGATGTCACCATAGGAACTTTAAGGATAACATCCAACATGAGGTTCACCTTTGGGAACCTGATTCATCGGAGAAGGAATTCAGGTTGGAAAGAAAAATTTAAAGTAAAATTATGGCGACAAGGAAGCCTACCCCTCACATCTATAAATATGGAAGTGTTTCTACTCCTAGACTTCCACAACCTACAAGGTTGACACCACAACAATTGGAAGAAAAAAGAGAAAGAGGGCTTTGCTACAATTGTGATAGAAAATACACTAAAGGTCATAAGTGTGCTGAGAATAAATTATTTTGCATAAATTGTGAAGAGGAGAAACAAAATGAACAAGAAAATTCAAAATAAGAGGATATAAACTAGGAACAAACCTTAGAGAAAGAATAAATGAATCCAACCATATCCTCTAATGAATTGGAAGGAATTACTGCTCCTCAAACTATCAAGATAGAAGGACATATCAAGAAGAAAAAAGTAATAGTGTTGATTGATTCAGGTAGTAACCATAATTTAATTCATTGTAAGGTAGCCAAGAAATTGAATTGCTTCCTATACGCAGCACTAGAGTGTCAAGTGATGGTTGCAAATGGATGGACTATAAATTTCTCTAGAAAATTCCATAATTTCAAGCTAAACATGGGGGAATATGTATTGAATAGTCAAATTCTTTCCATTCCAATGGGAGGTGTTGATGTTATACAAGGAGTACAATGGCTGCAATCTTTGGGGATGATAGCTTTTAATTTTCAAGAAATTTTCTTGAATTTTTTTTTGGATGGGAAGGAAGTTGAATTACATCGTATCATAGGGAATAAAGGAAATATAATAAGCTCTCATATCATGACAAATCTTTTGAAGAAAGAAAAATGAGGTGTAATTGCACAATTATGCTCACTAGAAGTTCGAACATGAAAATCATCTAATTCTCGAGATCTCCAAAAAGTCTTGGATAATCAATCCAAGGTGTTTGACAATCCCAAAGGACTCCCACCTATTCTTCATCATGATCATGCTATTCATATTATTCCAAGAATTTTTCCTCCAAACATCAAGCCTTATAGATATCCTTATGTCCAAAAGAGCGAAATTGAACGTATGATTGCAAAAATGTTAGAGGTTGGTATAATTCCGCCTAGTCAATGTTATTTCTCTACTCCAGTAGTATTGGTGCACAAGAAGGATGGATCATGGCACATGTGTTCAGATTATAGGGAGCTTAATAAGCTCACTATTAAATATAAATTTCCCATTCATGTGATTGATGAATTATTAGATGAATTACATGGAGAAATTTATTTTACCAAGTTGGATCTTCGTTTAGGATATCATCAAATTAGAATGAAGACTAAAGATATTCTGAAATGAAAATTTCAAACTCATGAGGGTCATTATGAATTTTTGTTCATGTCTTTTGGCCTGACAAATGCACCTTATGCATGTCAAGGGTTGATGAATTCAATTTTTAAACCCTTCCCTATAAAATTTGTGTTAGTATTTTTTGATGATATAATAATCTACAGTAGGTCTTCAAAGGATCATTTTCAACATGTTGAAAGGGTGCTCAAACTCTTGGAGGAGAAAAAATTATATGCAAATACTTCCAAATGTTTCTTTGGAGTACAAGAGGTGGAATATCTGGGTCATATTGTATCTGAGGAGGGTGTTAAGTTAGACCCTAACAAAATTAAAGCCATTAAGGAATGGAAAGTCCCCATAACCATAAAGTAGTCGCGAGGATTTCTCGGGTTAACAGGGTATTATCGCAATTTTATTAAGAATTGTGGGATAATATCAACACCTCTAACAACATTATTGCAGAAATATGAATTTTCATGGACTCCTGAAGCAACTAAGGCCTTTGAACATCTTAAAGAGGCAATGTGCCTAGCACTGGTCTTAGCTACGCCATACTTCACAAAAACCTTTATTTGGGAATGTGATGCCTCAGGAAATGGAATTGGTGTTGTTTTAACGTAATAAGGAAGACCCATTTCTTTTGAAATTCATCCAATCAAAGGAAAGTATTTACAGAAAGATATTTATGAGAAGGAAATGTTGGCAATACTACATTCACTAAGGAAATGGTGACCTTACCTAATGACAAGACACTTCAAGGTAAAAAATGATCATGATAGTCTTAAATAATTTTTTGAACGAATACTATCTCTAGAAGAGCAACAAAAACGAGTGACAAGGATGTTGGGTTATGAATTTAAAATCATCTACACAAAAAGGGAAGCTAAATGTTTTTGCAGATGCACTCTCAAGAAAGGATGAGGAGGCGGAAGCATTGCTTTGTGCCATTTATTTTATCCAAACAATTTGGATAACCGAAGTAGGGAAGGAATGGAAGAATGACAAAGAAGTGTGGACACTCATTCAAAAATTGCAGCAAGATCCCATTACATATGATACATTTAGCTAGAAAAATGATTCCTTATGGTAAAAACATCGCTTATTTCTTTGTAATAATTCCCAACTAAAAAAAAAATTATTTTGAATTTCACACCACTCCCATATGGGGACACTCAGGATTTTTAAAAACTTACCAAAGGGTGAAGAAAGAATGTTTTTGGGATGGCCTTAAATTTGATATTCAAAAGTTTGTGGCAGAATTTTTGTTTTGCCAACAAAATAAAGTTGAGACAATTAAGACCTCAGGTCAGCTACAACCTTTACCCATTCCAAGTCAACGTTGGGAGGAGGTTTCAATGGGTTTTATCATAGGTTTACCTAAGTCTGAAGGAAAAAGTGTCATCATGGTGGTAATTGATAGAATTACCAAGTATGCACACTTTTTTTCATTATCTCATCCATTTAACGCAAGTACAATTTCTACTGCATTTATGGAAACAATTCAAAATCTACATTGAAACCAAAATATTATTGTAAGCGATAGAGATCCCAAAGATTATTGTAATATCCCAAAAGGGAGAATGCAGTAATACTTAAACGCAATATAAGAACTGCAACAAGATAAAAAATAAATCTTAAGACAACATCAGAATTTACAGAGAAGCTGATCCATCTTATTATATTGGAGAAGAATCAGTTACACAATCTACAAAATATGAGTAGATCTAGCCAAAACGTTGGTCTAGAATCACCTAGCAAACATGCTACAATAGGTACAACATAACTGGAGAGGCACTAAAGAAAATAAAGCGTTGTCCCTTTAGCAGAATATGAACATATAATTTCAGGCTGAAAAGGAAAATTTAGATCTAGTCAAATCTGGAGCTCGGATGATGCCAAGATTCAAGATCTGGCTAATGTAATAGATTCCCATGGTAATCCAGAAAGGATTTTCCATATCAACAACTTTGGAAAATCACTTCCCTAGGATTTGATCCTTGATCTATTGGGAAATACATCTCTGAAGCTAGATCTATCAAATACATGGCTGAAATATGTTGCAAGATCAGATCTAAGCTTCAAGGGCTGATCCCTTCTTCAGATATATAAGCTAGAAGCTCTAGATCTAGCTTCTCAATCCTCCAATAATTATTGCAGCTGCTGCAACACAACTACCAATAGAAACTGCGTTGTGAGGGAAAGATAAGCCTTCTTCCTGCTGAAAAATGTTGTAATAAGCTCTAGGATGATGGAAAAATTGATGGAAATGTGAGGGGATGATCCCTCACCAGATTACTAGCTGAAATGCTAGTAACTTCGTTCCTCCTTTTAGATCTGCAAAATGAACAGTGTAATTCCTGAAGAGAATACTACTACTAGGAGGTCAATAACTTTTGGCCTGATGCAAAATCGGCAATGAAGCTCTGGGAAGCTGATCTATAAGCCCAAAGTGATAGGAATAAACCTTCACTAGTTCTCTAGCTGAAGTATTGAAGACAACTTCCTCCTTCCAAACTGATCTTCAGAAATCTGCAATTTCTGAATATGGATGTTCTGCAGAAAGTAGGAAAAGAGATGTGGCGCCAATGCTTGATGTAGAGTGAAGTACAATACTCTTTCTAGAGCTGCTCTAAGAAAGTGGTGGGATTCCCGACCAGGAACACCTTGTGCTAAATAGCACTTGAAATCTCTGCTAAACAGCCCGAGAAAGTAATGGAATGTCACTTGAAAATTCCAGATCTGAAAATATCTTTACATCAAGAATAATATACATGCCCTCCTCCTTGCCTTCATCTTCTTTATATAATGTTTGAGCCTTCCCAAGCCTTGACCCTCAACTAGACTGCGCAGTGCATGTGGACAAAATCCTCCAAGTTGACTACGTTGTTTGACCAAATCAACCATCATGTCTAGGTGCAATGTACACCCTCTCCATCAAGTGTGCTTTTTTTGCAAAATATCCCCCATCACTTTATCATGAATGTCCCATGATCTTTGTTTGACATCTTCAAGATCTTAGTTGACTGAATCAACCTTCTGTTTGATCTCTTCAAGATCTTAGTTGATTGTGTCAACCTACATGATCTATCTCATTAATGAGATAGGTTCTCCAATCTCATTCACATTAGTAGTTTCTCAACTACCTTATTATGTAGATCTAGGCTTAATTAATCTACATTCACACACACAAAAGTGGATATTTATTCATATTGAGGATTGTGGGTCCCTCCACTCTTTTATTTACTTAATTCATTAAGAAAATCAAGGACTCTAAGATTCCAAATATGATGTGGAAATTTGGGAATATTACAGTCCCCCCCCCCCCCCCCGCCCGCGACAAAATGTTGCTTGTCCTCAAGCAACTCCAAAATTAGATGCAAAGCCATCTATTCCCCCTCCAAATGCAATCCACATAAGGAAGGCTTCCTCCATTTTCTGCAATGGGTTATGCACGTTTGGTTCCAAATTTTTCTTTTAAAAACATAAAGAATGACCTCTAACTGTATGGTTAAATGTCCTCCCACCATCATGAAGTACCAAGTGACAACCATATGATGTCCAACATCATCATCAATACATGAGGTGCATAAAATAAGGTGGTTCTCTTCACAAAGGAAAAGCTCCATCACACAATACATCTCTCCATCCCATGTTTTATGAATTTGATTGAGCATTTATATGCTCTCATACTTAGCCCTATTGGCCTTGTTGGATCCAAGCATCATTCCAATGTTATGCAAAAGAAGAAGGAAAGGAGATATATGGGTAGACAAAGATGTCAAACCATATTCTCATAATAGTAACCACTGGAGTAAGGCCCTTTGCCGCCATCCTCCATCTCCTCCATGTAAGATGGAAAATCCAAACTCCCCCAAAAGCAACCAAAGCAACAAGAGATCTTGTTGATTTCTCTCCTCTTCATGTGCATGATTAAGCAAAAACATACTAATGGACATATGGAATGTCACATCATCCCAATACAAAGAAACATCATCAATGCACATCATGAGAGCATCATGCCAAGCTTTACCCAATACAAAACACATAGACATAAGAGATGTCACGTGGTGGCCAATCTCTCTCAAGTGAAACCAAAATGAACATGCCTTCTTTTCCTGCATTCTATCATTGATACATAAGGCATGAATCATAAAAATATGGGCTATTGGGTGGTAACCATACTCACCCAACAGCAGCCAGCGCAACCATGCCTCCTTCTTCATTTCATAAGTGTTCCTCAGGGCATGGATCAAAGAAATAGGAGCCTTTGGGTAGTGAAAAGAATCTCCCAAGGGCAACCAATGTAACCAAGCTTGCTGGACCATGCCATACACCTGCAAGTGGTCATGCAACCCCTTGCTTATCATTCTCACCCACTCACCAGAATATGGAAGATGAGTGATGTGCTACATAATCATGGTATCCTCCCTTTGTAGAATACCATCTTCCCCAAACTGATGAAGAAAATTCCACTTCATGAAATGTTGAAGTGCACCTCCAATGAGATCTCTTAATGAGACCTTATTGTCATCCATGGCCCTCCAAAACCAATGAGATTATAGATCTGTTGTATGTAGAAGTCTCTCTTTGAGCTGTGAGGTGCTCATTTAGAAAGTGTCATCAAGAAAGGAGAAAAAGTTTCTCATATCTAGATGTCTACCATTTGTCATATTAACCTCCATTGCTTCATGAGCGAAGCTACCTTTAGAATGCTCCAAGAATAATGGGGCCTCATCATTATCACTGCTTCTAAGTGACAACGTTGTAGATCTGCAAGGTAATACATAAACTGTCTCAAAGAAGGGTACAATACTAATCTCATAACCAGTCATTGTACAAAGGATTATGCTCATCCATTACTCTGAAACTCTACACTTCAACTCAAGAGGTTGAATGTAGTTCATCCATGAAAAACTGGGATAGCTTTTCATCTCCTCCTTGATTAGATCAAGGGTCCTCTGCGCTGTGATATGTTGCTGCTTCAAATCAACATTTGGATCTAACCCTTGGTCATGCATTGGCCATGAAGGCATGTCCCTATAAGTTTCAATAAGATCTACTGAAACAGTAGGTGATGAATGTGTATGCATACCTTGGATCAACTGATATGTGGGAACCTCTTGACAAAACACAATAGTTCCTCCAACCGGGATAATAGTGCCTCCAACTGCTGGTAAGAGTGATGGCTTCTCTTCTCCAAGTGTACCAGCACTGGAATCTTCCTCCTTTCCCTCATGCATCTCCTGAATCATGCATGGGACTCTATATGTCAAGAGCTCAAGACTATCTTGCAAAGATACAAGTGTCTCTTCTCCAGATGTAATTACTTCTGCAGCTAGTGGTGAATGTAGTGACTTCTTGTCTAGAGTGACAAGATTGACATCCTCCTCCTTAGGAAATGTCACTTTGTGGCACATCTCTGGTTTTCTCCCATCAAATTCCTTCCTCAACTTGTGCAATAAATTTGAATATTTAGTCACATTTTCATGCTCCATGTGACCAAACCACCAATCATTGGCTTCATCTAAGAGATGAAGTGCTGCAATTTGAACATCCTCTTCTTCAACTATAGGATGTAGTCTAAAAAATGCATCTAACTCTCTCCTCCGAGACTTCACATTGTTTGAGGAGGATCCATCAAATGTAGGCAAATAGAATCTATTGTGACTCTTCCTTCTATTGCTACTATAGGATCCTCTTTCTTCTTTGATTTTGAAGAATTGTTGGAGAGTTAGTTTTTCCTTGAATGCTCTAGACTGTGCTTTATACTCTTCAAGATATAGACTAAGAGTCTCATGAGTCTTAGGTTCATTTCTTTCTTCATTTCTACACCCTTACCTTCTTCAAAGAAAGTGGGCATAGTGGATCTATGAGGAGATCTATGATTCTCCGGTTTTCTTCTTTGCTGATAGGAAGTTCTTGGACCTTCCTCATCACATCTTCTTCTTGGATCTTCTTTCTTCCTTTCCTCTTTCATTTGATAGACCTCCTTGGAGAGATATTGCATAGATCTATAGAAATGAGTGGCAGAATTTTCTTCCTCCATGATAGATCTCATCTATCTGCTTCTTCTTTAGATGCAAAAGATGAAGTGTTCACAAGCTGAGCCAAGGATCATGCTCTGATACCACTGTAATATCCCAAAAGGGAGAATGTAGTAATACTTAAACACAATATAATAACTGCAGCAAGATAAAAAATAAATCTTAAGACAACATTAGAATTTACAAAGAAGCTGAGCCATCTTATTATATTGGAGAAGAATCAGTTACACAATGTACAAAATATGAGTAGATCTAGCCAAAACGTTGGTCTATAATCACCCAGCAAACATGCTACAATAGGTACTTCGTAACTGGAGAGGCATTGAAGCAAATACTGTGTTGTCCCTTTAGCATAATATGAACATATAGTTGTACGTTGAAAAGTAAAATGAATATCTACTCAAATCTGAAGCTCAGATGATGCCAAGATTCAAGATCTGGCCAATGTGATGGAATCCCAAGATAACCCAGAAAGGATTTTCCAGATCTACAACTTTGGAAAATCACCTCCCTAGGATTTGATCCTTGATCTGCTGGGAAATATAGATATGAAGCTATATCTGTCAAATATATGGCTGAAATATGTTGCAATATTAGATGTAAGCTTGAAGTGTTGATCCCTTCTTCAGATGTACAAGCTAGAAGCTCTAGATCTAGCTTTTCAATCCTCCAATAATGATTGCAGCTGCTGCAACACAACTTCCAATAGAAAATTCACTGTGAGGGAAAGAGAGGCCTTTTTCATGCTAAAAAATGCTGCAATAACATCCAGGCTGATGGAAAAACTGATGGCAATGTGAGGGGATGATCCGTCATCGGATTAATAGCTAAAATGCTAGTAACTTCCTTCCTCCTTTTAGATCTGCAAAATGAACAACGTAATTCCTAAAGAGAATACTACTACTAGGAGGTCAATAACTTTTGGCCTGATGCCATATCTACAATGGATCTCTGGGAAGCTGATCTATAGGCCCAAGGTGATAGGAATAAACCCTCACTAGTTCTCCAGCTGAAGTACTGAAGACAACTTCCTCCATCCAAACTGATGTTCGGAAATCTGCAATTTCTGAATATGGATGTTCTGCAGAAAGTAGAAAAAGAGATGTGGCACCAATGCCTGATGTAGAGTGAATTAAAATACTCTTTATAGAGCTGCTCTAAGAAAGAGGTGGGATTCCCAACCAAGAACACCCTGTGCTAAACAATGCTTGCAATCTCTGCTAAACAACCCGAGAAAGCAATGGAATGTCACATGACAATTTCAGATCTGAAAAGATCTTTACATCAAGAATAATCAGTGTGCCCTCCTCCTTGCCTTCATATTATTTATATAATGTTTGAGCCTTCCCAAGCCTTGGCCCTTATCTAGACTGCGCAGTGCATGTGGACAAGATCCTCCAAGTTGACTATGATGTTTGACCAAATCAGCCATCATGTCTAGGTGCAATGTACACCCTCTCCATCAAGTGTGCTTTGTTTGCATAATATCCTCCATCACTTTATCATGAGTGTCCCATGATGTTTGTTTGACATATTCAAGATATTAGTTAACTGAATCAACTTCTGTTTGATCTCTTCAAGATCTTAGTTGAGTGTGTCAACATCCATGATCTATCTCATTAATGAGACAGGTTCTCCAATCTCATTCACATTAGTAGTTGCTAAACTACCTTATTATGTAGATTTAGGCTTAATTAATCCACATTCACACACACATAAGTGGATATTTATTCATATTGAGGATTGTGGGTCCCTCCACCATTTTATTTACTTAATTCATTAAGAAAATCAAGGACTCTAATATTCCAAATATGATATGGAAATTTGGGAATATTACAATTAATGTAAGGGACAGATCTCATCTTATCATCCTAAATCTGATGGGCAAACTAAGATAGTCAAAAAATGTTTGGAAGGATATATTCATTGGTTTTTATCTAATAAACAAACACAATGGGTCAAGTGGTTACCTCTGCCTGAATGGTGGTATAACACTTCCTTCCATACTGTAGCAAAAATGACCCCATTTATGGAAATTTATGGATATCATCCACCATGCATCACATAATATTTGAGATCAAATCTTAAGGTTCAAGAAATAGAAGATCACATCGAGCATCAACAACAAGTTCTCCAAATTTTAAGGGATGACCTAAATTTGGCACAAAATCGAATGAAACAACAAGAAGATCAACATCACAACGAGAGAATTTTTTATGTAGGAGACTACGTATTTTTACGTTTACAAACATACAAGAAAATTTCCCTCAAGAAAACTAAGAAGGATAATAAATTATCGCCAAAGTAATATGGTCCTTACAAGGTGTTGCAAAACATTGGTACTATGGCATACAAATTGGAGCTTCCTGATTCTTCTCAAGTGCACCAAGTTTTGCATGTTTCATGCTTAAAGAAGGTTATAGGTGACAAATTTCCAGTTCAAACAATATTCTTGGAACTTGATGAGGTAGGAAAAATCATATTTGAATATGAGGCAACCATGGAAATAAGAACTCGACATCTACGAAATCGATTAATTTCAGAGTATCTCATTAAGTGGAAGAACTTACCCACTGAAGATTCCACATGGGAGGATGATAATTTTATACAGAAGCATCTAGAGCTACTCAAGCATTGAGGACAACACTTTTTTGAAGGATACGAGCATGTTAGGTCCCTATATTATTAGTATAGTCCCTTATTTTTGTTAGTGTCGCCCCCTTATTGTTATTTTTGTGCCCTTACATTATTATTTTTAGGTCAGCTAGGATTATATTGTGATCCCATGGGCTCCTATATATAGAAAGGAGGTTTTTTCATTTGAATCATCCAATATTTTTTCATTTATGTAATGTAAAGGATTTTGTCCCATCGAAGTGGCTCATTTCTAAGGGATTGATCTCTCATTACTTCTATTTTTGGAGTTGGTTTCATAAAAAACTGCAATGGTGATGTATCAAGTTCCCTTGTGGATATTATAATCTCATCCAGACATCTAACATTCCACGTAAGAACCATCAAACAATGCAACTCGAAAAGCCTTAACAGATAGGTTCTTTTTTAGGTCTACCATTAAAGCTACAAAATCATCCAATGCTTGCTCATATATGAGACTAGATAAGTAATTTCCATCCCTTGATGTATTAAAATTATTTTCTGACAACCGTTTGAAAAGGTGCATCCAAACCAAGAAGGGAGCTCTAACTAACAACACCATATCCCTCTCTGATTTGTCATCTTCACCAAGTGCAACAATATTCCTTCCTATGAGTAGCTTGACTAAAAAGAGTATAAAATTGTATATATTATTTTATGTTTTAAAAGGTGTTTTTTGACAGAGTGAGGGTCATTGTCATCACATGTTTCCTTGAGGATTTAATTTTGACCATAAAATATTTTTCCTTTGGAAATTCCAAAATCTTCCATACTCTCTCTCATAAGATGGTTTAATAATATATTGGAAGACTTAATGCTGCATCTCAAAACTAGTGGTACAACCCCATAAAATACTCACGTTCATTTGATCAATTGTTACAAGCTGGCCAAAGAAACCTAATTTTGGAATCATCTTAGGATTCATTCAAACATGTAGATACAATTAGGCAACATGATAGGAACAAGTCTCAGAGTGCATGCTTGGATGCTCTAACAAAATCACTACATCAAGCACTACAGGAATCCATTTTAGCATGTTCATCTTCCATATTTGATGTCATCAAAATACCATGAAAAATCTCATGTTGGTCTCCACATCCAAGATGCACATCTTGATAACTACACTACTAGAATGAATGCCCCAAAATGCAGATTTATTTTGAGGAGCAACAAGAGGCGTTTCTTAACTCTTACCCCCAAACCATGTGACACTATACCATGTCCCTATCCTTCACCTATAGCCCATGAAATTTTGGTATGAAAAAGAGTGAAAACTCCCTATACATCTCCATTTTTCTATTTTTCATGATTATTCCATTTCTCATAGCTTGAAGGTCTCTACCACTCACTAAGTTCTCAATTTCCTATCTAGGGTTGGCTACGCTGGTGATGATAAATCATTGGTTGATTGGTAAGGACCGTACAATCCACATGTTACCCTTCTCTTATGTTGTTAATCATCACTTGGAACTTGGTGAGACCTAGGTGGGCTAATATTTGAGTTTGTTTCTTGAGGTTCCCTAAAATGTATTGATATATTTCTTATGGTCATCACATATTGGCAAGGATCAGATCACATTTGAGGAAAGTGTTTGACACACACCTCTTTTTTCTCTTTATTTATTAATGGGGTTGTATTGGCACATGTCGAAATAACATATTATTATTTTGGTGAAGGAAACTCCTTTTTATACCATGGTGGGCACATACTTTATAACTTGTACTATATCTTTCACATTATATGGTATAGTGCTACCCTTGATCTGAGCTTCCAATACATATGGTTGTTCCCAATATTTATCCACGACACATTTATTTACATACAAACAATATTGTAGCCATTAGGGTTCTACATCACTATTTCATGGAGTTGTGGGTAAACATGCCTAGCCCATGAGTTATGAATGATACACTATTTATCACATGGGTTATCCACATTTTAATATTATATGGATGCCATTGTGATATCATGGGTCCAAATCTTCACATATTGTTATATTGGTGGATGCATATAGCATGCTATGGAGTTGTTTTTATTTCTTGGTAGATGGTTCCGTCATGTGATAATTGTTCATGTGAATGGAGTTATGTCTTTGAGTTTTGGGTTGATATGTTGTGGGTTGACCTTTCCATTAATTATCCCATGACCTTTAAGGAGGAGATGTGACACTTTAATTTAATGGAGATGTATTTTTATTTTGTTGACTCATTGAGCCTACATAATGATTGATTAATATGTCGGGTGTATCAGGGGTATCACATGAATCTACCTTGAATTGGATCCATTTTTTGGTTGGAGTTTTGGGTCCTTATTCACACTCAAGTGGGTAATTATATTATTTTAACATGTTGTCTTGCATAAGGTATTTGGTTACATATGAATATTTTTTTATTTTTTTTCCTCGGGTATTTTAATAATTCTTCTAGGAGAAGTGAGTGGATCTCAACAATTTATTTCCATTTCTAGTAAGGAAGTTGTCGAGGGGGTTATTTTATTGTATTCCTTGGAAAATTAATAGATATATGAAAATGGTTACTTCTTTAGTTTGAGATGTTCCTAAAGGCTAAATATTAAGTTCCTAAGGTGTTATTTTCTAAGAACAAATGGAATCTTCATTAATGCCTTATGTTATCACTCCACCAGATCTCTAAGGCTGAAGAAGAAATCCCAACAGAGGTAACCACATACCAATATTTTAGCTTGGTAGCTAGCCCTACCAAATTGGAGAGGGCTCTCTCCACAAAGTCATGGCCAAGAGGGATGGAAAATTAGGTTTTTAGGCTAGGTAGGAGTACAAGGGTTTGATTTGGTTTAATTTGGGTTGCTGGATGAGTGAATTAGGTCAAAGAGGCTAGGTCAGGGCAAATAGGATTAGGATTGCAGATATTCAATGGCGAAAGGTAGGTATAAAACCTAACACCTTAGGGTTTCTTGAGAGGGATGGATCGGATAGGTGAGGAGCTATAAAGAGAAAGGCCAGACATGAATTATTTGTAAACTGAAGAAGATGGAAAAACTATGAAGGTTTTCCCAAAACAAAGCATGAGAGATGTATTATGTTTATCAACATAAAAACCAGCATATAATATAAATTGAATATCATGAAACAAAACATTCATACATAATGATACATAAGAAGAACAATGCTAAATTTCCATACCACAGGTATCCTAAAGAAATAGCTATAGCCTTTTCATTAATTTCCTGCCAAATAGATTACACTAGAGTCTTTGATCAATGCCTCAACATCCAACCTATGAAATGAGTCAAAAATTACATGATATATACCTCAAACAATTCCTCCCATCGTCAATGGTATAATCCATGAGCGGAGAAGCAGTTCCACCAAAAACTGAGCTGAATACCTAGAGTGTAGGGAGGATACCAAAATTTTGCAAAAATTTGAATACCAAAAATTTTGCAAAAAAGTATCAAAAAATTCCAAAATTTGTTCAATGGTGGCTGATGATGAGGATTACGAATGGAGTGAGGCTTCAACAAGGATATCAAGCCTTATTTTCTCTTCTTGCATGGTTAAGGTTTCAATTTTTGCATTGGCTTGTTTAAGTTTTGACCTTGCAATTTTGTTTCTCTTGGTATAGTGATATGCCATCCTTCTTTGAATATCATTGTCCTTGTTTTCTTTCTCCATGAGCTTCTCAAGATGCTGGTTGGACCTGTGAAGCCATTGCTCCCAGTTCTCATTGAAAATCATGGAAAAATGTTCATTCAATGTAAGCTCATTAGCAAGTTGAGCCTCCTTCTATATCTCTTTTCAGTGCTCTACTCCTAGGCCATTTTCTTGGCATTTGTTCTTTTGTTTCATCTAGCACACCATTTTTTTCTAATGTATCTTCAAGAAAGACTTTAGCTTTTGCTGCCTCTCGTTGAGCTTTGATGAATTTCACTTCATCAATGAAGTGTTTGGTCTTTAGTTTTTGGTTCTCCTACTCAAGAAAGGTAATGAAAAATTTAGATCTATTAATATTAGTTTGTAGCTCTCTAATATTGGCTTATTTTTCCTTGATGACTGTGCTAGTGATCTCAGAAAAATATTGTTGATTCAGGTCAACATGGTCAAACTCCATTTCTATCTCATGAATATTTCCCTCCTCATGCCTAATCTCTCCCTGAATATCTGCCTCTGTCATCTTTTGATTTTCTTTGTCTAGCTGCTTTGCCAATGAATAAGGAAAGGCCCCTTCCACAATATGTGGAGAAAAGACTTGCCTATGACCTCTCTGATATGTTTTCTCAAATGTCTCTATCTCAGCCACGTTGGTCTTTTGCAACTCACTAATCTTAGCTCTGCTAAATGACCGAATCTGAGTGTGAAATGGTGATGATGGTGGTGAAATGGGTGAAGTAGTTTGAGTTAATGAAGAAGTAGATACTGTGGGCTGAGACAGAGGAATGGATGTGGAAGGATGAGATGGTGAAGGCATAACTTGAGAATGTTGAATTGGTGGAGCGGTAAATATGTCATTAGCTATGAAAGTGTCCCATGAGATGTTCAATAGATCGAGGTGATGGAGGACAATGATCTTGATGAGAGAGTGGTGAAAAATACTTTTCATCTGTTGGTCACAATCTCTCTTTTGAACAATGTATGCCATTTTGTCAATGTTCCTGAAGATATAATAAAGTATGTTGATCATTTTCACCCTTGTGAAGTGCATTAATAACTGGATATGGTAGATGTAGAGTCTAGATAACCTTATTTCACAAGAAAAGTATTTCGTGATGATTTTCATCATGGGGACATACCTATCCATGAGGTAAGAGAAAGGAAATACCTTCTTTCCTTCATTGTTATACCTGGGCTTGATGTATGGCTTATAGTGATGATTCTTCAGGTATTTTTCCTTGTACTACGTTTCACCAACAATTGGAATTCCAGTGGCAGCTGCTATGGTGGATTGTGATACTATGAAAGTGACACCAGCAAGGGTTACCTGGTTGTCATTGTTATAGGTAAATTTGGGCACCATTCCCAACAACCTGGTTAAATTGGACATCATAACTAGAACCAATGAATAGAGTCTATCATCCCCTATCATTTCAGTTGCTACATTCCCTAAGACAAAGAACAACAACAAATGATCCATGACTTCCATTGCAAGGTTTCCAAGATTTGAAGTACATGTTATATCACCTATGAGCTCACCAACATAGTATGTCAAGAGACTAATTTCTTTGTGTATGCAGTCACCTCCATTCAAGGGTGCTCTAAAAATCACTTCCCGACACTCAAGGGTGCGTTGGTTAGTTGGGAGAGAAACTCTCATTGTTCCAGAATCTCCACATGGACAATGCGTTCTATAAGAGTGCATATGTGTCAAACTTCGAATCCATGTGTCCATTCAACACCTCTAATCCCAGGAACATGTCTTTCCTATTATTAGAAAGTAATTTATTGTGAAACTACCTTCAAATCACTTATAAATTGAGCACAGATCCTAGTGCTTGAAAAAGGAAGAAATTTGGTAGAGAAATGTTGTTGGATTCTCAATTGAGTGTTTGATTTGAGTGATATGCTACTGGAGAAATGTTCATTGTCATGAGGCTATGATGATGCTAGAATTGGTGACATCAAATCAATCACTGGTTGTAACCTACCCTTCTATCCATTAATAAATATTGCTTCTTAATTTCCCACATATGTATCTATATAAGCTTTTGTATTTCATATTATGGATTCTTATCTGATGTATATGTTTCATGTTTCATTGATTTAACTGATTAAAGTGAATAGCCTTCTATACATTGCAATATCCTTACTGTTTAGTTTTTATACTTGCAGGAAGTAGTCTGGTGATCAAGCTTGGATTGTAAGCTATAGCAAGAGAGACAGAAGGAGAATAGGAAGCGCTTGGACTCCAAGTAAGTTTCTCCATCTTTCTGTATGTCTATTTACTATTAGGAAAATTATCTTCAAAGTCTTTGATCTGTTGTTCTAAATGCATAGCACCACATTCAGTTTTTATCCATAATCTATAATTCCTGATAACAAATTGGCGACTTCATTGGGGAGTTTACCTTCATCCTTGGTGTATTTTTCCTCTCCTTATCCTCCCAGTAGCATCTAATCTCAATTATTAGGATTTTGAAACTAAGAATTGCATTAGAAGTGTGTTATTAGCTTGAGTTTTTTGTTCTGTGATTTGCCCAACGCACTGTTGGTCAAGACATAATGCTTTTCATAGCACTGTATCCCACTCAGGGGTCCTTTGCAACACATTGTCTCCCCTTAGAGACTGCGTTGCCCCCTAAGCCAACCAAATTCCCTTTGAATTTTTCATTTCTATTACTTTTAGCCTTTTGTTTGTTGTGTTTTCAATTTTCTAATGCCTCGTAGAGACCAATGAGTCTACCTGAATATTCCTCCTTTGAAAATTAAGTTTGTTCAATGTCTCTTTAAGTGTTTTTATTTATCATTGACAAATCAAATTCAAAGTATTTTTATTTTTGCATTAGATCCATTTTTTTTTGTAAAATAATATTTTGTTAAATTCTTCATTTCCCATAGGAAAAATTGTAGTTCCATTCTTGATTTTTCCTAAAAGACAAATTTTTGTTAAATTCAAAATTTCTCAAAGACGAAAGCATTTGTTTTTTTTTATTTGATGCATTTATTTTCCTTTTTTCATTCACATTAAGGGATCTGAAAGGAAAAATCCGCATTTACATATAGTGGATTGTGTGTTTTTCATAGGAACAAATTAGGAAATATTCATATCAGTTTGTGCTCTTTGTTGTTTGCTCTCAAAACTGATTGCTCTTTCCCTTTAGTAGCTAAGACTTTCATTGAAAAAGCTAAAATTGAAAAGTTTCCTTTCATTTTAGTTTTCATTTTAGGAATTTCCATCACATCATCGCGGTGAACCTTGAAAGGAAACTTGGTAAACAAGATCAACTTAAAATTTTCATCAATTTACCTAACAAAGCATTGGAACCATAACAATAACATTTAGAAGGTCTAGGCTAGAGACGTGTTCTGGCGTCGTAAAACATGGAAGTTGTCATTAATTGTCTGCGATACATTTCGAGTGTGATACCTCACTCCACGTACGTAAGTATATCATAGCTTGTCAACGTACCTTCGAGTATATCAAGCGGTGTTATAGTACAAAAAGTATAATGGGGTGCTCTCACTATGCGGTTTCGCAACAGACAACACTAATATGGACTTGGGCCTTCACGTACCTTTGCGTATATTTTGGAGGACAAATTTAGGTTGTGATCCATCCATAGTGAGCCGAGTCAGCCACCTTGTAAATTGTGATACACTGAACACAACATTTGGGGAGATTTCATGCTCGTACTTCCTGGCTCGCCAGGAGGTATTCTACAGTTCACAATTTCTTGGTAAACCTGTTGCCTAGAATTACCATTTTATTTTTATTTATTTATTTTTGGCCACAAAATAAATCATTCATCCTAGAAGAATAAAATCCCTTTCCCCTTCATTCATGTAGACTTGCATTGAAACCACCTTTACCACCGGAAGTCACTTCTGGTCGACGAAGGTGACATCGCTCTACCAAAACTAGTACCATAAATACCTCTCATGAAGCATCATCTTCCCATATACCAGAGTCAGCACAAGTTGTTTCTACAAATCTTGGTTCATCTACTATTGTCGAGACAGAGTCCTCATAACTACCTGTGGTCACGATCCATCCAATTAGTGAGACCATACCTCCTGAACCCAATGTTGTGCAGCTGGAAGTTGATCCAGATCCTATCTCATTTTTGCCGAAACATCTGCATCCCGAAGTTGAACGATCAGAAGTTGTTCCTGTATCAGTCACCCCACAATCTATTGTAGCCATTGAGTCTCCCATATCTCACAGTCAACCTCCTGAAATATAATTTGGGCCTGACGATGAAATCCTTCCCCCTGGTTGAATTTAAATTGAATAAATCCCACAAGATGAAACTCCTTTAACTTCGACCCATTTTGGGGAGGATATTTACCTTTACAAGTCTTTTCCTCAATCACCATCCTCTGCTTTTGTTGATCTTGTTCCTATTCAAATTCTCGTCGATTCAAAAGGTCATAAATTTGGTCAAGTAACCATGCCTAAACCAACATCTTCGGTTGGACCATCTGTTCCAATTGCATCAGCACCTGCTCTCGCTACCCCGTCGATGTTTACAACTTCACCAGAGTCATATTTTCATGGAGGTCCTATGGTCCAATCAGGTTATAAGTATTTGTCTGGAATTTTCTATAGTCCATATTCCACCCCCTTGATGTTTACAAATTCACTAGAGTCATATTTTCATGGAGGTCCTATGGTCCAATCAGGTTATAAATCTTTATCTAGAATTTTCTCTGGTCCATCTTCAAACCCATGGACTTTGCCAATGTCATCTTCTGGTATTCTAAATAGTAAACCTATAGTGAGTACTGAACGACTTGATCCTTTATATCCATCATAAGGGAAATATCAAGCTGGTCCATCTACGTCTATTCCATCCAGTACAATTTCACCTACACTCCGTGCATTTGGAGAACAATACTTTCCATCTTATTATCCTCCTCATGTTGGGTGGGAACCTTTGGTCACCCACTTTGATAGTACTCTGTCATTTTTTTGTCAACCTAATATCGAAATGACTGTTTGTCAATGGAAACCCACTCTGCCTGTCCAACACAGACGATTGCACACTCGTATCAACCGGCTCAAATTTTTGCATCCACATCAATTCCACTCGTTAATACATCTTTACCCCTGTTAAAGACTCAAACTGTTGTACAACAACCCTTTCAAGTGGGTCCTTCAACTCAATACCCTCAAGTATTGGGCCCTTAGACTCCAAATCCTTCGGCTAATTTAGAGCAAAAACCTGTACCCGGAATCATTTATTCACAAAATGGATTACCATATTATGGGATGTCGCAGCCATAGCTAGGTTATACCTATCCTCAACCGAATCCAACTTATCCTAATTTGGGTTATAACATTGGTGGAAAGACCCCTTAGCAGCCTCAGGCAGAAATGCCTCAACCTTCATTTCAACAAGTATCATACCCAAAGTTTTGGTCAACAGAATCCTCAAGAATTTTCCTATCAAAACAACCCCTATCTGGGTTACCTATAGTAGATACCTTATGTTGGTGCTCAAAGGCCTATTTCCCAAGCAATTCCATCATACCCTCGCTATGCTCAACCTGACATTAATCGATAGTTGTCCTTTGTTGCAACTTTAGAGTTACCAGATTTAAATTGGCTCACCAATTATCTAGGTAACTATGCTCCTTGGTGGCAGGTGATACCCCATAAAATACCCTCAGATATTCCTAAGTTCAATGGCAACCCTGGGGAAGACCCGTCGACTCATATTATGACTTATCATTTGTGGTGTTCATCAAACTCCCTGAATGATGACTTTGTTTAGCTACGTCTTTTCTAGCGTACACCCACTGGTCCAGCTACAAAATGGTACATTGAGTTACCTAGAGCTTCTTTCGATAATTTCACTGCCCTAGCTACTAACTTTTTGACTCACTTATAGTTATCCATACGATATGAAATTGGAATGGAACTCTTGACTAATTTGAAATAGACTAATGCTACTCACATTTATGATCATATTCATGAGTGGCATCGTCCTCATAGAATGGTTAAGACCTTTGTTCCTAATCAACTCCTTGCTGAGTGGTTCATTAATTCCTTGCTACCATCTATAACTAAGGATGTGACTAAGGGTGGTGTCATCATTGAAGAGCAGGTCATTTCTCATGCCCAATATTTTGACTTGATTTATACTCAGTCTAGCATGCTCTATGAAAAATTTCCTAATGCACCGCGATCTAATTTTACAGTTCCTCCTCAATTAAAGGACTCTCATGCCGGAGACAGTATGATTGGTACTGCAAGAAAACATCATAAAACTTCATCTGATCCTGCACCTCTTTCCTAAATCAATGTCATGTCATTTGAAAAAGGAAAAAGTGACAAGCAACCCGAAAGTAAGAAAAAAGGGAAATCTAAGAAAAAGCAAACTTCTAACCCGCAGGAAAGATCATCTGATCAATCGTCTAGAAATAAGAAACCTCATTATCCATTCATAATCTGTAATGAGGAAAACTTTGTTCGAGATTTTCCTCACCACGTTGAAGTCTCAAAAATGGTTAAGACTTCACATGCCTCAGCTGTGTTGACAGACCCGTTTCCGAATCTAGACACAAATTTGGTTTCTATGGATCCAGCTTCTAGTTCCCAAGTGCTTATGTTATCTGTCACAAAACCTTCAACATATATTTTGGCATCAACGTGTAATAATTATTACGCTATTCAGGCCACTAATCATCCTAATACCTCGACCATGAATCCGTCTACTAAATCGGTACCACCACCTGCTATTCCTGAATTGAAAATCAAGCCACCGAAGGGAGTCATTCATAAATCGACATATAATCCTTAAGAAAGAGCTGGTCAAAATTATAATATAGTTGAAGATTAGGCTCAATCCCCTTCAGCTATGTCAGCTCTTGAGGTATTGTAAAATTTTCCCTCCCAGAATCAGGCTTTATTGTCGGACATTGGTGGAATTAATCCGATTGATTCTAATCTTGTAGTCTTTAATCATACGGCCTATGTGCTGCAGTTACTAGCATAATTGGCATTCTCCATACAAGTAAATGTTCTCAATCACCTTGTTCATCGTACTATTATTGATGAGGGAGCATCTATGTGCATTATGTCTCTAAACTATTAGAAGTCACTTGGCTCGCCATGCCTATCTCAATCATCAAGGACATTGAAGGCTTTCGACGGATGTATACATAAGCCTTGTAGTATTATCAATAACCTACATGTAGAACTAGGAGGGAAAATATAAAATGTTGATGTTGAGGTTGTTGACGGACCCCTTGACTACAATATTCTAATTGGAAGGCCATGGGTATATGCTATGACTGCAATTATTTCTACATATTTTAGAATGATTTCCTTTGCATATAAAGGTGACATCAGAGTCATCAATCAGCTATCCTTCTTTGCCTCCACTTCACAAGTAAATAGAAGTGTTCCATTTATTCACGCACCCCAACTTGCACTTCAAAACATTTTTGTAGGACTCTTAAAGGATTCCACTCTTATGGGAACCTTTGCGTTACTGTTGCATGCAAAATCGGTAGAAATTGCAAGTATAGAGACCTGCTACATGATCTCTTCCACTCCATCTGGCTAAAGGAAGAGTATGGATGATTCTGAAATTGTTACGTTGGATGAGTTTCTGCCACCCAGCCCTATTGAGATGGCATAGCAATCAATCTAGCTATATTGGACAACAAATCTGAAATCATCGTCACTGGTTGTTTGGGTTGATCGTTCCTTATATTTTGGTACTCCATCTGATCTTTTTTCCTCATCTTTATTGACAAATGAGAATATTTTGGGAACCATCATGTCGGAAGGAGAACCATGGGAATATTATCATCATCGTTCCCATCTTCCTAATTATGAAGAAAATAATATTAGTGAACTATATGACCCATCGATCAAAAATTTCTTTTCGAATTATTTACCTATTAATGCAATCGATTCCAAGTGAAATTTGTAAAATATTGAAGAAACCATTTCTATTGATATTTCGACCAAACCTGTCATTGTAGAAAATATTCATGTTGGTGTATATTGTTCTCCATCAAAACTCGAAACATATTGCTCTTTCTTTCGTGAATTCTGTGATGTATTTTCTTGGTCTTACGAGGAAACTCCAGACATAGATACTAGTATTGTTGAACACACTATTAATATGTACCCTGATGTAAAGCTAGTACGTCAATGCCTTCATCCTGTTCATCTGAAGAAGGCCACTGCCATTAAAGTAGAAGTTGAGAAACTTTTGTGTGCTGGTTTTATTTACCCTCTTCTACTAACTGAGTGCATTTCCAACATTGTTCTTGTTATGAAAAAAAACGAACCATAATGTGTGTGTCGATTATTGGGAAGTCAATCTTGCTTGTCAAAAAGACAACTATCCTACTCCCTTTATCAACCAGATTATTGACGATTGTGCTGGATACAAAATATTTTCATTCATGGATGGATTTTCCGACTACAATTAATTCAATATATGCCCAAAGGATCAATATAAGACTGCATTCATCTATCCTTGGGGCACATTCACTTATAGAAAACTAATGTTTTGTTTAAAGAACAGTCGGTAAACATTTCAGAGAGCAATGGATTATTCTTTCAATCACATCAAGCACATTGTTCAACCCTATCTAGACGATTTACCTACACATTCATGAAATCGTATTGATCACTCGATGCATTTGCGAGCCATCCTCTTATGCTACCGACACTACAAAATATGCCTCAATCCACATAAATTTGTGTTTTGTGCTAGTTATAGTCGTCTCAAAAGAAGGAATTGAAATTGACCCATTGAAGGTTTAGACCATTCTTGATTTTCCTGTGCCATCAAATTTACTTCAGATACTAAAAATACAAGGAAAGGCTAACTTCCTAAGGAGGTTCATACCCAACTATGACGAAATGGCTAAAGGATTTACTCGGCTCTTGAAAAAGGGGGTTCCCTTCCATTGGGACCAAGGTTCACAAGCTTCTTTTGATGTTGTCAAGGATATTCCTATCTAGGCATCATTAATCTATCCTCCCAATTAAGAGAGTGATTATTTATTATATATCGTCGTGGCTGATACGACCATTGCTATGGTATTGGTCCAAGTAGAAAATTGGATAGAACATCTAATCTATTATTTGAATCTAAATCTCAATGATATGGAAGTGGAGTATTCATATGTAGAAAATCTTGCCTTGGCAGTTGTTCAAGCTGTCCAAAGATTTCACCACTTTATGCTGTTTCGGAAGACCATTCTCATTTTGGATTGCAATCCCTTGACTTATATCTTATCATGTCAATTACTGTGGGGAAAGTATTCAATACGGATTTTCATTTTGTAGGAATTTGATTTGGAATTCATCAAATCCAAGTCAAAGAAGTCTTTAGTTTCGACTGAGCTTCTCTGTGACCTTCCCTTTGACAGTACTACTACTACGTTGAAAAAATATATTCCTGACGAGTCTCTGTTTTTGATCGGATCATCTGATCCTTGGTATGGAAAATTTTATCATTTATCTCGAGACCTAGAATTTTTGGCCTGATACCTCTTGCTCTGACTAGCGACGTATTTGATACCAAGCCAAATGTTATCTGATCATCGGCAATACACTTTATCATCATGGTGTCAATACAATTTGAATAATGTGCCTCACTCATGAGGAGACCGAAAAGGTTTTAAATGATTGTCATGCTGGGGCTTGTGGTGGACACTTTTCTGGATATGCTACCGCATAGAAGATACTCCGCGCCGGTTAATTTTGGCCTACCATATTTCGTAACTGCATCCTCGCGGTCAAAAGTTGTCATGCATGCCAAATATTTGATCGTAAAATCCGCAAACCGCCAATGCCAATGCATCTTGTTGTCTCTGTGGGACCATTTTCGTAATGGGGTATTGATTTCATGACTTGTAACCCTCATTCATCTGAACGGCATGGTTATATTATTGTCACAGTAGACTACTTTACCAAGTGGGCTAAAGTGATGCCTACATTCAACAACATGGGACAAACAACTACATTATTTTTCTTTAATCATGTTATTGCATGGTTTGGGGTCCCATAGGCTATATTTACAGATCATGGGAAGCATTTTCGCAATAACATGATGACTAAATTGACTGCCAAGTTAGGATTGTCACAAGAAAATTCTACTCCTTATTATCCACAATCAAATGGACAATTTGAGGCTATCAACAAGATTCTTAAATGTATGCTTCAACGAATGATAGGAGTTCGTAAAAGAAACTAGCATTTGATCCTGTACTTAGCCTTATGGGCATACCGAACCTTGGTGAGAAATACAACTGGATTTACCCCCTTTCAATTGGTGTATGGTCTGGAAGATATCTTTCCAATCCAATGTGAAATACTATCATTAAAAATCACAATCGACTTGTTACATGACACCTCAGAAGAAGAAGCACATATTTTTAACCTCATCCATTTTGATGAAATGAAACGCATAAGAGACGTATAAAGGTGCAATACGACAAAAATTTCCAGCCTCGCATTTTCTCAGAGGGTGACTTGGTCCTTCTTTATGATCAAGAAGCCGATGTAATAGGTATAGGGAAATTTGAGCCATTATGGCATGGCCCCTATATTGTAAAAAGATTTCTTGCTAAGGGTGCCTACGAGTTGGTTAATTACGATGGAATTCCTACAAATCTTGCCTTGGCAACTGTTCAAGCTGTCCAAAGATTTCTCCACTTTATGATGTTCCGGAAGACCATTGTCATTTTGGATTGCAATCCCATAACTTATATATTCTCATGTCAATTGTTGTGGGGAAAGTATTCAAAATGGATTTTCATTTTGTAGGAATTTGATTTGGAATTCATCAAATCCAAGTCAAAGAAGTCTTTAGTTTCTTCTGAGCTTCTCTGTGACCTTCCCTTTGATAGTAATACTACTACGTCGAAAAAATATATTCCTGACGAGTCTTTGTTTCTGATCGGATCATCTGGTCCTTGGTATGGAAAATTTTATCATTTATCTCCAGACCTAGAATTTTTGGCTTGATACCTCTCGCTCTGACCAGCGACGTATTTGATACCAAGCCAAAGATTATATGATCGTCAGCAATACTTTATCGTCGTGGTGTCGATACAATTTTAAGAAGGTTCCTCACTCATGAGGAGACCGAAAGGGTTTTAAATGATTGTCATGTTGGGGCTTGTGGTGGACACTTGTCTGGATACGCTACCGCGCAGAAGATACTTTGCGCCAGTTAATTTTGGCCTACCATATTTCGCAACTACATCCTCGCGGTCAGAAGTTGTAATGCATGCCAAATATTTGATCATAAAATCCGCAAATTGCCAGCGCCAATGCATCTTGTTGTCTTTGTGGGACCATTTTCGTAATGGGGTATTGAATTCATGACCTATAACCCTCGTTCATCTGAGGGGAATGGTTATATTATTGTGGCAGTAGACTAATTTACCAAGTGGGCTGAAGCGATCCCTACATTCAACAACACAGGACAAACAACTACATTTTTTTTGTTTAATCATGTTATTGCATGGTTTGGGGTCCCACAGGCTATAGTTACAGATCACAGGAAGCATTTTTGCAATAACATGATGACTAAATTGACTGCCAAGTTAGGATTGTCACAAGATAATTCTATTCCTTATTATCCACAATCAAATGGACAAGTTGAGGCTATCAACAAGACTCTTAAATGTATTCTTCAACGAATGATAGGAGTTCGTAAAAGAAACTAGCATTTGATCCTGTACTTAGCCTTATGGGCATATCGAACCTCGGTGAGAAACACAACTAGATCTACCCCCTTTCAATTGGTGTACTGTCTGGAAGCTATATTTCCAATCTAATGTGAAATAATGTCATTAAAACTCACAATCGACTTGTTACCTGACACCTAAGAAGAAGAAGTGCATATTTTTAACCTCATCCATCTTGATGAAACGAAACACATAAGAGACATATAAAGGCGCAATACGACAAAAATGTCCAGCCTCGCATTTTCTCATAGGGCGACTTGGTCCTTCTTTATGATCAAGAATCCGATGTAATAGGTATACGGAAATTTGAACCATTGTGGCATGGCCCCTATATTTTCAAAAGAGTTCTTGCTAAGGGTGCCTATGAGTTGGTTAATTATGATGGAATTCCGTTGGCGCAACCTTTAAATGCGTTGTATCTTAAACGTTACAATGCTTAATCATAAGCATAGTAATTTTTTTTATTATATTGTATATATACGATTTTGATTTTCATTCACTATCTTAGTTTGTTTTTTAGAGTTTTCTTGACATTAGTAATCCTCTTTAAGTTTCATCGAAGATGTCCTAATCTTTGGAACCATTTGTTGGATATGCTGATGGTGCTAGTCATAGTACGCGGAATCTATCCTCTGCAGTGTGGGCTATTTTCGCTCCAAATGATGAGTTAGTGAGTTTTCAAGGGATTTGTATTGGTAGATCGACAAACAATATCGCTGAGTATAACGCGTTGATCGAACTTCTCTCTGATTCAATTTCATTTGGTATTAACCGCATCATCATAAGGTTAGATTCACAACTTATGGTATTACAAATTAGTAGTGTTTACACTATTATAAATCCAACACTGCATCATTTGTTCCTAAGAGTTCAAATTTTGGAAAGACACTTTGATTTTATTCAATATCAAAAGATTTCCAGAGACTTCAACACATTGACTGATTCTTTGGCTAATCAAGTTTTAAACAGACGTTTGCAACACATGTAAAGATACATTCACATAATTGAATAGCATTATGCAATAAACATAGGAAAACACTGAAATCAAATAGATAGATAGCTATAGGCTTTTACAAAAATTTGTGCCCAAGACACATTAGTCATCTGACCTCAAAATGTATGCAACATGTTAAAAGTAAACTAGTGATGCTCATGGTAACATGCTATAGATCTATCTATCCTACATAGTAACCGCATCTAGCAGTTAGGAATGCCTATAGTGTGGCGGTGCAGTCACATGGGTAACTCTTCGATTCGAAAATCTGGAATCCTGAAATTCAACCCCTCTATGTGCTATCGAAGCTCAGACAGAGTCTCATCTATATCTAAATCCTGAAGGACTACTCTCTTGACATTCCTCTCTGCGAGCTCATCCGCTCCATGCTCTGGTTCCTCTACCGATTAAACTCGACCAACATCTACATTAAATTAAAACTTTATTTTAGTCTTGGGGGAAAATAAAAATAAAAAAATATTGTATAAACCTTAGAAAAATAAAAAAACATGGTCAAAAATTTCTCACCTATTGCACCCTATTGAGCGCCTTCTGGTAAAGCTAAGTATGGATCTCCTTGGAAATAGATGGCTGCATATGCATACTCATCGATGGCGACAACCTGTCTCCTGAACCGGGTGAAGAATGCAGTCAAGAACACAATGCATGATTGGCTTGCATTCCTAGCCATTAGTTATACCCATATTTGCATCCTCGGATCTCTAGGGTTAGACACACCTAGTGTCACATGATGAGGTTGCATCAGTGGAATCTGCTCTAAGGCAAATGAAATGAGGATCGAACCATAACGGAATATTTTCTTCCTTCCTCCCTTTTCCTTGTTCAGTTTTTCTTTTATCTGTGAAAGTACAACTTCAGACCAGTTGAAGACTGTTGGCTCCATGCACTCTAGCACATACTGCATAGATGATCTATTCTCTACATGTAGTGTAACGATGTCGGCAAGTTTTGCGATTGTGGAAAGAATGGTTTTCAAAGGAAAATCTCGAATGTCATAGATGTTTATTTTCCCATCATTGCTTGGCTCTACCCTTGGATAGAAATATTGCAAAACATAATATCTCATAGTCTCTCCTCCGAGAGCAGATCCTGAGAGGTAAATAGGCAAGCCTCTCCTCGAAAATCCTGTAAGAAAGTATAAATCCTCCACTGTAACAGGAACCACTTTGCTCCTAATGTGAAATGCCTCAGTAGTTGGATCCCATGCTTGAACTAGGAACTCCAAGAGTTCTATTTGTTGCCTCATCCCTGACAAGCGGAAGTACTTTAACAACCCACAATCTCTTAGGGATCTTATTGTACCCAGATCATTTAGAGAAATCATATTTTGTTCTTCATGCTCTCTTTCTCTCCAAGTAATTGTCATTCTAGTCCGATAGAATCCTAAAACATAATAATAAGACCCATTAGACTCCTTTTAATGCAAAAAAATAGACAAATTTTGGGCACAATGCAAGAATAAAAAATGTCAATTGCGCCCAACGTAGTCTTGAACAAGGAACAATGCATTTCATATACACCCAAGCTTCAATTTAGGTGCTCCACAATGCAGTTTTCGATGCTCAAGGGTGTGTTTCCCTATTTGGAAAAATAATTTAGGCTAAGGGGCCCAAATCCCTAAAAAATTGCAATGAAAGGAAATGAATTGAATATTGAAAGAAAGAGAGGGTTCATGGCACCAACCTAGATCAAACAACGATGAAAACCATCCATAGAATCGATCGCAATCAATGACTGAAGTTCGGGGGAAAAAATAGGTTTAGAGCTCCAAAATGAAAATGGTAACTTTCAAATGGAAAAAATGAATAGTAAAACTATTTTTAGTAGTCATTTGATTATTTGAAAATCATATTTATTGCTATGACTATGGTTTTATTCTATTTTTATCATGAACCAGGTATTTTTAATCCATTTGATGTTGTTCTGAGCAAGTTTTACAACTGATGAACATATTAGTCATGCATATTTATTTCAAGAATGATTTGATCACAAAGCATACTTTTATCCTTATTTTTCAAGCTTTTTCAAAAATTAAAAAGGACTTGAAGTTCTCTTTTATCTCTTTTTAGAGTTGCGATAACAATGAAAAAGGAATGTTTGGAGTCTTCTTTTAGCTCTTTTCAGACTCAGATAATGTGAAAATATTGTCGAGCACTTGTCTTTTCGAGATCGTAAAAGTAAATGATTTGATATCTACTCAGTATAAGTTTAACCCCTTTCCGGATTGAGATAGATTATTTATGAAAAATGAATGCCTTAGTTGAACAAGGCTAGGAGGTTCTCTCAGATATTATTTTACACTTTTTTGGATCTTACTGGCAACTTTACCAAAAATTACTTATGGATTTTTCTTCAGGGAAAATTTTAATGATGGAAAATTATCTTGAATTTTAAAAAATTGGCGAATCTCACTAGTCTCTGATATGCAAACTATAAATGTTTATTGATGTATTTGTAAAAAAATCAAATTTATAATGATATTATATATACTCTCTATATAATTTTGGTGATTTTTAATGTAAAATAATTTTATATTATAAAATTTGGCGAATCATTTTTATGGAAAAATGGTAATTGGCGAATCTTTGTTTTGGAAAAACTATTGAAAATTAGCCCACCTGCAAATATTAGCCCCTAAAATTTTCCATGGTTTTCTTTCTTCCTCTTTTTCAAACTCTCTAAATATGAAAAAGGACTAGGTTTTCACTATCTTCTGCTCATTAACACATAAAATAGCAATGGGATTTTTTATCATGGAAATAATCAAGTTTCATTCATTGCTAGACTCGTTAAATTATTAAATAGTGATACATTATTGACCCGAAGGGTTGAATTATAGATCAAGAATATGTTATCCTCCTCAATATTTTAAAAAAATAAAGAGGTACTGGTCGACAAATGACTGGGAAAATTTTGGGAAAGTGAACAAAATTTTTTACGGTAGCAGGTCACTCTTGAACATGAAACTTCACTCCATCACTGTGACTGTTTGGGTTGGGTAATATTCTTGAATGTTCATTCATACATATGGTCCATCATACCTTCACTTCAGTTTTGGGTCAATGCTGCCAACTCATCTCAGTGTCATCGATATGTTCAAGAGAACTCATCTAGTGAATACTCATCCTTCTACAATATTTATAAACCTTCATTCTCATGACACTCATCCTTGAAAATTGCTACATCAAGTCATACTTTGTCTCTGAAATCATTAGCTCCCATTTCATAATAAAGTGACTTCCTGTCGACATCAAATCATCATCCAGGAAGTTTACTTAGAAACATCATCTTCCAGTACCATGCGGCTTGTTACAGCATCGACAAGATCCTCACTTCTTGACTTTTGACCGAAAGATTTTGTTTGGCATTCGACAACAAATCATCTATTCACACCTTACGAAATGTATAATAGTACATTGATAGCCATTAACATTAATGGTGGTTCTCTCGCATTTGTTAACAACTCTCATAATTGGCTAGTAATCAAACAATGTCTTACCATGTTCGACTACAAATCATATATTCGCATGGCTAGACTTATACTCGAATGATCGAGTGAACGAGATAAGAAGACCCCAGATCTAGTTTTAGCCATCTAGGCTGTGATTTCAGGATTTTTGTACACATTATTTGTACAATGACCTTTCATACAGATCTTCATCTAAACATTGGCCTATATCTGTAGGCATGTTTGTATTAGGCAACATTCCAATGTAGACGACTTTCTACAATATGCACATGTTATTAGATAGTTTATGTGCTGAGCATGGGAATGCCTTCCTTCAGAAATTTGTGATCAAGAGGATATATCATGATGTAATGTATTGTAAGATTGACACATGTCGCCACTCCGCTTCAGCTCCATCCCATCAGAGTGTAAAGCATCTCATTCAAAAAATATTATTATTATTATTCTGACTTCATGATTTAGGGGTGAATCTGTTATACGTCAATTTGGGCACAATTCCCAATGACCTAGTTAAGCTGGACATCATCCCTAGAACCAATGAATAGGGTCTATCATCCCCTATCATTTTAGTTGCTACATTCCCTAAGACAAAGAACAAGAACAAATCATCCATGAATTCCATTGCAAGTTTTCCAAGATTTGAAGTACATGTTATATCACCTATGAGCTGACCAACGCAGTCTCTCAAGGGACTAACTACTTTGCATATGCAGTCACTTCCATTCAAGGGTGCTCTTCAAAGCACTTCCTGACACTCAAGGGTGTATTGGTCAATTGGGAGTGAAATTCTCATTGTTCTGGAATCTCCACATGGCCAGTGCATATGTGTCAAACTTCGAATCCATGTGTCCATTCAACACCTCTGAGCTTGGGAACATGTCTTGCATATTATTAGAAATTCATTGGTTGTGAAACTACCTTCAACTCATCTATAATTGAGCATAGATCCTAGTTCTTGGGAAGGAATAAATTCGGTAGAGAAATCTTTTTGGATTCTAAATTGAGTGTTTGATTTGAGTGATATGCTGCTATAGAGATGTTCATTGTGATTAGGATGGGATGATGCTGGAGTTGGTGACATCAAATCAATTTTTGGTTGTAACCTCCCCTTCTATCCATTAATAAATATTACTGTTTACTTTCCCACATATGTATCTATATAAGATTTTTTCTTTCATATTATGGATTCTTATATGATGTATATGTTTCATGTTTAATTGATTTAACTAATTAAAATGAATAGCCATCTTTATATTGTAATCTCTTTTCTATTTAGTGTTTATACTTGCAGGAACTAGTCTGATGATCAAGCTTGGATTGGAAGCTACAACAAGAGTGACAGAAGGAGAATAGGAAGCGCTTGGACTCCAATTAGGTTTCTCCATCTTTCTGTATGTCTAATTACTATTATGAAAAGTATCTGCAAAGTCTTTGAATTGTTGCTCTAAATGCATAGCACCAAATTTAGGTAATGTGATTTTATCCATAATCCATAATTCCACATAACATTCATGAATATTAGAGATGAAAAGGCTGCTCAAAACAGGGTGGCGTTGGACCCTTTGTATTCTTTCACAAAATTCAAATCATCATACATACTTGAAACATGTCACATCCATGGGAGAGGCCATGAGTTCTTTATTCTTTGTAGGTTCAAGTTTGAGGATCCTCCCTCCTTTGCGTGCCCTCCTCTCTTCCCTTTCTTCTTCCTCACTGAATTCTCTATTTTCTTCTTCCATAGTGTCTTGTCTAGAAACCCTAGGGAGATGAATTTGGAGTGAAATGTAGGTTTAGGGAGCGGGGAATGGGACGAAAAATATTATGGATATTGCAGAAGGGATTATTAAATTGAGGGAGGTGACAGGGAGTAGGATTGTTGTGGGATTTGGGAATATGAATTCCATTACAGGCATGGGGGTCTGGGAGCCTAGGAATTTGAAATACCTAGGTCTTAGGGTTTAGTAGATAAAGGTATTTGGAGAAAGGGATATACTGAAATAGGGATTGGGAAAGGTTAATTGTAATGTGGGAAGGGTAGTGGAAGTATTAGGAAGTGTAATTAAAAATTAGGAATGGAACTAGGGTTTATAACAATGAACACACCAAATTTTGTATAGAAAATTCAAACACCATGATTATTTGACTTGAGGAATGCTAGGAGATAGAAATTAGGTGTTACTTACTTGTTGTAGGGTGAAGGCAACCAATGATGAAGGTTTAGACCGATGGCACTTCATTTTGGATCTCACTGAGCAAGTCAGGAAGGTTCACAACGCTTATGGGAGGAGCTCAACATCTCCTCTGCTAGGAGCGTAGTGCCTTCTCTTCCAAGAGTGTAGTGCTTGAAGGCTATACACAGCATATGATGCAGGAGCACAACGCGACCAGTCTAGGAACATAGTGCTGCCACTTTTCTTCCAATTTCTCTCTCTAAATTTGAAAATCGTACGGTGGAGATGGTTTCTCAATATTGTAGGGGACAAATGAGGATAGATTTTATGTCTTGAGGGATTTTATACTTGGTGAATTATGATTTTTTATGCTTTTGGAACCCACTTTGCTATTTTCAATTTCACCTTTAAACTTCACAATTAAACCCTTTAACTTTTATTTATTTCCTTTGATAATTGATCATATTGATGGACTAGGAGCTCTTTGCATTTTGATATTTTCTTTGTTGGCATGTGGAACTCTGTGTTGGAAGCTTGGGAAAATTGTACTTATTACATATTAAATGACATAAAATTACAAAATAAAATAAAATTTACATCTTTTTGGAATAAAAATTACATTTTATGATGAAAATCACAACTTTGGAATCATAATTACATATTTGAAAATCATCTTCATATGGAAAAGCCATGTTATTTTGTTCACTCTCTTACTTTTTTGGCTTTATGCAATGGAAATGGTTGTTTATTTTACCTTGAAAAACCCTAATAACCTAATGGCGATCTTGAAGAAACCCTAAAGACCTAATGAGACCTTGAAAGAGTGGTTTTTATGATGACATTAGCTTTATGGATGATCTACAATTAGCAAGGTATGAAATTATGCCAGTAAGTAATAAAATTTGAGGAAGAGTGATGTTTTTGGACTAGGGCTACCATCAACAACTAATTTTTTGCATGACCTAGTAGAATGATAAAAATATTCTGATTGGGACTCCTAAAATGATATGAAAAGAGGATTTTAATAACTGATGGAAAGATGAAAATAATTACACTAACATTGGCCTTATTGGGGATGATAGCTCTGAAAGAGGTGTCAAGAACCATAAAACATTGGATTTTGCAGATCAATGCCTTATTCATTGGGCCAATATGGTCAAAAACTCAAACTAGTAACATGACTGAAAACTAATAACTCAGAAAAAATCGATTGACTCAAGACAAACTCAAATGACAAAAAATTGACTGAATACTGCCTTACTTGACTGAAAACTGAACTTTTAAAAATGGAAGAAAAACAATGAAGCTCCATGGCCTTCACTTCGAGCTCCAAACTCCAGTGATCTCTACTTCACACTTGCAGAAAATGTAACTGATATTTATAATGAAATGGAAAACTAATTAAAAAATGTGCTTCGGGAGCCTACCATTGAATGTTCCTCCTAAAAACCCTTGTCCATTCATCTCTTCAAGAAAATAAGCATTATGTCCCTGAAAAGCTGAAATATGATATGGCCCTTTCAAGAAATTCTCAAATTTTCCATGCTTACCATTGTCCTCATTTCTGGCATCCCAGCAGAGTACCACATCTCCATCTTTGAAGTTGTCTTCCATATTTTTCTGGTCATAGATCTTCTTTATCCTATCATGGATTTTTGAAGTATTTTGAAATACTTCACCTATTGTCAGTTGAAGGTGTATCATTTGATTAATACAAAGTTGTATGTCATTTTCCTTAGCCCCTGCTTCTTGCATCAATTTCATTACTGGGACTTTTAATGATGAAGGAAACACAGTATCAACACCATACACGACTTGAAAAGCAGACATGCCAATATAATTCTTACTACTCACATGGCCTTCCCACAATGCATTGATCAACTTCTTATGCAATTCTATTTATTTTCCTCCAACATTTTCCTAATGATACTGATCAAGGATTTATTAGAGGACTCCGCCAATCCATTACCTTGCGGGTAATAGGTTGTAGAATGACCCAAATTAACGTTATATCTATCACAAAACTCAGTCATCTTCTTAGACTTGAATTTTTCCACGTTATCTGTGATAATCTTAGTAGGACAATGAAAACGAGACAAAATATTAGTTTCTAAAAATTGAATGACGACATAATCTATTTCTTTCCTGGTTGGGATCACTTTGATCCACTTTGTAAAGTAATCTGTGGTCGTTAATATCCAATTGTGTTGTGTAGATTATGCTGGGTGAACCTTGCCTATGAAATCTAGGTCCCATGGTTGAAATGGTGCATATATTGAAATAGGTTGAAGAGGTAATGGGAGAAGCTTTCTCTTACCCTGAAAAACTCTACATTCATGGCAGCTCATTACTGTTTTGTAGACATCTGCAAAAAGTATCAGCTAATAATATCCCACTCTTAGTATTTTATTGGTCATGGTATTCCAATATAGGTGGCCCACACAATCACGATTGTGGAAGTCATTCATCACTTCCTTATATTCTTCTTCGACCAAACAGTTCAGCAACACACCTCCAGGATCCTTCCAGTAAAGTGCATTGTCAAATATGAAATACTTTTAAGATTTGAGTTTCAAACACCTTCCTTGACTCTTATTCATGCCTCTAGGAGGGTTTATGTGTTGCAAAACATAAAAAATATCAGAATATCGTGGAGATGAAAAAAATATATCAGATACCTAAATGAAATTCACTTGTTCTTCATTTTCAGAGAAGGCTGAAATCAAGTTGATGTCTAGAGCATGAAGGTTTGACTAAGCCATGAGCTTGGCTAAACCCTGACCTTTGATCATCTTGGTGGGCCTGATCTCAAGGTCATATTCTAGTAATGTTTTAATCCATCTCCCTCTCCTACCTTCTGGGTCTGTCCGCATGATAACTTCTTTAAAAAATGCATTAGGTACATTGCCAATAGTATGTGAATGTAAAATGTAAAATCTAAAATATTTCAACTCTTTTACCAAATCCAAAGCCTGTTTCTCTATGATTTTGTAGCGAAGGGTTGCATCTCTGATATTGCATCTGAAAAATGCAATTGGTAGCTCTGTTTTATCCCTTTTCTGCATCAAGATTTCTTCCATGGTTTGCTTAGAAGCAAATGAGAATATTATGAAATCAATAGTATAATCTGGACTTATCAAAACAGGGGTAGTATTCAATGAAAACTTAACTGAGTTGAAGGATTTCAAGGCATCTTCAGACCACTTCACATCTGTTAGGAATCTATAATTTTAGTAGATTGGTGAGACTAAAGATGCAGAAGCAACATTATTTCAACCACTTTGGGATTCTAGGATCTAGCCCTCCTGAATCCGGAGAGGGATCTCTCCAATAGGTGCAAAGATGGATTTTTCTTTGAATTTTGGGTAATGATATTAGGCTAGTTATGAAGGCCAAGGGTTTTTTTTGTTTTTGGATGGTTGAGCACGAATATTATTTGAGGGGAAATTTCTAAGTGCAAAGAGTTTCAAAGGTGAGAAGTTGCAAGAAAATAGAACATCTTTAGCTAAAAGATAGATATAACGCTGGTTTTTAGTCCATTGGATTATGAATTCATAACAGGGATTTAATTGAGCAACAACATCAAGAGTGGTCCAAAGGGAAAGTCATCTATATCACAAGATTATTGAGATTAGAGTGATGGAATGGAAACAATAAAGTGTTGGAGGGGTGGAAACTGATAATAATTTCACAAGGGATTTATAGTCAGTCCAAACAAGAAAATCCTCTTAAGTAACTGTTTAAAACCAGCCAATAACAGGGATAACCATAGACTTCTTGGGCGAGTTCGTATTAAAGAAACTTAATTGACAAACAATCCAGTAATCCGCATAATTACCTTCAGAAAGTATGAAAACACATAAGAGAAAAAAAGTGTAACCTAAGATCAGATAAAGTACTTTTAAACCTAGTCTGCTTTCATTCAACACCAAGGGAAACCTTCAGAATCTACCTTTGGAGAATAGAAACTAGAAACGGGGTGAACCATCAATTTTCTAGTCCAACTTTAATTAGCAAATAATGAAAATAACTTTCAAGAACAATGTTTAAAGCAAACAGTAGGATGAGGGAACGCCAACATTCCTAACTGCTTAAACTTTATTGAATCATTCTTAAATAAACAAATTGGAGGAAAACATGGAGATAAAGCTTATCAGTTAGAGAAGGGTACTGCTAAACAGTAAATCCTAACTCTATAAATTTTGTTCTTTATCAAAGAATAGTGAACAATATGACATACATAGAAGGAAAACAATAACAAAGAAAGGGGCACTTCACCAGTGATATAGACCAGGATCCCAAGAAACAACTTGTTATTGATGTCAAACCGGTTACAGTCTTCAGGTCCAATGTTTCAGTTTAGCAATCATCTTCTCTATTCAGCCTAACTAATCTATCACAAGAAGAGCTCCAAGGGCTAATGAACATTATTTACAATCAGAAGTTTAAGCTCAAATGTATTTCAAAGTTCTGCAACCAACAATTTCTCATCTTCTATAGAAGTATTTATAGAAGAATGAGGAGGTGAGATCTGATAAAAGATCTCTTAGGACAATTAATACAGAATAATGACTTCTCGGCCTTTGAGGGGCTCGATGGAGAAGTTTACAGGTGTGTTACTGTATTAATTGATTTACATTTATGAATTAAGCTCAGTGGGAGCTTTTGTTGACGTTTGAGGCTCTATTTCATGTTGGAGTAACTCTGCAGACATTTTTTGCATTAAGTTCCTTGCAGAAGTAACTCTCTGGCTGCGCTGAGGCGAATATCTGATTTTGAACAATAACTTCGGCCTCTGTTTGAATTCTTTGAGGCACAGGTGGCACTTATGGTAGCTAGGAGGAATCAATTCGCCTCAAATGTGGCTGTGGAGGCCCTTTTATCTGTTAGACACTTATGATTTTCTTTTAACTGTGTTTTAATGTGGGGGATTAGGCTTTTGATAATCAATATTAGCCGTAATTCCCGCAAATCAGTCTTCAATATTCTATTTTGCTGTGCTCTGTCTTCAACAATGATACTCTTTTAATCGTGATTTAATAACACAGTGTCTTATCGATGTGCAGGGCCATGCAGGGCTGGTATGGCATCACTGCCTCATGAAGCAATGACGAGACATGGAGTAGAGCCCTGTGAATGTTTCTCTTTGATAAATCGAAGGTGTGGGAATCGTCATTCCCGGCCCTTGGCCCTTTCTTTTAACATAATGGAAAACCATTAATCCTACAAAAACACACAAAATATCAAGAAATCCTGTGTTGTGGGTTTAACTTCTGCAGAGGATGTGAGGAGGAGTGTAGCCGTTGGATGGCAGCATCCAATGGTGGAGATCTACGTAGAAGAGATTAAAAAATGAGACCAGGGGGAAGAATAAGATGGGAATGATTTGGGATCGTCCGATCTGGACACGTGGATGGTCCAGATCCAATCGGAGGATTGCAATTGGTGGAGGAATCATGTTAATGCGCTCGGAAAAAACTTGCGATGTGATGTAGCATGGGTCATTGATCTAAGGATTAGATCAACGGTGGAGAATGAATCAGAGGGTTAGCCGATCGGAGGGAGAAAACAAAGGCATGCGATGAGCGCTGGCCATTGATCTAAGGATTAGATCAATGGTGGAGAATGAATCGGAGGGTTATCTGATCGGAGGGAGCAAACCAAGGCATGCGATGAAAAACTCCGATGCGATGAACATTGGCCGTTTGATCGGCTTACGATCAACGGTAGGGATTTCTTTGAAAGCTAACCGGCAGAAAACCCTTTAAAAAATTATAAAACCCAAAGTTTAATATTATACGAAGTTTTTGGTTTTGGGGGAGGGTTTTATACATATGAAGTGGATAGGCACCCGACTGCGGGGCCTTTAGTTATATGGAACATGATGGGCCCGGGGTATATATATCAAAGAGCTAATCACAATCGGAGCCTCGGGCTCGGGCTTTTCAATCAACCCATTGGAATTTTGCGATGCGATTTGAGTGCCTTGGGATCTTTAACACTTGGTCCCAGGTGAAAGTTATATGGAGTACAAAGGCGGGGGGGTGGAGTTTATGTATATATGACCCAATCGCATCGAAAATTTTGATGCAGGTCTTTCAATCAACCCATTGTGAATTTCTCCGATGCGGTTGCATGATCAGGTCTTTTTAATCTAACCATTTTCATTTAACACATGACTTTGGCACATTAGATCAAAACTTTGAATAAATGGTTTTTATGATTTTACAAAAGAAAAAAGGTGATCAGGAATGGATTATTACAAGGTTTTAAGCGCGGAAGGCAGGCTCACGGTTTATATGAAAAATAATATGATCAGTGTTTATAAAACACGATGCTTAATCACATCGGAAAGTTTTTGTAATGGCACAAAGACTTGCTCACTTGGATGTTTGCGATGTGATAAGCGCCGAAAAGGGTTTGCGCTTGGTTCCAGCCCCAAAACATATGGTGGGGAAGTGGTTAGGACTTAGCCCAAGGGGGCTTAAGTCCATGGTAACAAAAAACTTGTTTTTTATGAAATTGTTCAGAGTTTTCAATGGATTTGGGGGTTTCGGTATAGTTTAAAAATGAGTTTTAAACTATGTAAAGAGGATTTTCACGAATGGGAGAAGAGGAATCATGAAAAATAAAGGAGTTTATGGAGAAAAAGGGGAGAGAAATGAAGGTTATTTTTGGTAGAGGGGGGGGGGAAGATGATGGTTTTACAAAAGTCTTTCTCTTGGAATTTAGCAGAAATTACAGAGTATAAAATGGAAATAGCAAATGAAGATTTTGGACAGAGGCATGAGGCCTTCAAGAGTCTTCAAGAGACAACACTTTTTAGCAATAAAATTTGTTCCTTGAAGGCTCAAAAATTCTTAGCCACCTTTTGCTATGACAAATTTTATAGGTGGCTAACAACATCATTATCTTTCTTCAAGATATTTTTCAACTCTTTAAGATGATTCGCCAAATTAGGAATGAACCTACGTAAGAAATTCATCTTACGATTGAATGCTTGTATTTCCTTTTTTCTGCGGAAATCAATTTGGTGAATTTCTTGAACACGAGAAGGATCAATCTGGATCCCATCCTTGGAGATGATCTGACCAAGAATTTTTCCCTCCTCCATGGAAAAAGGCTTTTCTTTGGGTTGAGAGATATTCTCAACTTCCTACATCTCTCGAAAACAATTCTTAAATGGTGCAAATGTTCATCATCAGAATGTGGAAATAATGTCAAGTCATCTAAATAAAAAACCAATAAAACATCTTTTTCATTGGCGAATTCTATGTCCATGGCCCACTAAAATGTGGCCCCTGCATTTTTCAAACCAAATGGAATTTTTACATATTTGAATGTGCCCAAGGTGTAGTAAATGTTTTCTTTTCCTGATCATCCTTGTGCACAAAAATTTGGTTGTATCCCAAATAGCCATCCAACAGTGACATCTGGGAAGAACCAAAAACTCTTTGAAGTATATGGTCCATCTTCGGAAGTGGATAGTTGTCCTTGAGGGACACTTTGTTCAAGTTCCTAAAATCTATGCAGATCCAGGTTTCTCCAGTATTTTTTCTTACTCGGACCAAATTCGAAATCCAATCATAGAATCTAATTGGAACAATAATACCGGACTTGAAAAGTCTATTTACCTCTTTTTCAATTGATGGAAGCAATCCAATATTTATCCTTTTCAATTTTTTCCGAATGATGTTCTTGTCATACACCTTTAAATCTGAATATTCCCATGCGAAAACATCAGAAAATTCAGAAAGTAATTTAAAATATTCAGCCTTTACCTCGGGAGATAAGGACTTGGATAGTTTAACCATATTTGGTTTGTCTGTCGTCCCAATGTTTACATCTTCAACACCCTTTTCTATAGGCACCAATGTAGGCTTCCTTGTTATGTCATCTTGGTCAAACAATTCTGCCAAAGGTATGGGACCTCCTGTAATATTGTTTTCTTTCAGCTATAGTATATTCAATTGAGTTGCTTATATATCCTGGTCATCTTTAACAAAAATTTCATCTATGGAATAATTCTCAAATTCTTCCTCACCTTGGAGAAATTTATTTACCTACTTATCATCCTAGAAAACTTAACAATACCACAAGTTATCGCGAACAGTGGGCCAGTGTTTCACATGAATCTCAAACTTCCTGTTTGAAAATATGGGAATCTTAAAATTTCTTGGAGCTTTAGCCAATGAATCTTCCATGATATTTTTATTCCTTGGCACCACTGTAAATATACACTACTTAAACATTTTCAAAATATCTAGTATAGCATTCCTATATTGTCTCATTCGAGGATGGTTAGCTTGATATTCACCTTTAACTTGCTTGATCACAAGTTCTCAATCACCATACACAACAATCCTTATTGCTCCCAATTTATTCAAGATAGTTAGGCCAGTAATCAGTGCTTCATACTTCGTTTCATTGTTAGTGCAATCAAAAGTTAAATTATAAGAGCACAATCTAACATTTTTAGGGACCTTATTCTGCTGATGAAAAGGGATGCGGACCCAGATTCCAATGCTTGCCCTGTCTTTCCCTAGGGCACCATCAAAGTCCATGGACCATAGACCATTTTCATCCTCCAGGTGTTGAAACTCTGATGTGTGTGTTTGACTCAATTTTCTGAACTGCTTCTTCATGATTTTCTGGACTTTCTTCCACTTTATCTAATGGTTGTTCTAATTTTTTCTCTGCTTCATCTGATGGTTGTTCTGAGGAGCTACACAGATTCACTTTTTCCTTTTCTATAACTTCTCGAATGTAATTATGAATCTCTGGAATATATTCTACATCTACAAGTTGGCTATCTACATCATTTAAGTCACTATCATTAAAGAAAATGAATGACTCTAAATCATTATGTACAACATTTATCGGATGATTGTTAGGCTTTTCTTTGCTTGTGATCATATATTTCATCTTGGCTTCATGGTAAAATTTTCTCAATTGCTCGAAAATAGGGATAATTTCATAAGAAAAGTCTAATTTCAATGTGCCTTGTAATTCCCCCTTCAGGATCTTGTCAGCAACATGTCAAATCGTGGTGGTGTGTCAGCTACCACCAATCCCATTAGAACATTATTTGTTGGAATCTACTCTAGGGAGACTACCAAGTCTTTAATATGGCCAATACAATGGAATCTACCTGAATCAAAGGAGTATAAGTCATGGTAGGGAGGAGTGATGTCCAGGCCCAAATTTTCCTTAATGGTTTTTGGCATTATATTGTGGGAGGCTTTGGAGTATAACATGGAATTGTATAAAATACATTGGTGGATCCTTAGACTCACATAGAAAGGACGAAACTTGCTATATTCTAATTGAACATCAATAGCAGGACCAAAAATGAGTTTGGGATGATCATCTTCAACATTCACCATGTTGGACAAACGATATACTTTAAGCATCTTGGCTACATGGGACTTATACTGGTTATTCTTAACAAGCTTGGTTAAAGTAATAGACAATTTCAACTTTGAAATTTTTGTTTCTAGGCTGAAGGGAGTGGTTTTTTCTACCTCTTTAATCATGATGTCTCATTTTCGAGCATGGTCCTTTGATGGAACTTCTTTCTTCTGACTGTCCTTTTCTTTATTTGTTGAACATGTGGATGGCTGATTTACCTTGTTTTGATTTGTGACTGTAGGCTCTTTTCCCTTACTCTGATTACTCGGAGGATTCTGCCTTGTCTGAGTGTCTTTCCGATGATATGCTCTCTTCTGAATGGGATTAACTGACACATCTCTGCTCCTCAATGACATCTACCTATTTTGTTAACTAAGTGCATTTAAGTGCCCCCATTGATAATCATCTAATTCGATATCCAATTTATGATCATTGGAAAGGATAAAATATTCATCTTTAGGTTGATATTTCTTTTCAAAATACTCCTCATCTTCGGTCGAAAACATAGGTAGATAATCAACCTTTAAAAGGATATTTTCCTCAACAATTGTGTCTTCATCTTCTTCTTATCCTTGAGCATAGTTTTGCTATAAGGGTGTCTATATTTTACACTGCTGTTGTGATGGTTGCTCAGGAGCCCGTTGTTCTCTCTGCTTGATCCTTAACTGACGTTGTTGTTGACCTCTATAGTTAGGATTTTTGACCTCAGGCTGTCTCTTAGTGATGGACATCCTATCAACCATCCTTTCAGTAGTACTTATCAGTGTATCCATCTTAGCATCGGAATATGAGGTGGATGGTTCATCTTTAATAGTAACTCTTCTCTCATTTCTATCTCTAGCTCTCTTCATCAGTATATTTTCTTCAACTCTAGCCGCATTATTTTTCATATCCTCCAATGTAACTGGATTTCTTTCCCTTAGTTGGTAAGCCATGTAAGGATCAAATTCATCTAGATAAAATATGAGAGCTAAGCCTGGAGGAGGCTTGATCTGAATGGGAATTTCATTATAAATTCAATTGAAGTGAGTATTGAAATCTTGGACTGATTCATTGAGAGTTATTTTAATGTTCTCAACTCAGCAAGCAACTATAAATGATTTTTCTTTACCTCCCACTAGGTTATAAATGCATCAATGAGATGGTATGGAGTGGAAATGGAATTAGCAGTCAAGAATCTAAACCAAACTTTGACATCTCCAAAGAAGCTTCAGGCTATAATCCTCATTTTTTCATTGTCAACATCAACTTCCTCCAAAGCTATGAAGTCAGTGACCTTAACAATGTGTTTCCTTGAAGATATTGTAGAGTTTTCATCAAACAAGGGGAGTCTTTGGCCATAACCCTGAGGTAAATCATTCAGTTGGGCAGGTAATATAAGTGGGGCAAATCTAGCCATGATTCCTATTGGGTGGAGTATTTGATTTACAACAAGAGGGATTGGTTGAATAGGTAGTGGAACAATAGTTGTATGTACTAAATTGGTAGGTATAATTGATGAGGTCGAAGGTGCAGATGAAAAAAATACAATTGATTGAGGTTGAGGTTGAGTTGAAATAGGTATTTCCTCTTGATGCTAGTATTGGATCCAATATTTGATATCAAGGTCAGATTCAGGTTTAATCTCTTCAATGAGCCAATATTTCAGAGGAAAAAGGTCTAATTCAAACAATGACTTGACCTCAGATAGTCTTAAAGGATAGAAGACTATGTCGGATAAAGAGTTTTTAGATTTAGATTGAAACAATGACAATTCAAATTTCAGATAATACAGTATATCTTCAAGAGATAATAATTTAGCAAGCAGTGAAACAGATCTTACCAATGGAACAGGTTCTGAATGAATGTTTGCAGTTTGTTATCTATGCCTCTGGAAAATATTCTCTGGATCATCTATTGGATTAGCTGGACTAGGACCAATATTTTCTCTAGTATATCTTCTCAAAGCCAGCTCTACAATCTTGGCACTGCAATTATCAAATTATCATTTTTGAAACTTAACCATATCATCCAAAGGATCAAATTCCAATGTTTCTTGTCGTACACCCAGGGAAAATAAATCCTTAGTTCCTTGGCAACATCGCCAGTATGTTATCACTCCGCCATATCTCTAAGGCTAAAGAAGAAATCCCAACAGAGGTAACCACGAGCCAATATTTTAGCTTGGTAGCTAGCCCTACCAAATCGGAGAGGGCTCTCTCCAAAAATTCATAGCCAAGAGGGCTTTAGAATTAGGGTTTTAGGCTAGGTATGTGTTAATGTGAATTCTAATTGCAAGCATACGAAAAAATCTCACTTTAGTTGTGCATAACAAACAACCCTAACATCAAAGATGGCTATCAATTTCCTTATATTTGGAGTTAGTGATCATAATAAATGCTACAGAAATCTAGATCCATGCATTTAAATACATTAAACAACAAATAATAAGCAAGAGTTGCTCCATGTATCCAATGAACAAGACAATAATTTTGAAAGAATTTTTTGTATTATGACACTTGGGAAGGGAACATAGAAAGATGTTACGTGTCCCCCTCAATGGGATCGGTTCTGATATGTCCTTAGAACTTCATATCTAAGATCTCTCCCTCTTGATGGTGTAGAAAATCCAGACAAAATGGAACTCAAAGGGAGCTCACAAGCAAAGAGTAGAAAAATATGACAATGATGGGAGGATCAAAGTCAGACCAGAATTATAGATCAAGAGTGATCTCTAGGAAATAAAAGGTAGTGAATGAATGGAAAAGACCTTCTATTTATAACAAAATATTGAGTTAGTATAGATATTGATGCATAATTAAAATATTATTAACCAAATCTAGATCCAACTTTTATGGAATATTTTTTTATTTTTTTTTGAGGGAAAAATAATTTGAATTTGGTCAAATCCATTTATTTAAAATAAATAAACAAATAAATGTTTTATTTATTATTTTAAGAATGTGGTTAAGTAATAATTAAATAAATAGTGATTTATTCAATTATTTATGAATGATTTAGTCAAATTTAACATGGAATATTATTTAAATAATGTTTTAAATAATTATTCCTAGAAAATAATAAGACCAAGAATGTTAATTAAACAGTACTTTAATTAATTATCCCTTGAGGAAAATCAAACAAATAAGGATTTATTCAATTATTCCTCATGGGGTTTCTTGTTTAGACCAGAAACAACTTAATGAATTATGGGTTATTAGGTTATTTTTAATAGTGAAAGCAATTTTACTATGGTAATATTGGTCTTACATGGTGTACTTTAGTCCATCTAATAGTAACATGTTAGATGAACAAAAATTGGTGTAACATATTGCCCCCCAACATGCGAGCATTAGGAGCTAATCGTATGACCGAAGTATGTTGTAAGAACTCAATCACTAGACACCGAAGGAGAGTCAGAGAGAGAGAAATATAAGGCAGACTGAAGCATGAGAGGAAAAAACCCTGATGAGGTGAGACTTATAGGTGTGACAAGTCTCTTTTATGAGTGAGTACATGTTCTACATGAGGAGGGGGAGACAAATTACAAAGAATAATGATGCGTCCAACAAACATGGGATTGAAATATATAGTACATGTTGTCATAAACATGGGCCAGATAAAAAACATGATAATGGATCCCACATACATACTGTGCCTGGGACAACAGCCAGGACTTATACATTAATATTTGGGTACATGAGAAATAAGTACAACCAAGGAGGCCCTGTAAACAGGAAAGGGCTCTGAAAATCTAAATGATACATGCAAACTAAAAGGGTGTTGCAAGCGGCTGAGACTAGAACCATCATATCTATGGAGTTTCATCCAAGGCTGTAGTAGAGAGGTCATCCCGGCATGTGGGGGGATACGTGAAGGGCCTCCCCCTCATGAGGTCTGAAAAATCTCACACACCCCTGGGAATCATTGGTACAATCTATTGCATCATTGAATCATCAAGTATACGGATCTCGATCATGCCATAAGGGTATGGAATTTAGAAAAAATCAAGTCAAAGGGAAATAAAGGGTCCCTTTTCCCAATCTGAGGTACTTAACAAGAGTGGAAGCTAGAACTAAGGTACACCACCCTCTAGACATGTCTTCTAGAATGAATAAGCTAATGTCACCAGAAGGAGGTCTGCCATAGGTGAGGCAATGAGAAATCCTCAACTAAGGCATGAGGGATAATAGTAGAGCGACTGATAGGCTAACACCAGGGATGATGGTGGAATGGGGGGTACTGAGTAGCGGGCTGACGACTTCCCTTGTTAGACCATAAAGGGCATGGATGAACTGGCAGCTACTGACTCTGTTAGGGTCCCGTGATTTGGCCGATTGGCGAGCCAAATGATGATGTAACATCAAACCAAGCTTTGGAGCCCAAGGACCTAGCCTTCCTGGACTCAGAGAGGGCTCTATCTATATGTGTAAAAGATGTCGGTGTGTTTGTTTATGGTGTTTTGATATTAGGCTAGTTATGAAGTGAGTTTTTGATTTTTTGGGGTTTTTTAAGTTCGTGAGGGATAAAACTGATCAAAGATATAAACTGGATAACAAGATGTAGATAAATTGGGCTATGGGGTCAAACAGGTCAAGGAAGCTATGAGGTGATGATGTAAGGCTGTTGTAGGGCCGATTTGATTCACGGTAGAAGGGATCTTTGGGAAAAATGGATTAAATGGACAACAATTTTGTGAAAGACAAGGGATTTCAAGTGTAACTAGTTGATAGCAGACACAAACATGTTATAGCAAGCCATTAATCATGCTAAATGTAACTATGAGCTAATTAAGACATAGAAATCAAACATTCCAGCCATACATAGAGGTATAAGACCTTCTAACTTTGGGAAATGGCTATCAGACTTTGGGGAAAACACATAAGACAAACTAACAACTCATAAAACCATGCCGAAACACCTAAACATAGTCTCTAAGTCATTGGGCACTTTGACAAACAAGCTTTCATAGTTTTAGGCAAAGGGCTAGATCGGGACTAGGCCTCCTTGGTTCAACAAGATGATCAACTAATCAGTCAAAGAAAAAGTTTTATGGACAGAACTATGGACAGCTTATAGGTAGGCAGGGCACACCATACATCCTACTCAACATGCATAGAACTTGTAAATAAAACTAGCAAACAGTATCCTTAAGTTACCAAAGAGCAGTTAAGAATTCTTTAGCATAACTAAGGAAGAAGAAAACATCAAGCTATGAAGATACATGAATTTTGAGGTGCCTCCATGGGCATATCTCAAAATCAATCTCTACTGATCTATAGCAGCAAGAAGCATGTATTATGAATGAAAACTAGAAGACAAAAACATAGCAAGAAACACTATACCATTCTACCATGTCATGGAATCCATCACCAATCCTTCATCATTCATCAAAATCATCCACATAATGAAACCCATGGAATAAATAGGCTTGAGGGAGGAAAAACTCATGGAGCAACTAGCTATCCCATTGGCCAAGTCAAAATATCTAAACTTGTCCTTGAGGCTTTGCAAAGCCCAAGGCACAAAATATCCCATAAAATATCTAAAAAACTGCTAAAAATGGAAATTATATTGACTTTACATCATTTCCCAAGTGTAAAAATAGCTTAACGCACATTTGGGAAAATCAGATTTTTGAGGTTCAAAAATTACAAAAATACTTCATATTTATGTCTGAAAAAGGTCCCCTGACTTGCTGGAGACAAATGACAGCCCTCCCAGTGTCAAAATGAGGCTCATGATGGCTCGTTGGAAAGATCTCTGTGTCTACTTTCCGGCGCAACTGAAGTAATCTCAATCTGAGGCCTGGAAGTCATCCAAAACTGTACCTGCGTGTAAAAAAACAGGAAATAGCAGACTGCTGATATGGCGGGCAGAATGTGCAAAAAGAGGGCGTTTTTCGCCAATTTGAGGGGGCGAATGATCTCCAAATGCTCTGAAAATCGCTGGGGACCTGCTCATAGAATTATGGCATCGATCGGTATCATCCTCCTCCCTTGAAAACTCCTCAAACTGAAATGGCGAAATTATGAGTTTTCGACCAAAAACCCAAAAAATGCCAAAAAACAAAAAGTTGCCGAAAAAGGCCCAAAATTGGCATGCATGACCCTCAAGGGTCCATAGAAACATGCTTCGAAGCTGAGGCCAAAATATCAAGGGCTGATATGCTTTTCCCTTCTTTCCGTGCTAGGCGCTTCCCCTTTGCCTTCTTCAATTTCTCTTGGGCTGCCTTTAGTTTGCGCCGGGAAAACTGATTTAGCTTTTGGAAGTGATGTGTCCTCTTCCTCTGCAGCTCTAAATCTCTGTTCGCCCTCTCAAGCTTCATTTCCAAATGTTTTTTAGCTCTTTCAAGCCAAGCCTCTTTGTTTTCTTCAATTTCCTACTCAAGGAGTGCAGTGAGAGGAAAGGCTTGGAGCTGGGCTTGCTCTTCTGCTCTCTGCTTTTCCAAGGATCTTTTAAGCCCGATGGTCCTAGCCCTCTTCCGCCTAGGCTGGTCTTCCTCCTCTTCATCAAACTCTCCAATGACTTCTTCTATCCTTGCTTGGGCCTTTGCTGCCTCTTTCTTATACTTAATCGCCCGTGCCTCATGAACAGCAGTGTGCACATTCATCTGTTTGTTTTCAATCTCCAAGAAGTGGTTGAAATTCCTTGCCCTTTGAAGATCCTCCTCTAATGCCTCAATTTGCCCTTCCTTATGGATTAGGAGATTTTCAAGAAGGCGGGCCTCATTATCACTGTCATCGCTTTGGATAGGGATGATAGCTAATTCACCTCCATGCTTTGTACTTTCTCCAACTTTGCTTTTACCTTTGAAAGCCAATCTGGCGCTTTTCCTCCTTGGCATGCTAGAAGGTGTCCTTTTGGGCAATTTCCTCTTTCTAGGAACAATCTTTGTCACTGTTAGGGTGGCAGCTTTAGTCCCTCTTTTCCTTGTTGTGCTGAGCTTTGTTACTTTGAGAGGAGGAAGCACAACTGATTTACCTTTAACATCTTCCTGAACTTGCTGCTCTTCATCAATGCCTTGTTCAATTTGTGGCTCAAAAGGTGTCTCAATTTCCTGCCCAACTTGCCGTTCTTCATCTGGCACCTGCTGCTGTTCCTCAATTTGTACCTGCTGCTGTTCATCAATTTGTACCTGCTGTCCTTCACTTTCTATTTGCTGTTGTTCCTCATCATCTAACTGTTGTTGCTCATCTCTTTCCTCTTGTTGACTTGACTGTCCTGTAGACATACTGAGCCTTCTAGGAGTAGGCCTACTGGACAAAGGCACTGGGCGATGGACAGGCTGAGTAGGAGAAATATGGGCAGGAGGAACAGTAGCAAAATCTGGATGGCTGATGAATAAATCCCATGACACCTCTTTCTTCTCTAGCTGGTGCAGGAAGATAATCTTGATCAAAGAATGATGAAAAAGGGAAGGGATTTGCAGAGGTGGGGCCTTCTTCTGGACAGTAGATGCCATTTTCTCTATGCTCTTGAACAAAAAGTAAGGGAGGTTTAGTTGCCTGCTTCTAGTAAAGTGCATCAATAAACGGACATGATAGGCATAAATTCGATCAAACCTCCCTTCACAAGTAAAATATTTCATTATGACTTTCATAAGAGGAGCATAGCTGTCAAGGAGATATGAAAAAGGGAAAATAGCAGTGAAAGCCTCTCTACGTTCAGGCTTGATGAAAGGTTTATAGTCCTCTAAGTCAAGATGAGCCTATTTAAACCACTTTTCGCCATGATATGGAATCTTGGTGGCCTTGGACACATACCTTGGAGAAATCTTGAAATCAAGACCTGCCACTTGGAAGTGTTTTTCTTTGAATCTCAGGGTGCACAAGTGTGTTAATGGCGAAAAACTCTTGACTTCTTCTATCTTCTGGCAGAAATAAAGGCAGCCTACTTCATGGAAGTTGAAAAGTACAGATGGATGAGCATTAATCTCTTCTGTGGAGATGGGCTCATATCTTTTATGTGGACCGCTCCTGTTGTCTTGTCTTGGAGGCATTTTGACCTGAATATGCTTTGGAAGAGGTAAAATGCCTTCACTATATGTGAAATGTCCTGTTGGAGTCAAACTGTGTCACTTTACTGCTTTGACAGATAGACAATGAGATTTGGATGTCTTGCAACAAGTTTTTTGTAATACACAACTTCTGCTCTCCTTAAAACCAGCCTTCTACCTTTGAATGTATCTCAGCCAAGCAAAATTCTCAATAGGGTACCATATAGCAAAGAGGAGACAGACTGTTGTGTAAATTTCTTGTGCACAGTGTTGAGAAATCACTTTTCCTTGTGAATTTTTTAGATGTCAATCAGTACACCTATATCTCTGCCTCAAGGTAGAATTTCAATGATTAACAACCCTGCCTTGTATAAGTGTGCCAACATTCAACAAACTTGCATATGTGAAATCAACCCTCAGTGCAATTAAACAGTTCAATGTCACAGTCTTGAGCAAAGATGACAGAGTTGGAAAAGACTCCAAGAGTTTTTTAGGCAGAGGCTATGTGAGTTTTCTTCTTTCAAAACAATCAAGGGCCCTTTATAAATGTAACCCTAGCCTTTGTAGAAAAAATCCTTTGTTTCAACTTGACATCCGTTTATCAAACAAGCATGAATACCCAAAGTCAATCAATAGGTTGCACGGTGGTTGTCTTTGTGTGAGATGAAACAACCTTCCTATTGGTCTTTGACTTATAAACATCTGTAAGCCCTTTTACGAGTGCACTTCTGTTTTGATAATGTAGCGATGTTTTGAAGATAGGTGTGAAATATTTTCTTTAGACAAAACTTACTGTCTCTCTATAACAAAATCTTCCTCTTTTTAGAGGCTTCTTTTGAAGTAGCAGTCAAGATCTCTCAAACAACAAATTTCTTTAAGCAAAACACTGCTCGTATTTCCATCATATATTCTTTCCTGTAGGTGTTTTAAATGACACATCCAACAGTTTATTTCAGATTTGCACCTTGAAAACTCACACAGCAAACAATCTATTTTTCTGGTATAATGACATAGTTTTTAAGTTCTGCGTGCAGTGTTGTGAAAATTTGTAGCAGTTTTAACAGTGAATTAAGCTTTCCTTGGATCAAAACATCAAACCCCTTCGTATGCAGCTCACCAAAAATCCCTTCTTGAATGCAAACACTTAACTTAACTTGTTTTCAAACCTTATTTTTGGCTTCAATCATCGACAAGCAGTCACAAAATTTAGGGTCAAAGCGTGAAAATACCTCAAGATATGAGGCAAAACTCTTGTGGAGCGTCGGAGGCAGCTTTGGAGGTCTTCAAGCATGCGCGGCACTTTTCAAGGAAAGAGTAGCGCGCAAAAACACCGCCCGGGTGGCCTGTCGGGTCGGGCAGTCGGGTTGTCGGGCGCCGTGTACAGGCGCGTCGCGCGTACACGGGCTGCCTTTGTAAAGTCACCCCCAAGCGCGTCGCGCGAAATGGCAGGCACGTCGCTCGGCCACAATCAAACGGAAAAACTTCAATTTTCTCCAAAATTTCTTTGATGTCTGGAGACTGCGGAGGCAAACTAAATTTCTTGTTTTGAGTATTGAAAATGAATGTTTTTACCTTCGACCCCACTTCTTTAAATGTGTCAAACCCCAATGGTCTTAAAACTTTGAAAAGTAACCTTGGCTTTCAGCTCTGCTTCGTTTAACCTTCATATGCTGCCTTGGTGTATTTCTTTGACATTTAAAGTCACATCGACTTTCATTTGAGGGGTACTCCCTTTTTGAGATGGTTTCGGCCACAGAAATTATATCCCCTTTAACACTGTCAAGAAAATGCCTGAAAACTGCTTAGTTTCCAAAAGGGTGGGTTTTTGCCTTGTCAATTTGCTTTGACAGCCTTGGTGTTTATTTACTTCTTCAACCTTTACCTACTGTGGGTGTCCACATTTCTTGACATAATTTGGATTCGGTTATGGTTTTTTGATTTCAGGAAGGCACCCCCTTTTCCCAAAATAATTCCCTGCTTGTAGGTACATCATCCATGAATATATCCGTCTTTTAGAAATAACAGAAAGCGCATTTGTTTCAAAACTCTCAAAACACCGATAATCTATCAAAAACCACTTCTTTGTCTATTCATAACTGGTATACTTATTTACAATGTTGAAACACAATTATCATTTGCTTTGACTAGTGCATTGATCTTTTTGTAATAGAACCATTCCAAAGCTCAATTCTGTCCCCTGCTTTGACACTTTAGGTGATATTTTAACAAGGAAAAACCATTCAAAATCTGTCAAAGAGCATTTGAAAGCTGTTTTGTTATTTAACAGGAGATGGTCTGTGCTCTTCCAACTTGTTTAATAATTTCTGCTTCCAGGCAATTTATAAGCTCTTTCTTTGATTGTAAGTGCCATATTTCTTGTATCCCTTCATACCATATTTCTCTGTTTACTTGAAAGGCGCTCCTTTAGACTTCTTGGTATGTGACAGTGGGGTGTTGTTTGACCCTTTCCCTTAAGAAAACTGCCCCTTTTTGTATCCATGGCCTACATATCCAAATTGTCTCCTGTCCACTATGAGGTATAATTTGACAGACATTTTCTTATGGGTAGGAAAACCAATACTCTTTGAGACATGAACACCATCTGTCACCTGTGTAAAGACTTTTGCTTTCTTTCTTTGTCTCTTTCCACTGCATCTTTTGATCAATCAGTTTTAACAATATTCAATGCCTTGGCCATCTGCTCATGAACGAAGGAGGCCCTTTTCTTGGCAAAGTATCTGAAGATTGTTTGATAAACCTGTTTGAAAAATATTTCCCTTGGATGTTATGGTAAGCAAACAAATTTGAAAAACATTAATACTAGCACTTCTCTTGCAATCACCATTGTGCTTCAGAAAAACCCTAGTCAAAGTGTCACTGTCTCACTGTACTGCTCTGAGGGGAACTGAAATGTCATCATTTACTTTGGTTAACTTATGACAATTTATTTGAAAGATAGTCTCTGTGACTATGGAGGTCAGCACCCTTTGAAAAACAAACACCTTTCCTCCTGCCTGTGTAATGACATGTTTTGTCAGCACCTCTTCAATTTGGTCTTGTGGACAAGCAGGTTGCTTATGATTGGAATTGTTTTTACTAATGACATGCCTCTCTAAAGTTTCATCAATTCACATGATTTGAAAACTTCTCATGACTTCCTTTACAAGACCAAACTCTGTTTTCCTTTGAACTTGCATACCTCAGATTCTATCCCTGCTGTGATTATCACTTACACTCAGAAAACCTAGAATCTCTATTTCACTGTTCAGTAAAAAGCAAACTTGAACTTTTGCAATCCTCAAAGTCAACACTGGCCAGCGCCCTCTGCTTGTAGATGAAGGAGGCGCCCTAACCCTCTGCTTGTAAATGAAGGAGGTTCTGGGCCATGACAATTTACCAGTTTGCTGTGATATTGGTGTCTTTCTCTTACTATGATTTTCATGCTGGAAAGAAGCTGCAAGATCTTGATGAGTGACTCTTTGTTTTGCAGATATATCTCAGGCTCATGTTACATTTAGAAGCAGCTGTTGTTCTAAGTGTAGATTCAAGAATTTTCTCCTGAGACAAAGTTATATTTCCTGTCTTTGCAGAATCCATAAAACACTATGAAACACCTAATAATCAGCTTGAGACTGTGGTTTATGCAGTGCTGAGACCTAGGGATATAAGTGGCGCGACTTAGAGCTGTGATCAACTTGATTTGCAGAGTAGGAGGTTGGTCATGATTGGTCTGTAGCAGATGAAGGTTTTTTTGGCCTTTTGATGGTTGCCAAGGGTGAAATGCCTTAAAGCGCCACTTCCTAACATAGGGGAGACTTTTGCAACAGACTTGGATTTGCTTTTGGAGCTGATGGGCAGACCAGGAGGGCTGAAGCTAGAAAAGATAGTGATAATGGATTTTAATTTTGACAAGGGCGGACTGAAAAGTAAGAGGGCGAAAAAAGTTTTATGAGGGTTTTCTAGATGACAGATTGACATATGGAATTCAGCTTCTAGAAAACTCAGCTATGGATATAGTCATCACTAACATGTAAAAAAAATACTGATGGCTAACAGTGGCTCCATTTGGGGAGGGCAGCTCCTCGTCAGGAGGTGTCCAGAATTCAGATCTTTGGCTTATGAAGACCAGTGCCTTATCCATTGGCGCAAAAATTTCACCCTTCTTTGATGTTATTTCTGAAAAATGACAGCATGATTAACATCAATGATACTTCTACCTACCCCACTATCTTTCCTAACCTTTTTTCTTCTCTTTGGCGCATTTGAACTAGCAGCCTTTTGACAATGCATATTTTTTCTTTTTGCAAAATGAACCTATATATTTCTACTTCTTATATCTGCCGGGAGTTCAGATTAAACTGATGAACTCCTTCATTACTCTACCTAAAGCTAGATCGATTGTCAAGATTAAGCAGTTTGATAGGATTTTATTCTCTAATCTAAAACATGAAATTCAAAATGATCAAATCAGGATTAGGCAGTCTGATTTGTCATGCATTTGCGGCATAAAAGACAAGCTGCACACAAATGTTATTTTGCAATAAAGGGAAACTAGACAAGCGGGGTTAAGATGTACAATGTATTTTTCATCCCTCGCTTCTCTCTTTGGTTCTATTTTAGGCATGTGGAACCAGAATCTCTCCCTAATCTAAGCTCTGTGATAAGTCAATCTTACACAATGTTGACTATCTTTGCACTCACTAACTTATCAGCAAACAAATTTAAACATGCTCAGCTATGATTAGGCTAGATAGCTGAACAAGACATTGAAGTACTAGTAGCGGCATTTAGACTTGCTCGCTTTCTGAAAGACTATTTTTTGGAACATGGGGCCTTTGTTCTATCTTCACTCGCCCTCTTTTCTGTTTTTACTGTTTTTGACTTTCCTATCTTTTACTGTTTTTGACCTTTCTATTTTTTCAATATTTCAAACAATGGTATGTACAATGACTGAAAGTATTCTAAATTCAAAAATCTTGGAAATGACGGAATTTAAGCATCTTATCCTCGTAAGGATCTCCTCTCACCCTTGGCCCACTTAACTCTTGAAAAGAAAAATTTGGGAAATTCTCTCTCTCTAACATGACATAAGGATTCATGCAAGAATCTCTGAATAGCCCGGTATCTTCCCTTTGCACCTCTCTAAATATATGATTTCCACTCCTTTCCTTACTGTATGCTTTCCTCAAGTAATGCATGTATTCTTGGTCATTCTTAAAATAGATAATGACATCATCAAGGTATGCAAAAATGCAGAAATTTAAAACTGGGAACATGGCCTTCATGAACAGATTTCTGATATTAGGTGGTTTTGCAATTTTGAACCTGAAATCTGATCTACCTCCCGCAAACTTGAAAAAATCTTTAAGCTGTCTACTTTGCAAGGGAATCTTATGATCATGACCTGAAACATCATCTTGCGAAAATACATGATTAAAAGCACTTTTAATTGGTAAATCATGGTCTTGGGTAGAAAAAACATAATTTCTGTTATAGGGATATGCAGTGTTATTTCTAAAATCAAAACAGACTCTATGACCAACTGTTTTATCCCTGATTATTTCAGTTTGTTTCAGATTGTTGTGTTTTCTCTTGTCAAAGCTGTTCTTTGAGGGGAAGGTAGTGACACAGTAGTTTCCCTTGCTTTTTTTGTAGAAATTGGTATTATGCATGAGATTTCTGATTTTAGCATTTCTAAGTTCTTTATGAAAAGATAGAATATGAGCCAATTTCAGTAATTCAGGTATGCTAGGATTGCAACTATCATTCTTGCTCATAAGAAGTTTATCTGGCATTTTCTCAAGATTTTGAGCTGCTGAGGTTATAGTTAAAGTTTTATTTGCAGTAGGGGGATCGCATGATGGTAAATATTTGAGATATGGTAGAAACATTAAACTCCCTCGCTCCCGGGTTCCAAACAGTTTTATGATGTGTAGGTCTTCTAAAGCTTTTACCTGGAAGAAATTTCCACAAGTTACTGCTGGTGTTTGACTAAAGCTAGAGCAATTTGCTTGATAGTACATAAGGGTTTGCGCTTCTTGCTCTAATCCTACTTCGGAAAGGGAAAAAATACTTTCCTCAAGACACAGCTGTTCATGATCATGGTAGTTTTGAGTGTCTAGTTCATCATAAGGCACCAGGGACAGCTGATGTGATGAATCTAAGTCTATATCAGTGTCCTCTGACTCTTCCTCCATGTTTACATCAATATGCATAATGAAAGAGTTCAGGTCGGAACGCAAGGAACACATTGGAATGTTGTCTGGCCTATCTTGACTGCTAATCATATATTTCATGTGTGATTCTCGGTAGAGTATTCTAGTCTGGCCAAACACAGGAATGGTGGCATATGACATGTCCAGTTGGATATTCCCTTGGAGTTTGGCTCCCCAAGATCTGGATAGAAGCATCCCGTACTTGGGAGGAATGTCTGCCACTACTATATCCATGATTAGATGTTTCGCAGGTATTTGGGCCAGACTAAAACAAAGCTCTTTGATCAAACCCAGGCATTGGACTCTACTTGAATCAAATGAATATAAGTATTTGTATGGTCTTGTGATTTCCAAGCCTAATCTTTCCATTACTACCTTCGGCATAAGATTATGCGAGGCGCCGGAGTCTAGCATGGCATTGTGGAGGATTTGGTCGTGGATGTTTAGGCTAATGTAAAATGGAAGAGTATTTCCTTCTTGGAATTTTCCCTCTATCTTTGGACCAAACAAAACTTCCGGAGTATCATCAGCCAGATTAACAGTGTTTGCATCATTCTCTAGATTTAAGACTTTTAGTACTTGGGATTTATAAGAGTTTTGGGCAATGAGTTCAGTAAGAGGCATGGTGATCTTGATCTTGGCGATTTCGCCTTCAAAGCTAAAAGGCATCTGAAGTTTAGATATGTTTGTTTCAGCTTTTTCAACCACGACCCTCTCTATGTTCTGAGTTTGTTGACCTTGTTTCGGGATTTTGTTGGCCATAGTTGCTTCGGTGACCTTAGTAGAAGTACCAGGAGTATCTGAGAGAGGCCTAGCTTGGGTAACTTTAGCTTTGTTTTTGTCAGTTTTCTCAACCTTAATTTTGTCACTGCTTGATGCTTTCTTGAGGATGGTATCTGGAGCTTTAGCAGTATCTGAGTTACCTTTCTTGGAACTATCTTGGTTTCTTTTGCTTCTAAGGTCATACTGCCTGTGGGCTTCCATAATGGCATTCTGAAAATCTATGGCAGGGTCATCGAGATCTTCATAGTTGGTCTCATCCTGATTAGGAGAAAAGAACGCTTGTTCTTCTTCTGTGAGGTACACCTCACTCTCATTATCAGATCCTATGAGGTTTAAATGATGTTCATCAAGAGGTTTTGTATCCCTATCATCCTCTTCCACATAGTTTTCATTGAATGGTGGCCTAATCTGTTGGTCATTCTCCCTAGGTCTGTTTTGGGGCTGTTCCCTTCTAAAGTTTTGGTTTCGGTTTTTGTTTGGAGGGTTTGGCTGGTTGTCCCTAATAGGAGCCTTTTCATTTATCTTTTCCCACATTTTGGCCATGGATTTGACTAAGTCATCTATTCTGGGATCTAGGGAAGGTGATGAAGTGGAGACCTCATCTTTATATGTGACCTTTCTTTCTGATCTAGTCCTAGCCCTTTTTTCTGCTAAGTTGGCATCTGCTTTTATGGCTATTTGTTGCATTTCCTCTAAGGTAGGGGGATCTTTGTCTCTCAGATGATATGTCATGTTCGGGTCAAAACCCTCGGGGAATTTCGCCAAGGCTAAACAAAGTGGGGGTTTGAAATGAGGTGGGAGGGAGTTATACACACTATTGAACCTAGTACAAGAAGCTTTAGTCATTCTTCCCATTGTCTCTGCTTTAGGTTGTTGGTATTCTCGACAGGATTTGAATGGGTTTCTTCGGATTTCCCACCTATTTCTCGCACTCGATGTATTGATAGATTTCATGGATGTCGAAGCGAGAGAGGGTTAAGCTAACCATGCTTTTGGTTCACCACCAAGACTTTGGGCGAATATTCTCATTCTGACGGTCTCGTCTTGTACCTCGAGGTATTCATAAGCATCAGTCATTCTACTTATATGCTTTTGAGGTGTAGTGGTGTCTTCTCCAGTAAAGTGTGGGATTTTGTCTTGATACTTGTTTGGGAGAGGGGCCAAAGGAGGTGGCAACACCAAAGGTGCGTACCAGGCTGCCATGACGGGAGCTAATGGATGATGTACAAGATGGGGACTAGTAGGTTGAGATGAGGTGGTTTGAACAGTGATATTTTGACCAGGTGTGGCGGATGAACTTGGACTATTGATCTGGTTTTGAGCAGATCTGGGATGATAGGAGCCAAATTGATAAAGAAGCTGAAAATCAGGAGGAGTGGTAGGTGAAGCTTCTCTACTAGGACTCCGTGGTGGGTTTAGAGGTTCAAGATCGTCAAAGTTTAACTTACTATATGATTTGCTTTTGGGAAGAGTTTGTGATGACCCTAGTTCCAAAGGTGAATCTAGTAGGACAGTGCGATGTTTAGGTACAGATCTTGTTCTATGGATGGATCTACCAGAAGCTAGATGGTCAGTTTCGGAAGCTTGCCACAGAATATTTTCTGGGTCATCTACTATGATAGGGGGATTTGGGTCTGGATGGGATCTGGTGTTCATTCTTCGTGAAGCCAGGTTTTAGATCCAGAGTTTAGAGAGAATGGTATTGGTGAATGTTCAGGATGAGTGGTTTTTCTAAAGCTTTACTAAGGTGAAGGATGGTCAAAAATAAAAGGGATGGATTAGTGGAGTCTCCAGGTGGAAAAGGGTTGTTTTTGTGAAGATAGCTATGGTCCACCACCAGTAACTAATCTGAGAATGTTTTTGGATTTTCTGAGTTTTATGTGCAGCCTATGATTAGTTAAAGTATCCTAGATTTGTTTCAACACTTTGCTAGGGTGATGAGAACAAAAAGAGTTTACTCTAAAAAAAAAGGGTCTATGGACTGCTTGCTTGTTTATGGTACCTAAAGGACCAAAGAGTCTATAAAAGTTTGCTAGACTATCATGTACTCAGTGTCCCACCATCTCCCGTTATGTTAGTGAGCGATGGGATAGGTCTATGGGATAGTAGCTTAGAGTTTGGTAAAATAGTAAGGTCTACTAGAAGTTAGTGGAGTCGCCAGGTGGAATGTCAGTTGTTTTGAGGTATATTTGTATGGTCCACCACCAGTACTGTCAAAAGCCAATCTAAAGGAGTATTTTGGGGTTTTTTTCTGAGTTTTATGTAGATCTGAGGTTTGGAAGGTGTCCTACGAGTGAGTCATCATTTTCCTAGGATGGTGAGACAACCCAGTTCTACTCTTCTAAGTTTGTTGAGATTTTAGAGTTCTAAGGTGTCCTTAGATTGTCACTAACTCAAAGTCCCACCGTGATCGCCATTATGTTAGGGTGGCGATGAGGTGGCAAAATCAGATGGTATTCTAAAATTTAGCAAGGTAGTAAAACCTACTAGAGGCTAGTGGAGTCGCCAGGTGGATTTTTGGTTGTTTTGAGGTATATGTGTATGGTCCACCACCAGTACTGACAAAAACCAATCTAAGGGATTTTTTTGGGGGTTTTTCTGAGTTTTATGTAGTTTTAAGGTTTGGAAGAATTTCCTATAACTGACTCATCATTTTGCTAGGATGGTGAGACAACCAGATTCTACTCTTCTAAGTTTGACTGAGATTTTGAGAGTTCCTAAGGGATACCTAGGACGTTTTGACTCAAAGTCCCACCGTGATCGCCATTATGTTAGGGTCCCGTGATTTGGCCGATTGGCTAGCCAAATGACGATGTAACATCAAATCAAGCTTTGGAGCCCAAGGACCTAGCCTTCCTGGACTCAGAGAGGGCTCTCTCTATAAGTGCAAAAGATGTCGGTGTGTTTACTTGCGATGTTCTGATATTAGGCTAGTTATGAAGTGAGTTTTGATTTTTGGGGGTTTTTAAGTTAGGCGGGGATAAAGCGATCAAAGATGTAAAAATGGATAACAAGAAGTCAGATCAATTGGGCTATGGGGTCAAACAGGTCAAGGAAGCTATGAGATGATGATGCAAGGTTGCTGTAGGGCCGATTTGATTCACGGTAGAAGGGATCTTTGGGAAAAATGGATTAAACGGACAACAAGTTTGTGAAAGACAAGGGATTTCAAGTGTAACTAGTTGATAGCAGACATAAACATGTTATAGAAACCCATTAATCATGCTAAATGTAAATATGAGCTAATTAAGACATAGAAATCAAACATTCCAGCCATACATAGAGGTATAAGACCCTCTAACTTTGGGAAATGGCTATCAGCCTTTGGGGAAAACACATAAGACAAACTAACAACTCATAAAACCATGCCAAAACGCCTAAACATAGTCTCTAAGTCATTGGGCACTTTGACAAACAAGCTTTCATAGTTTTAGGCAAAGGGCTAGATCGGGACTAGGCCTCCTTGGTTCGACAAGATGATCAACTAATCAGTCAAAGAGAAAGTTTTATGGACAGAACTATGGACAGCTTATAGGTAGGCAGGGAACACCATACTTCCTACTCAACATGCATAAAACTTGTCAATAAAACTAGCAAATAGTATCCTTAAGTTACTAAAGAGCAGCTAAGAATTCTTTAGCATAACTAAGGAATAAGAAAACATAAAGCTATGAAGATTCAGGAATTTTGAGGTGCCTCCATGGGCATATCTCAAAACTAATCTCTACTGATCTATAGCAGCAAGAAGCATGTATTATGGATGAAAACTAGAAGACAAAAACATAGCAATAAACACTATACCATTCTACCATGTCATGGAATCCATCACCAATCCTTCATCATTCATCAAAAGCATCCAAGAGGCAGTCCAAAAATCATAACACAAATATGTTCTTCAAAGCTCATATGACCAATATATTGATTACTTCTCTCAAGTTCGGCCTCTTATTTACAATGAAACCCATGGAATAAATAGGCTTGAGGAGAAAACCTCATGGAGAACTAGCTATCCCATTGGCCAAGTCAAAATATCTAAACTTGTCCTTGAGGCTTTGCAAAGCCCAAGGCACAAAATATCCCATAAAATATCTAAAAGCTGCTAAAAACGGAAATTATATTGACTTTACATCATTTCCCAAGTGTAAAAATAGCTTAACACATTTAGGAGGTCACTTGATTTTTTTGAGGTTCAAAAATTACAAAAATACTTCATATTGTGCCTAGCTTGAGGTCCACGACTTCTTTGAGGTTCCCGTTGACCTTCTCGGTGTCGAAATGAGGCTCATGATGGCTTGTTGGAAAGCTCTACGTAGTCTGCTCGGGCGCAACTAAAATCATCACCAACTCAATCTGAGGCACGGAAGTCATCCAAAAGCTGACACTGCGTGTAAAAAACCAAGAAATAGCAGACTGCTGATATGGCGGGCATAATGTGCAAAAAGAGGACATTTTTCGCCAATTTGAGGGGGCGAATGATCTCCAAATGCTCTGAAAATCGCTGGGGACCTGCTCATAGAATTATGGCATCCATTGGTATCATCCTTATCCTTTGACACATCTTCAAACTGAAATGGCGAATTTATGAGTTTTCGACCAAAAACCCAAAAAATGCCAAAAAACAAAAAGTTGTCGAAATGGCACCAAACTTGGCACATATGACCCTCAGGGGTCCATAGCAACATGCTCCGAAGCTGAGGCCAAAATATCAAGGGCTGATATGCTTTTCCCTTCTTTCCGTGCTAGGCACTTCCCCTTTGCCTTCTTCAATTTCTCTTGGGCTGCCTTTAGTTTGCGCCGAGAAAACTGATTTAGCTTTTGGAAGTGATGTGTCCTCTTCCTTTGCAGCTCTAAATCTCTATTCTCCCTCTCAAGCTTCATTTCCAAATGTTTTTTAGCTCTTTCAAGCCATGCCTCTTTGTTTTCTTCAATTTCCTACTCAAGGAGTGCAGTGAGAGGAAAGGCTTGGAGACGAGCTTGCTCTTCTGCTCTCTGCTTTTCCAAGGCTCTTTTAAGCCCGATGGTCCTAGGCCTCTTCCGCCTAGGCTGGTCTTCCTCCTCCTCCTCATCAAACTCTCCAATGATCTCTTCTATTCTCGCTTGCGCCTTAGCTGCCTCATTTTTATATTTGATCGCCCGTGCCTCATGAACAACAGTGTGCACATTCATCTGTTTGTTTTCAATCTCCAAGAAGTGGTTGAAATTCCTTGCCCTTTAAAGATCCTCCTCTAATGCCTCAATTTGCCCTTCCTTATGGATTAGGAGATTTTCAAGAAGGCGGGCCTCATTATCACTGTCATCGCTTTGGATAGGGATGATAGCTAATTCACCTCCATGCTTTGTACTTTCTCCAACTTTGCTATTACCTTTGAAAACCAATATGGCGCTTTTCCTCCTTGGCATGCTAGAAGGTGTCCTTTTGGGCGATTTCCTCTTGCTAGGAACAATCTTTGTCACTGTTAGGGTGGCAGCTTTAGCCCCTCTTTTCCTTGCTGTGCTGAGTTTTGTTATTTTGAGAGGAGGAAGCTTCATGATTTGCTTACATCATCTTCCGTTGCTGCTCTTTTTGAGGCCGATGGATTTTCTCTTACGTTGTTCACTTGGGATTTCCCTGACTCGCCAATATTATTGCTTGCTCTTCATAAATGCCTTGTTCAATTTGTGGCTCAAAAGGTGTCTCAATTTCTTGCCCAACACGTTCTTCATCTTGCACCCTCTTGCTTTCATCAATTTCTTGTTGTCCCTCATCATCTATCTGCTAGCATCCCGTCATCATCTAGCTGCTTGTTGTTCCTCATCATGGACCTACTTGTCCTTCATCATCTTTCTGTGCTTTGTCCCTCATCACTTTCCTCTTCTTTCTTTGTTTTACTGCCCTCTCCTTCCTCCTGTTGACTTGGCTGTCCAGTAGTCATTCTGAGCCTTCTAGGAGTAGGCCTACTGGACAAAGGCACTGGGCGATGGAAAGGCTGAGTAGGAGAAATATGGGCAGGAGGAACAGTGGCAAAATCTGGATGGCTGATGAATAAATCCCATGAGACCTCTTTCTTCTCTAGCTGGTATAGGAAGATAATCTTGATCAAAGAATGATGAAAAAGAGAAGGGATTTGCTGAGGTGAGGCCTTCTTTTGGACAGTAGATGCCATTTTCTCTATGCTCTTGAACAAAAAGTAAGGGAGGTTTAGTTGCCTGCTTCTAGTAAAGTGCATCAATAATCGGACATGGTAGGCATAAATTCGATTAAACGTCCCTTCACATGTGAAATATTTCATTATGACTTTCATAAGCGGAGCATAGCTATCAAGGAGATATGAAAAAGGGAAAATAGCAGTGACAACCTCTCTATGTTCAGGCTTGATGAAAGGTTTGTAATCCTCTAAGTCGAGATGAGCTTTTTTAAACCATTTTTCGCCATGATACGAGATCTTGGTGGCCTTGGACACATACCTTGGAGAAATTTTGAAATCAAGATCTGCCACTTGGAAGTGTTTTTCTTTGAATCTCAGGGCGCACAAGTGTGTTAATGGTGAAAAAATCTTGACTTCTTCTATCTTCTGGTAGAAATCGAGGCAGCCTACTTCATGGAAGTTGAAAAGTACAAATGGATGAGCATTAATCTCTTCTGTGGTGATGGGCTCATATCTTTTATGTGGACCGCTCCTGTTGTCTTGCCTTGGAGGCATTTTGACCTGAATATGCTTTGGAAGAGGCAAATTGCACGCATGTAAAATGTCTGTTGGAGTCTTGTGTCACTTTCTTGCTTTTGACGGATAGACAATGAGATTTGGATGTCTTGCAACAAGTTTTTTGTAATACACAACTTCTGCTCTCCTTAAAACCAACCTTCTACCTTTGAATGTATCTCGGCCAAGCAAAATTCTCAATAGGGTACCATATAGCAAAAAGGGGACAGACTGCTGGGTAAATTTCCTGAGTACAGTGTTAAGAAATCACTTTTTCTTGTAAATTTTCAAAAGATTAATCAATAAATCTATATCTGTGTCTCCAAGGTAGAATTCAATCATTAAAACCCTGCCTTGTATAAGTGTGCCAACATTGAACTAACTTGCATATGTGAAATCAACCCTTAGTGCTATTAAACAGTCACTGGCATAATCCTGAGCCGAGATGACAGATCTTTTAAAAGACTACAGAGTTTTTTAGGCAGGAGCTATGCGAGTTTTTATTTTTCAAAACAATCAAGGGCCCCTTATACATGTAACACTAGCCTTTGTAGAAGAAATCCTTTGTTCCACCTGACATCCGCTTATCAAACCAGCATGAACACCCAAAGTCAATCAAGCAGCCACACAACGAAAACTGTCTTTGTATGAGGAGCAGGAACAAACTTACCCTGTGGTCTTTCAATTATAAACAGCTCTTTGTCAAAAACCTCTTTTTCTGAGTGCACTTCACTGTTTTAATAATGTGGCAATGTTTTGAGAACAGTGTGAAATGTTTTTCTTTAGACCAAAACCCTGTCTCTCTATAACAAAATCTTCCTCTTGCCTTTTAGAGGCTTCTTTTGAATTAGCAGTCAAGATCTCTCAAACAACAAATTTCTTTAAGCAAACACTGCTCTTATTTCCATCATATATTCTTTCCTGTAGGTGTTTTAAATGACACATCCAGCAGTTTATTACAGCTTTACACCCTGAAAACTCACACAACAAACAATCCTATTTTTCTGGTATAATGACAGAGTTTTGAAGTTCTGCGTGCAGTGTTGTGAAAATTTGTAGCAGTTTTAACAGTGAATTAAGCTTTCCTTGGATCAAAACATCAAACCCCTTCGTATGCAGCTCACCAAAAATCCCTTCTTGAATGCAAACACTTAACTTAACTTTTTTTCAAACCTTATTTTTGTCTTCAATCATCGACAAGCAGTCACAAAATTTAGGGTCAAAGTGTGCAAATACCTCAAGATACGAGGAAAAACTCTTGTGGAGCGTCGGAGGCAGCTCTGGAGGTCTTCAAGCATGCGCGGCACTTTTCAAGGAAAGAGTAGCGCGCAAAAACACCGCCCGGGTGGCCTGTCGGGTCGGGCAGTCGGGTTGTCGAGCGCCGTGTACAGGCGCGTCACGCAACTGTACAGGCGCGTCGCGCGTACACGGGCTGCCTTTGTAAAGTCGCCCCCAGGCGCGTCGCGCGAAATGGCAGGCGTGTCGCTCAGCCACAATCAAACGGAAAAACTTCAATTTGCTCCAAAATTGCTTTGATGCCTGGAGACTGCGGAGGCAAACTAAATTTCTTGTTTGGAGTATTGAAAATGAAAGTTTTTACCTTCGACCCCACTTCTTTAAATGTGTGAAACCCCCGACGGTCTTAAAACTTTGAAAAGTAACCTTGGATTTCAACTCTTGCTTTGTTCCCAACCTTCGTACGGCCCCTTGGTGTATTTCTTTGACATTTTAAAAGTCTAATCGACTTTCATTTGAGGGTTACTCCTTTTTGAGATAGTTTCGGCCACGAAGTATATCCCCTTTAACAACATCGAAAAAATAAAAAGAAAAGCGCTTACTTTCCAACCTGCTTCTTTTTTGCCTTATCAATTGCTTTGACGACCTTGGTGTTTATTTACTTCTTCAACCCTTTACCTCTTGTGGGTGTCCACATTGCTGACATAATTTGGATTCGGTTATGGTTTTTTGATTTCAGGAAGGCGCCCCCTTTTCCCAAAATAATTCCCTGCCTGTAGGTACATCATCTATGATATATCTGTTCTTTTTTGAATAATGAGAAAGCTGCATTTGTTTCAAACTCCCAAAACACTGATAATCTATCAAAACCACTTCTTTGTCTATTCATAACTGGTATACTTATTTACAATGTTGAAACACAGTTATCATTTGCTTTGATCAGTGCACTGGTCTTTTTGTAATAGAACCATTCCAAAGCTCAACTCTGTCCACTGTTTTGACACTTTAGGTGATATTTTAACAAGGAAAAACCATCCAAAATCTGTCAAAAAGCATTTGAAAGCTGTTTTGTTGCTTAACAGGAGATGGCCTGTGCTCTTCCAACTTGTTTGATAATTGCTGCTTCCAGGCGATTTATAAGCTTCTCCCTGGACTGTAAGTGCCATCTTTTGGTTGCATTCTTTCACACTATATTTCTCTGTTTACTCAAAAGGAGCTCCCTTAGACTTCTGGGCAGGTGACAGTGGGGTGTTGTTTGACCCTTTCCCTTAAGGAAACTGCTCCTTTTTTGGTATCAATGCATACATATTCATATTTTCTCCTGTCCATCATGATGTATTTCTCGAAAGACATTTTCCTATGTGTAATGCATTTTGAAATATAAACACCATCTTTTACCTATGTACAGACTTTTGCTTCTTTCTTTGTTTCTTTCTACTGCACCTTTTGACCAATCAGTTTTTAACAACCCTCAATGCCTTGGCCATCTGCTCATAAATGGAGGAGGCCTTTCACTGAGCAAAGTATCTGAAGATTATTTGATAATGCTGCATGACAAGGATTTGCTTGGATTATGATGGTAAGCAAACAACTTAAAAAGAACATCAAGACTGGCACCTCTGCTTGCAATCACCACTATGCTTCAGAAAAACCCTAGTCAAATTGTCACTGTCTCACTGTACTGCTCTGAGGGGAACTGAGATGTCATCATTTGTTTTGGTTATCTCATGACAAATTATTTGAAAGATAGTCTCTGTGACTATGGAGGTCAGCGCCTTTTGAAAAACAAACAACTTTCCTTCTGCCTGTGTAATGACATGTTTTGTCAGCACCTCTTCAATTTGATCTTGTGGACAAGCAGGCTGCTTATGATTGGAATTTTTACTAATGACATGCCCTTCTAAAGTTTAACAATTCATATGACTTGAAGACTTCAAATGACCTCCTTTATCAGACCAAACTCTGTTTTCCTTTGAACTTGCATTTTTCAGGCTCTATCCCTGTTACGATCATCACTCACTCAGAAAACCTGGAGTTGTTGTTTCACTGTTCAGTAAAAGGAAAACCTGGGCTTCTGCAATCCTTTAAGTCAATACTGGCCAGCGCCCTCTGCTTGTAGATGAAGGAGGCGCCCTAACCCTCTGCTTGTAAATGAAGGAGGTTCCGGGCCATGACAATTTACCAGTTTGCTGTGACAGTGGTGTCCTTTTCTTATTGTGATTTTCATACTAGAAGGAAAACTGCAAGGTCTTGATGAGTGACTTTCTGTTTTGCAGACATATCTCAGGCTCATGATACATTTAGAAGCAGTTGTTCCTCTAACTGTAGATTCAAGCATTTACTCCTGAGATGAAGTAATATTTCATGTCTTTGTAGAATCCATAAAACACTGTGAAACACCTACTAATCAGCTTGAGACTGTGGTTCATGCAGTGTTGAGACCTAGGGATATAAGTGGCGCGACTTAGAGCTGTGATCAACTTGATTTGCAGAGTAGGAGGTTGGTCATGATTGGTCTGTAGCAGATGGAGGCTTTTTTGGCTTTTTGATGATTGCCAAGGGTAAAATGTCTTAAAGCGCCACTTCCTAACATAGGGGAGACTTTTGCAACAGACTTGGACTTTTCCTTTTGGAGCTGATGGGCATACAAATAGGGCTAAAGCTAGATAGGATAGTGATAATGAGGTTTTGATTTTGACATGGGTGGACTGAAAAGTAGAAGGGCGAAAAAGTTTTATGAGGGTTTTTTAGATGACATATTGACATAAGGAAATCAGTTTCTAGAAAACTCAGCTGTAGATATAGTCATCACTAACATGTAAAAAATACTGATGGCTAACAGACTCGACTCTGGAGGGGATAGGGGATAGTATGAATGAAGGCCAAAATGTGAAAATTGAGAGAGGTGCAAAGCAATAAAGGATGGAAGATTGTAGCGGGAGAAAAAGGGGACTCGAGACAAACTCCATGGATGCAATGATGACTCATCTTGGATGCTCTATCAAGGGCGACTCGATGATGCTGCCACATAGAATAGGCCCACTGGGGACCATAAAAAATGAGTACAAGATGGTTACTCATGACAAAAATCGACACCAGCATGGACAAGTACGAAGGCAAGGTGGTGCCCCAAGTACAAGTGTTTCAAGCGAAGAAATTTGATTTTGAGGGGCGGTGAAGTGACCCTTCTAAGAAAAAATGTGTCCGGGTGAAGTATCAAATCACCAAAAATGAAAGGATACCCATTTGAGAGCTTGGTGAGAGATTTCCAACGATGCTTATGGTCTTTCAAACTAAGCTACGGTATGGTCGCAGCTAGTGAAATAAAAATCTGGGGTTTCTATTTTAATAAGGCATTTTCCCTCCAATTTGATTCATTTGCAAGTGTAGTTGTGGTGAATCTAGAGAGGAGAAAAGGCCCTAAATCTTGCGGTAATCGTAGTGGAAAAACCGACCATAGGAATCGATATCCGTTAGTTGCAGGTAAGAGGCCTAACCATACTATTTCAATTTAGTGGATTAAAATTTCAATTTAGGTACCCAAAGTTCAGGAACAGACCCCTGCTCCTTTTCATGGCTGAGTTGCACTTTTTGGGGCATTTTCTGCAACCTGGGTAGCAGGTTTTGGGCTAAAAACTGCGATCTATCCCAGGAATGGCCTAAAAAGTGCGACTTGTCAGAGAGATGGGTTTTAGTGATGCTTTTTGGATGAGAGATGGGATTTTATGGTTATGATGCAATATTTCCTTTCTGTACACTGAAAAACATGATCTTTTTGTGCAAATATGGCAGGGCTGAGGATCAAATCGACAGAGAGAGACCTGGACACATTATGGCTTGAGATTTGAGAGGATCATGTAGTCCACACTGTTTTGGCCAGATTTGGGGTCCTGAATTTTGTGGAGAACCCTTTTATGAGAGTAGGAGAGCCCTTGTTGGCCTGGATCGTCAACTATTAGGATCCAGATCATGAGGTCTTTATAGTGCAGGGGCACTGGATCGATCTGACTGTCTAGGATATATATTTCCTGACCGGTTTCCCACCACTGGGATGGTGGGGAACACATAGCTAGTGTTACCGTGAGGGTAGAAAATTATGGAGTTTGTAGAGTGCCACTGTCGACCAGGGCTCCATGTGAAAGGGACATGGATATCTATCAGAGATCTAGAGAGGCTAGAGACTCGTGTTGTGGCTGCAGTGGTGTTGCGTATCATGGGAAACCAAGCACTCCACCACATCACTGGGGGTCAGATGATTTTTTTTTAGAGTGTATTGAGTGGGACTTATTAAGCGTGGGCCCAGATGATGCTATTTTCGTTGAAATGAAGATTGTTGCTATGCAAGCAGTAGGTGAATCATGACTATGCATATGGCACAGTGCTTTGCTCGCTCTTCTTTGAGAAGATCCCAACACTTCGGCCTTGTGTACAGATCTAGGATGGGGGCCCACAAGAGCCTAGGATGCACTACTAGGGGTGGCTACTATGTAGAGGAGGCGGTGGGGTAGTTAGACGGGTGTTCTGACCCAGGTTTTTTGCGCATTGGGATAAGATTTTTCTATACATAGATGTAATATTCCTAAATTTTCATGCAGGTAATAGGAATATTTATTTTTGATTTTTTTCACCTAGTAGATGAATAAATGGGGGAAGAGACTCATACTTATCTTGAATTATCATAAAAACCCCCTTGGTATGAAAAGGGATCATTCTAGTAGCGGGATTTTACACTTTCATGTGTGAGCAAGAACAAATGGATGAGGACAAAGTCAAGTTTGACCAAGTCAATAACATTCATGAAGAAGAGTGGATCATCAATAAAAATAGCTCAATATGAACAAGGATCAGTTTAGACACACATATGAGAGTTGGATTGAAGACCATTAGGTGTGAAAAGGGGTGAAGCAGGTTGAAGAGTTCAACTTTGACCACATCAAACAACATTGTTATGGAGGAGTGGCCTTGATGGAGATACAACACAGTTTTGGAGGGAGATTGATTATGTGATGTTGGAAACCCTAATGGGTGGGACCCAAGGTGAGGAGGCTCACATAGTCTATAAGGAAGAATATGGCAGCCATTTGGGGTTAGCTTGATGATTATTGATTTTATGGTCTACATGAATATTGTGCCTTCTCCAACTGTTCAGTTGAGATTGCAGTGCCGTTTAGCACAAGGCATTCCTGCTTAGGGATTCCTTCTCCTTCCTTGAGAGACCTCTTGGAGGAGCATTGTACTTCAGTTTTCCACACTCGAGCTTAAGGCCAAGAATCCTCCTTCAGCCAGAGAATTATTTCTGAAGAGTGTAACATTGTGTTGTGGGGTGTTGCAATGGAAGGGTCACAACACCACCTCCAGAGCTTCATTTTTAGAGGAGGAAGCATTCCTCTCTTTGGAAGATCAGTGAGGGAGACCTTTGAGCGTATTTTACATCTTAGCACTTCGCCAAAGCATTTTCCATATTCTACAGTGCATTCCCTTACAAGAACTATGTAATTTCTCTCAGTATTGCAATAGTAGGGTCAAGACCTTTGATCTTGAGCTAGTTCCTTTGGGAAAGGGCCAACCCTTCTCCCGGAAGGCTCTTATAAAGCATTTTATTATACTCATTGTAATATTCAGCTATATATATACAAAGCTATAGTATAAATGCATTGTTTCAGATCTAGATCTGCAGATCTAGCATTTTATACTTGTACTTTCATGAAACCCTTGCCAGGTTATTTCCATATTGTATAAAAAGGGTTAGATCTCTATTTTTCTTAGCTCTTGGACAATATAAATTCTAGATATGTTATTATACACATTTTTTTGTAGAAAACCTCAAGGAATAACACTTTCACATGCTACATGAATTCTACATGGCATAAGTCATGGGGTTTGGTCATTTTTAGAACATATTGGGTTGGGGAGATTTGTTTAACTTGGCTAGAGTGATTTGTTTTTTCTCCCATTCTGTATGTGAGATGTATACTATATGAACTAAGGGATCCAAGTCCCATTTCTCACATTTATAGTGTAATTTCCTGAATATAACGTTTTTATGGTCCATATTGTTGCATTTCCCCAACTTTTGGGATCATAAAAGCCATAATAAGTTGCTGCTGTAACACTAATTGATGGATATGTGTTTTTCAACACATTTTTTGAGTTAATTTCTTACTTCTATTCCAGTTTTGTGTTCATGTATTGCTGCATCCCCATTTTGGGATATTGCAGTGGTATCAGAGCATAATCTTGGCTCAGCCTCTAAGTTCTAGCCATTATGCTATCAGAAGAATAAGAGGACAAGAGTAAGATCAGAATTATGGAGAGAATGAGATTTGTCTCATCACTTTTCAAATCCAGGAAGAACCTCTCCAAGGCGGTTAAGAAGATGAAGGAGAATAAATGCAATGAAACTCCTAGAGGGTTTCAAGAAGAGGAAGGACCATGCACTTCTTATTCTCAAAGAAGAGAATACAAGAGGCATGAAGGAAACTTGGAACATGAGATCCTAAGTGGATACCTTGTTGAGTACAAATCTCAACCTAAAGCCTTCAACGAGACTCTAGCTTTCCCATAGTTCATTCAGCTGGAGGAAGAGAGGAGGCCTTGCAGCACAAGGAGAATCAAAGGAAATAGGTTTCTATTTTCTAATTTTGATGGGACATCTACAGCAAGGGCTTGGGAAAGGAGACTTGATGCATTCTTCCTACTACATCCAATGGTAGAGAGAGAGGCAGTAGAGATTGCAGTGCTGAACCTAGAGGGTAAGGAAAACACTTGGTGGTTCATTCATAAGAGTCATGCAAGAGTATCTAATTTTGCAGATTTCACTCAGAGGGTGATCAAGATATTTGACGAAGAGAAATCAGAGAATGAGGAGCCCTCAAAACCACTTGAGGAGACTTGTACCAGCGTTGTCACAGATTTGGAGGAGCAGCCTTCAACATCAGCAGTTGGGGGAGCCAACACATTAGGAGGAGGAACTCTTGTAGCCATACAAGGTGTTCCCAAGTCCCATCAAGGTATTATTGAATTTCCACTTTCTATTATTGCAGCAAGTCTTTTAAAGGATTGTGGAAATCTGCCTTTGCATGACCAAGGGTTAACAGATACTGTTGATATGGAACAACAGGATTGCACTGCGCTGTGAAAACTTGAATAGTTCAAGGAAGGGATGAACCATCACCTTCATGTGCCATTATTGAGTTGCGTACCACACTTGAGGTTGGGGTTTGAAAACTTGGAGGAGAAGATGAATCCTGACCAAAAAAAACTCATACAAAACCCTATGTCCATCCTTGAGTTGGAGCATGAGACAACCATTACACCATTGGAGAGATTAACAATGCTTTCATTAAGTAGCAGTGAGGAGGTTTTGCCTCCAAAACACATGGATTTTTTTAGGTTCAAGATGGTCAGGGGTATGCAATCTTTTCTAGGAGATATTCAAGGAATTTCATTTCAACATCCCATGAAATGTAAAGAGAAGAATCTGCTTTGGGAGAATGGTATTCTTCATTGGAAGGGTACCAAAGTAGATCATGATGGGAGGCATCCACATATGGATGAATGGGAATAGATGGAGAGCAAGAGGTTGGTGAGCCACTTGCAATTCTATGACACAGGGCAGCAAGAGGCAAGGCTGCATTGGATACTCTTGAGAGAGTTTGGCCATCATGTGACATACCCTTTGTCAAAAGGTATGTTATGGATTGAGGCATTGCATGGCACCTTTATGATATGGCAGCAGGAGGTTTGTTTGTATGGGGTATCATACAAGACAACCCTTATAATATTACTCTATGGCTTGTATGAGCGAGAGATAAGGGAGCAACAAGAGTTATTGTTGTTGTGGTTGCTCCTGGGAGAGTATGGCCAGAATTTTTCCCATACTTATCATGATATTTCCTGAAAGGGGGATGGAACATTCAAAGTGAAAATAGGCTACCCTTCAGCATTGAAGGATAAGGAGACGCTTCCATATAGGAAGAATATTTCCCCACATAGAAGCATGATGGTGAATGGCTTTAGCATGGGGAATGTCAAAGGAAGGAGTCATGGATTGACAAGAGCCTTATCACTAAGGCCAACAGCGCTGTCACTTGGGAGTATGTTTCTATTAATGGAGTGTTCCAAGGGGAGTATGCATCCCTTAATTTTGAAGATTTTTATGAGAACATTCTCATGGGAGGACTCATCCATGGACATCACTTTCAACTCACTCACTATGCATGGTAAGAAATGTATTTCTGTACTTATTTATTATTCCATTGAGTATTTGCATCTTCTCACCATCTATGAACAATGCATTACTACACAAAGGGGTAGGATTATGTTTGGGTTTCATGGTCACTCTAGGACCAACCTTTATAATGATGATAACCCTTCCATACATGACTTTGGGCAAGTGTATGGTTATTTTGATTATACACGGTTGATATATATTGCTGCTTACTACCACATAGTAGATGAGCAAACATGCACAACTAGTAATTCATTGGAGGACAACTTGCCACATGATGTTCTCAAACAACAGTTGGGAAGACTGCACTGTATCCACTTGAGAAACCATTGGTATCATCAAAAATTACACATAACCTTCAGAAATTTTCTGATTTTGATACCAAATGGTGATGATGTGCCATTCATCTTGTATGGAATGGTTTGGGTTAGCATGATTCATGACATGGGAGACTTGGATCTTTGAAGACCCAATCTTCTTTTTGCCACTTGAGGGCAACCTGTTTGCAGCCCAAGATCAGCATATACTCTACACTTATCATGAGTGGAGAGAAATATAGTGTGGGGTAGGCCATTTTTTCTACGATGTTCAGTTATTCAAACCACCTACATTGTAGGAGCCAAAGGTGGAGGGGATTCTTCATGAGTTTTCATTCTGGAATGTGGCTCATTTTGTATGGATGATAGCTTGGGGATGGAGGTTTCACATGCGATTGATAGTTCCCAGTGCATTTCAGACTCCATGCCTTGAGAGGACCTCTAGACAGCACATAGTTGCCTCCTTGAGTATTTCACCTTTTCATGATGATGGCCATTTGGGATGCTCACCAAATGCTAGCTTGCATGCTTGGGAGGTGCACTATGGAGATTTATTGTTGAGACAACATCATATTCCTTGGAGGAGTTCATCATATGGGGATGCTACATGAGGAGGAAAGGAGAATTTTTAGTTCTATCCTTGCATTTGCTTGAGGACAAGAAACATTTGGGAGGGGAGGACTATAATATTCCTAAATTAGCATGCAGCTAATAGGAATATTGATTTTTTATTTTTTGCACCTAGTAGATGAATAAATGGGGGAAGATACCCATACTTATCTTGAATTAGCAGAAAAACCCCCTTGGTATGAAAAGGGATCATTCTAGTAGTGGAATTTTACACTTTCATGTGTGAACAAGGACAAATGGATGTGGACAAAGTCAAGTTTGACCAAGTCAACAACATTCATGAAGATGAGTGGATCATCAATGCAAATAGCTCAATATAAACAAGGATCAGTTTAGAAAAACATATGAGAGCTGGATTGAAGACCATTAGGTGTGAAAAGGGGTGAAGCAGGTTGAAGAGGTCAACTTTGACCACATCAAACATCGATGTTATGGAAGAGTGGCCTTGATGGAGATACAACGCAGTTTTGGAGGGAGATTGATTATGTGATGTTGGAAACCCTAATGGGTGGGACCCAAGGTGAGGAGGCTCACATAGTTTATAAGGAATAAGATGGTATCCATTTGGGGGTGGCTTGATGATTATTGATTTTATGGTCTGCATGACTATTGTGCCTTCTCCAACTGTTCAATTGAGATTGCAGTGTTGTTTAGCAAAAGGAATTCCTGCTTAGGGATTCCTTCTCCTTCCTTGAGAGGCCTCTTGGAGTAGCATTGTACGCCATTTTTCCACATTCAGGCTTAAGGCCAATCATCCTCCTTCAGCCACAACGTTATTTATGTAGAGTGTAATGTTGTGTTGCAAGGTGTTGCAATGGAAGGGTCACAACACCACCTCCGGAGCTTATTTTTCAGAGGAGCAAGCATTCTTCTCTTTGGGAGATTAGTGAGGGAGAATTTTGAGCATATTTTACATCTTGGAACTTGGCCAAAGCATTTTCCATCTTCTATAGAGTATTCCCTTACAGCAACTGCGTCATTTCTCTCAATATTGCAGTAGCAAGGTCAAGACCTTTGATCTTGAGCTAGTTCCTTTGGGAAAGGGCCAACCCTTCTCTCGGAAGGCTCTTATAAAACATTTTCTTCTACTCCTTGTATGATTCAGCTATATATATATATATATAAAGCTGCAGTATAAAAACATTTTTTTAGATCTAGATCTGTAGATCTAGAATTTTATACTTGTACTTTCATGAAACCCTTGTCGGGTTATTGGTGGTTTTGTAGTTTTGCGTCATTTAATCATGCAAATGTAAACAATTATGATGAGTTCACTAAGAAATTAGTGAAAATATTTGATATTAAATATTGTAAAACATCTTTTATTGAAACCAAAAAATCAAAACCTTTGCATGAGTTGGAGGGACCTATTTTTCCAACTCCACTCCATATTTCTATTAAAGGGGATAAAAACATGCATGATACCTTACTAAGGGAAATATCCCCACTTCTTGATGAACCCTCTTCTATAGATGAATACATGGAGGTTCCTCCTTCAAGAGAGGACCAAGATCAAGGGTCTCTCATTGATGATGAGGCATTCTCAAATATTGATGAAGAGGATGAGCAAAGAAGAGCTAACAATGATGTACCATCAGGAGGAGATCCATCACCGCATGGAGATGGTAAGGGAGCCATTTCTTCCATTAGAGGAGTCCTTGTGCCTTTGCAAGGAATTCCAAATGATTTAACATGTGGGAACCAAAACACAATTCCAGAGCAGCATGTATCTGTTATTGTGGATTGTGAATCTTGTGAGATGGAAGGAGAAGAGAGGAAGGAAGATGTAATTCCTATTTTCAAAAGAAAGAAAAAATGTTGTAGAAAGCTCAAAAGCATTGCACCTTTCCCTTTCCTTGTGAGGAAGAAGACAAAAGGCATGTAGATGGAGGCCACTCATGCTTACATTGGCCAATATTAGGAGATTATTTTTGGATGGGAGCTTCTCATGGGAGGCCAGCTTCCAAAGGTCGCCACTTCTATTTGAGCATGAGCAGCTACATGATGGGCATGGAAAAAATTTGGAGGATGAATTTTGCATGAGGAATGTCAAAGGAAAAGACAACAACATGTGGGGAGATTTACATTTCAGATCTTCATCGTTGTCCTTAGGAGGGTTGATCCATATTGGAGATCTCAACTCTTGGTAGAATACTCCAAGGATCTTGGTGATTGCATGATTCTTGATGACCCAGAGGGAGATGATAGATACATGGTGGTTGATGAGGTCATCTATTCTTCTAGAAGAATCTTCTTAACTAGATTTTTTGAGCTCAAGAGGAAGCTACTACATGCAACACATGTGGACTTTCTTTCCATGCACTTTGATGCATTTCATTCTTTGATGGATGAGTTCACTTGGGAGGGCATCCAACAGGATATATATCAACATATGGAGAGATGCATATCTTGGGTGGTGATGGAGAGGTTGACACATCCACTTCCCTACTCATGGAGAGTGAGGGAGAACTTTCAGTTGAGCCATTTCAGCTCAATGACCAAAGTAAATAGTAGAGGAGGTACATTTTTGAATTATGATTTGTACTTCTTTACTTTATATGAGCAGCATGCTGTACTAAGGAGGATTATCTCATCTTGTATATTGTATTTTGATGTACTTGAGGCCATTTTCAGCATTGATGTTGGCTATGTTATTGGTGGTTTGTGGGGGAAGCCACATGATTCTTGGTGCGCACCATTGGCACCACATTTTACTTTCATGATCCTATCTTGTAGGATGATTGTGGCAGAAAAAAAGTGGCTGGAAAGAGACTTGTTATTATTTGTTTTGAGGCAGGAAAGGGATGCACTGCGCTAGTTCCATGTGTGGAACTATGATCCACTTTCCGGTTGTCATATGGAAACTTTCTTTCATTGGTTTTTACTTCCATATCTTGATGATGTTCTTATGTTTATGGGAAGCTTTGTTTGGAGAGTGGCACAAGAGTTGGAGGTGCCCATTGGGAGTATGATTCTCCCTATTTTATATGTTGCATGTTTCAAGAGAAACAATGGGAAAACCATGATTGCCACACTATGTCTCTTGTCTTCATGTGGGAGGAGCCATTTGGAGAACTTGAGTTATTGGAGGAGGCACTTCATGGCTGATTTGTTTGGTGGGGTAACTTGGGCCATTCTTGGAGGCCATGTCATTTCAGCCCAAGATTAGCAGTAGCCTCATACTTACCATAAATGGAGAGAGAAACAACTTGGGTGGAAAAATATAATCTCTCCATGTAGCTCCAATACATTGCATAAACCGAGGGTTGAGGATTTCTTCGATGAGCTACCTAGAATGGCTCATTTCATTTGGATGATAGCATGGGTAGGGGAGACCCTCCCTATGTTTATCATCACTCCTACCTTGAGAAGGCCATTAGACAGCATGAAGGTTTCCACTTACACCTTCCACTTTTTCATGATGTGAACCATTTGGGTTTGCATACTTGGGAGGAACCATTGGGAGGAACCTTTATAGTTGCTTGAGGACAAGCAAAATTTTTTAGGGGAGGACTGTAATATTCCAAAAAATTAGCCTACATATAAATGGAATATTATAGTTTGTTTTATCACTAGGTAGATGAATAAGTGGGTGTGGAGATTCATAAAACCCCTTTAGAAGGAATAATAACACTCCTAATGTGAAAGGAGGAAGAATAATTAGCTGGATTAAGCACATTTGGGTGTGAACAGGGATTGGATCATGTTGATTCAGTCAACTTTGACCAAGTCAACAGCCCTATCATGGAGCGGTGGCCTTTATGATGAGACAACACACTTTTAGTGGAGGAAAAATTGCATGAGATTGGTGGAAAGTATGGATGGGACCCAATGTGAGGAGGTTCACTTTCTATATATTGAGAGGATGGAATCCTTTGTTATTCATGTTTTAGATTATCATTTGATATTGGTCTGTTTAGACTTTGCATTCCGTTGCTGTTTAGCAGGGTTGTTGTGTTGTTTAGCACAAGGGTGTTCCTGATCGGGAATCCCTACCTCATCCTTAGGGAAGGAGAGGTTATTTGGGCTGAATTTACTCATTTCAACATTATGGCCAAGCTACCTACTTCAATTACAACTCAGTTTTTTTTTAGAGCCAGGTTGTGTTACAGGGTGCAACAAAGGAGGATCACATAGAGTTATTTCTGAGCTTGTTTTTCAATGGAGAGGTAGCGTATCCATTGGAGGGTTAGAAAGGAAGGATCCTGGGGATATTTTCACATATTTTTCATCAGTCCAACCATCTACCATCCCTCACAGTGCAGTCGTAATTATGAACTACGTTATTTTTGGAAGAAATTACTGGGAGGGTTCATTGAGCTCATCAGGAGGGTCAATTTCTGAGTAGAGGGATCAACCTTCTATTTAGAAATACTATTGGAGGAGGACATCATCATTTCAGATCTATCATAGCCTCATTTTATTCAAATCTAATTTTCAGTGACATATCAACCCCAGGGTTAATTTTCACATTGTATATTTCTTGGTATTTCTAGTAATCTTTTCTGGGTTGGCTAGAAATCATGTATTAGAGCCCACATCTTTTTTTCTAGGCATTTCTTTTGTTTCTATCAACCATATATCATTTATGTATCTTTACAGAAGCAACTACACTGATATAGACAGCGCTGTCACTTCTCTCCGTCATTCTATACAGTTGTAGCAACTCATGAGTTGATTATTCCTATCATTGGAGGCTTGTTCTTATTGCTTGAGTGGACCTCATGATATTTTTGTATATTGTTGTTGATATCTTAATAAAATGATGGCTGCATATTGATCCCTATTATTTCATGTTCAGATTTTCCGTGTTATACATTATTGTGTCTTGTATTGCTGCTATTTCCAATTTGGAATATTACAGAGGGGAGGATTGTAATATTTATAAAGTAGCATGTAACTAATTGGAATATTAAAATCTAATTTTGATTTATTGTTTGATGAATAAGTGGGTAGGGAGACCCATAAATATCTTTATCAGTAATAAAACCACTTCTCATGTGAAAGTGGATCATATTCATAGTTGGATAAAGCACCCTCATATGTGAACAGGGGCTAATGCATGTGGACAAGGTTAAGTTTGACCAAGTCAACAATGCTGGTATGGAAGGAGTGAATCATTAATAGAGACAACCCAGTGTGAATGTGGATAATTTTAGATAGTCAAAATAAGGCCACCTTGGGTGTGAAAGGAGACAATGCATGGAGAATAAGTCAAGGTTGACCAAATCAAAAAGTGTTGTAAATGAGAGAGTGGAGCTAGTGGAGACAACGTAGTTTTGCAGGAGGAGTCTTTGCATGGAAGTAACCTCATAAATGGGTGGGACCCATGGTGAGGAAGTTCATAAAGTATATAATGGAGGGGATGGAAACGATATGGGATATTCAGAATATTATTTTATGTTAGATTCTGATGCTTTATTTCATGATTCAGCTGTTTAGCTGTGTTTGTTCTACTATTTAGTAGAAGGGTATTCTCATGCGGGAATCACCCACTCTTCCTTGTGATGCAAGAGCATCAAGGCCAATTTTCATTTTTAAATATGTAATAAAGGGGGGTGTCACATTTTAATTGTTTTATTAATTAATTTGTTATTTTTTAATAAAATAGGAGATAAATTAGAAAAGTGAGGATTTTGTAAATATTCTTTTATTAATTAAAAGGATATGAGAGAAAATAGAATTAAGTAGCAAAATTAGGGAGTAAGAATGCTATGTATGGGACTTAGTTGAGTCCACACCTAAAATGTATTTAAATTAGATTTAGTTGAGGATTAGGTGGAGAGATTTTTGGAGTGAAGTAAATTCATTATTTATGTATAAATATGAGTGGTTTTTGTGAGGAGAACACACTTGAATAGTTGAAGAGCTGAGATAGTTAAGAGGGGAGTGAGTGAGGAGTGGTTTAAAGGGCAAAGAGCCAAGAGGCCGCCCAATGTAATATCTGGCCACAGAATTTTAATGTAGAGAAGGGAGTTGATTTGTATGGCTCTTTTTCGCCTTCATGTTTAATTGAGTTGGATGTTTTTCATGATTTTATTGTAAAAACTTTGGGTATTTTCAGAGTTCTTGAAGCAGTTGGGTTCTTATATGCGGGATCTACTTTCTAGCAAAATTCCTGCATCATTTTTGGTATCAGAGCAGGAAAGGATATTTTTTTTGAATATATGGATAGATTGTGTGAAAGAATCTGAAGTATCTATTGAAATTGCAGAGAGGGGCAGCTAATGCTTATTAGCCCTGCAATGTTATTTTCCTCCATATATTTTCTGAATAAAATTTGATTTTTCCACATGCCTTGTATGCGTATCTGGGATGTTGCAGGTGAGAAGTGCAGGGGTGAATTGTAACAGCGTTTTGTGATCTCAGATGGTGGGATTAAGTGGAGCTGAAACCTGGTTCATTGTGAAGTAGCAGATGTGGCGTTGAGCTGGAGCTGTGGATATTGAAGCTGTGATTAATGAAGTTGATCTATGTCCGTGGTAAAATGTGTAATATTCAGCAAGTGCAGATTGCGCGAAGCAGTTGAACAAATCACCTAAAGCTGCGATGGAGAGTGTGTTGACAGTCTTTGGTTCTGAGTTGCGTGGATCTGGAATGCACGCAGAAGTTAAAAAAACGCTATGTTATATCAACTCTTACATTATATAAGGGTGAAATTACAACTGACGTGTTTCATTTAAAAGTCTGTAAGTGTATTTAATAGTTGGTGTGACCGCTAGTCAGTATGAGCACGTCCAGCAATTTATGCATTCAGATTTAAACAGTGACATATTTTGTAAAAGACCGCGCACCTGCAGGTAACATTTTGTTTAAAGTTTGTGACCAGCTGTTGTTAGACTGTAAGATGCGTAGAATAGTTATAGCAGAGAGGAATCGCTATGAATGTGATGGTCCATCGATTTTTTTTTCTGTAATAATCTATTGAAGTTTCGATTCTTTGATGTAATAATCAATTGAAGCTTCGACTCTTTGCTGTGGTGATCGATTGAAGTTTGGAAGATCAATTCTTTGCGTGATGGTTGATATGTGGAATTGAATATACAAATGGACAAGGGTCGATTCAGAAATAGTTCTGCGATGAGCATAGTATTAAATTCTGCAGTTAATAATATGTGAAGAGCTGTAGCGTTGGTGTGACAACTTTGGCTAAGAATAGCGTTGAAATTAAATGGTACAGGAAGTCGCGTTAAATTCCCACTCGAATGTTTTTAAATGTATGTCAAAAGTGCAGGTATGCAATCGAATTACCGGATTGAGAAGCAACACTGTGAACAGAACCATGAAATAGGTGTAACACTAAGGTCTGTGTTCTTTCAGTGGGATGAAAGGTATGTTAATCGCCTGAGCTAGATTGTTGAAATTTGATTTTCTTTTAATCAAAGTAAAATATGGTTGGACGTTAATTGTGAGCGCCGAAATTTTTTTTCAAGCCTGAGTTATGTAATTGCGAAGGTCGAATGGGGAATTGAAACACTCTGTCATTGTTGGCAAAATTGACTATGGTTAAGTCAATAGTTGTGGTCGAATGCATGGACATTTGACTTTAATCAAACTCTGTGCATGTATATAATGGCCATAACGAAAGTTGAGGTGTGAGAGCGTTGGAGAAGGTGCACTTGAGTTGCGTAGACGTTCATGGGTGAGCATATTTGTATTTACCGTAGCCAGATCTATTATAATGTTGAATGGAATGAGCAATTCGAGGATTGAAGGAGTGAAATTTTTTGTGGACTAAATGTTATTTTGAATAATGATGTTTGAGGAATGATGGAATTAAAAGGGCGCACATAATAATGGAGCGAGAGTCGATTTGTTAAATATTTTGGGTCTGGGCAAATTATAAAGTTTGAGTTCGAATATTTATTGAATAGTCATATAGTGAGAGTATTATTGGGTTTCTAATACCATTTGAAGTGTGGGTTTAAATGCATGGAGAATGATTATTGGGTTTATGGGTTTTGAACCATATGTTAAGAAGGAGCTTTCGAAATGATGTGTATGTAATTTCCGGACTTGAAATTTGTTTTGGGCAGTTGATTTTTGAGATGCATTCTTATTGCATGTGTGGAGATTGAAGATTCTGGGTTTGCAGGGTCAGCCTGCATCATTTTTTTGGCCGAGATAAAAATTCACCTGGAATTGTTAATGAATTTGTTGCAGGAAAATATGAGAAACCAGACACATGGTTGGACCATGAAAAGGAAAGTGAAGTGGCAGAAGCTACACGCAAGAAGGGAAGAGCAGGTAAACATACAGTTGATGGAGGAGCTGAGGAAGCTTGAGCAGATGTTGAGTTGTGAAGAACTCAGAGAGGCTGAGTTAAAAATGGATTTTTCCATTTGTGGCCCGGAACATGGTGAACTTCTGGGTGACGAGATCGGTGAGGAGGATCTCATGAACTATTGGGATAGTTCAGAAGCATCTGAAGAGGTGATGGCGAGAGAAAAAGATGAGGCTATGAAGCCTTGCAAATTTTCTCATAGTTCATGTATGTTTGCATGATGTGCGAAAGATGGTGAGTAGTCTGATGGAACTGTCACGAAGAAGAATGAAGTTCTTGAGCAAGTCAGAACTGTTATGGAACAGGAACAAAGTGGATATGCTGAAGGAAAATTACAAGGAGGTAAACAAGTATATTTGTTTAATGGGATTGTTGATAAAATTTTACAATGTAATGATGTTGAAACCAGGAAAATTCAGGAAGATTGCCAGAGGGAGAATGGAAGTAGTGATGAGACAGAAGGGAAATATATAGAAGAACTGAATCAAATGAAGGATTCAAAACAGCAAAAAGAGATGTCGACTGAAGCATTCAGTGAGACCACAAGATCTTATGTTTTTAAGACTAATGATTTGTGTGTGATGACAAGTATATCACAGGGTGTTGAGCAAACTTTGAAGTTTGTTAAAGAGGAAGAGTTGAATCTGAAGTCTGTTCAGAATGATGCTGAGATAGCAAGATCTCATGAAGAAATGAAGACAGAGGGGTCTTATGGAAATATTCGGCAGAATATTGAAGCAGGGAAAGGAGGACCATCTGATGATTGGTCAATAGCAAAGGAAGGTATGGAAAGTTGTGTAAAATTTCCGAGTTCTACTCCAGTTGAGATTGTTCAGTTATATCGGAAATTAGATCTTCAGAGGAGAGAGTTGGAAAAGCAGAGGATCTATGTTTACGAAGAGTTACTGAAAGACACAGAACAGGGAAACATTTTTCAAACAGACGATGTGGAGGAGGGATTAACTGATAGTCTCATAGAGTAATTAAATCATCATACTGATGTGCTGATGGATGAGGGAATTTCAGAGCAGCATACTGAAATGTTGCCAGTAGCAGCAGAAGGGGCACTGAAGGCTTATGTTTTTTATTCTAACAATTGTTTTGTGAGTACAGGTTTTATTGCAGATGCTGGAGAAAATCTTTTAGACAAAGAAATTGAACTAATGAGGAGGATGATGATGAAAGTATCCCGAAAGAGGCCAGCAGTAGTAAAAAAAAGAAGAAGCAACAAAAGGAAGACAATAGAAGATTGTGAAAGCATAGTCAGTGGGGCAATGTAGCATAAAGTATGGAGACCTGGAGAAGAACAACAGAAAGTAGCAGCGACAAATGGAAAGTTACAACACAAGATATGGGATCCAGGTAGAGATAGATTCGAACACATGATCAGGTGATCATGATTAATTTCAACCTTGGGAGTCTGATGCAGGAGCATCAAGGCCACTTTTCATTTTCAAATATGTAATAAAGGGGGGTGTGACCTTTTAATTGTTTTATTAATTAATTTGTTATTTTTTAATAAAATAGGAGATAAATTAGAAAAGTGAGGATTTTTTAAATATTATTTTATTAATTAAAAGGATATAAGAGAAAATAGAATTAAGTAGCAAAATTAGGGAGTAGGAATGCTATGTACAGGACTTAGTTGAGTCCACACCTAAAATGTATTTAAATTAGATTTAGTTGAGGATTAGGTGGAGAGATTTTTAGAGTGAATTAAATTCATTATTTATGTATAAATATGAGTGGTTTTTGTGAGGAGAACACACTTGAATAGTTGAAGAGCTGAGATAGTTAAGAGGGGAGTGAGTGAGGGGTGGTTTAAAGGGCAAAGAGCTAAGATGCCGCCCAATGTAATATCTGGCCACAGAATTTTAATGTAGAGAAGGGAGTTGATTTGTATGGCTCTTTTTCTCCTTCATGTTTAATTGAGTTGGATGTTTTTCATGATTTTATTGTAAAAACTTTGGGTATTTTCATATTTCTTGAAGCAGTTGGGTTCTTATATGCGGGCATCACCTTGGAGGACTTGTTGAATAAATTTAAGAGGAGTATTCTAGGCTTCATTTCCACCATCCATCATTGGGGCAAGTAGTCATCTACAGCTACAACATATTATCCTTCAAGAACTGTGTTATTTTTCATGGTGTTGCAGTGGGAGGGTTAAAACCCCTGATTGTGATCTAGTTTCCTAGTGAAAGGATTGGCCTTTCACCAGAAGAGCTAGTAAGGAGGAGATACATCCATTTATTTGTCTTATCATCCATATTTATGCATAGCTTCAGTCATATAGCATTATTTAGCCCCAGATCTGCAGTATATACTTCTTGTATCTTATGTCTATCAAGAAACCCTTGTTGGGTTATCTTAGAATTGTGTAAAAGAGACTAGATCTCATTTTTTCAGCTCTCTTGAGTAATATATCAGCAGACCATTTTCTTTTCTATTTCTAAAGTATAAACCCTCATTAAACTACGCTGTTACTTGCTTCATAATTTATGTGTTGCAGTATTCATGGGGTTGCAGTGTTTTTGGGATGTTCTGGGCTTGGGAGGTTTGTTTAACTAAGTTAAAAAAAATTCTTTCTCATATCCTTGCACATTTGGTTGCTATAATGTATAAAATAATGGATCCATGGGTTTTTATTAACTATTATAGCATAATTTTCTGAAAAATGTGTTTTTGGTGCCTATATTTCTGATTTTCCCCATTTGGGAATATTTCAATTGAATAAGATGGAAAAACTATGAAGTTTTTCCCAAAACGGAGCATGAAATGAGTAAAAAAGTACATGATATAGACCTCAAAAAAATCCTCCCATCCTCAAGGGTTGATTCCATGAGTGGAGGAGCCATTCCACCAAAATCTGAGCTGAATACCTAGAGTGCAGGGATGTCAAACTAACTCATTCCTCACTTTTTGCAAGCTGATTCATTACATGTCATCAAAAATTTTCACTTAATGTATTTACCCTAGGTAAGTGTAAAAACAACATAATTACATTTATTTACATCAATTACACAATTAAAAACATGATTTCTCAAGGTAAAAATACAAATTACAAAGAAAACTCAGAAAATTCAGACACTGGTCAAGAGCACAGCGCCAGTGTCAAGTGCACAACGCGAGTGTGAGGAGCACCCTCCATCTTGCAGCTGAGTTTTGGATGGGTTTCAGGTGTCTAAACTGAGCTTAGGATAGCTCATTGGAAATCTTATTGAGTCTACTTTCAAGATATGTTCTTGGTTTGCATAGTTGACTTTATTTGATGTACCAAAAATTTATTTTCCCAATACTACTCAAAAGCAGGACGCGGAGGTGAAAAAGGAGGCAGAACTGTGATTTTCTGAGTGTTTTTTTTACTTTTTCACCTGCATGTTTGAGCAAACAAGACTAAAAAAGTGGTTGACCTGCATTATTTCCCTTCTTTGAATCCAATGGTGGTCTCATTTTAACTAAAATATACCGCAAACAAAAGCACAACACCTAGGGCGATGTGCTCCTGACAGTCCAATTGTCACATGACTGTCCAGGAATGCACAAAATCTTCAAAAATTTGCAGAAAATGTATCAAAAAGTTGCTAAAATTTGTTGAATGGTGGATGATGATGAGGGTTAGGCATTGAGTGGGGCTTTAGCAAGGATATCAAGCCTTCTTTTCTCTTCTTGCATGGTTAAGGTTTCAATTTTTTCATTGGCTTTTTTAAGTTTTGACCTTGAAATTTTGTTTCTCTTGGCTTAATGCTTTGCCATCCTTCTCTAAATATCATTCTCCTTGTTTTCTTTCTCCAGGAACTTCTCAAGATGTTGGTTGGCCCTGTCAAGCCATCGATCCCTGTTTTCATTGAAAATCATGGAAAATTTTTCATTCAATGTAAGCTCATTAGCAAGTTAAGCCTCCTTTTGCCTCTCTAGTTCTAGAGCTCCTTTCATCGCTCTAGTCCTAGGACTTCTTCTTGGCATTTTATCTTTTTTTTTTATCTAGCACACCATATTTTTCTAGTGTCCCTTCAAGAAAGACTTTATATTTTTCTACCTCTCTTTGAGCTTTGATGAATTTCACTCCATTAATGAAGTGTTTGGTCTTTAGCTGTTGGTTCTCCTAGTCAAGAAAGGTAATGAAAAATTTAGATCTATTAGATTAGTTTGTAGCTCTCTAATATTGGCTTATTTTTCCTTGATGACTGTGCTAGTAATCTCATAATCATCTTGTTGATTCAAGTCAACAAGGTCAAACTCCATTTCTGTCTCATTTAGATTTCCCTCCTCATGCTTAATCTCTTCCTGAATATCTACCTCTTTCATATTTTGATTTCCTTTGTCTACTTGCTTTGTTGATGAAGAAGGCAAGGCCACTTCCACACCCTATGGAGAGAAAACTTGCCTATGAACTCTCTGATATGCTTTTCCCAATGTGTCTATCTCAACCAGTTTGGTCTTTTGAAGCTCACTAATCTTAGCTCTGCTAAATGACCCAATCTGACTGTGAAATGGTGATGATGGTGGTGAAATGGGTGAATTTTTTGAGCTGATGAAGAATTAGATATTGTGGGTTGGGATAGAGGAATGGATGTGGAAGGTTGAGATGGTTGAGCAGTAAAGATGTCATTAGCTATGAAAGTGTCCCATGAGATGTTCAATCCATCGAGGCGATGGAGGACAATGATATTGATGAGAGAGTAGTGAAAAAGACTTTTCATATGTTGGTCATAATATATATTTTGAACAACATATGCCATTATGTGAATTTTCCTAAAGAGACAATAAGGTATGTTGAGAATTTTGACCCTTGTGAACTGCATTCATAACCGGATATGGTAGGTGTAGAGTCTAGAGAACCTTCATTCACAAGAAATTTATTTCATGATGATTTTCATCATGGGGACATACCTATCTAGGAGGTAAGAGAAAGGATAGACCTTCTTTGCTTCATTCTTATACCTTGGCTTGATGTATGGCTCATAGTAATGATTCTCAAATTCTTTTTCCTTGTACCACTTTTCACCAACATTTGGAATTCCAATGGTAGCTGCTATGATGGTTGTGGATACTATGAAAGTGACACCAACAAGGGTTACCTAGTTGTCATGAAGATTAGAAATGAAAAGACTGCTCAAAACAGGGTGATGTTGGACACTTTGTATTCTTTCACAAAATTCAAACCATTCTACATACTTGAAACATGTCACAGCCATGGGAGAGACCATGAGTTCTTTGGTGATTATAGGTTCAAGTCTAAGGATCCTCCCTCCTTTGTGTGGCCTCCTCTATTCCTTTTCTTCTTCCTCAATGAATTCTTTGTTTTCTTCTTCCATAGTGTCTTGGCTAGAAACCCTGGGGAGATGAATTTGGAGTGAAATGTAGGCTTACAGAGTGGGGAATGGGATGGAAAAAATTAGGGAGATGAGGGAAGGGATTATTAAATTGAGGGAGGTGACAGGGAGTATAAATGTTGTGGGATTTGAGAATAGGAATTTTACTACAGGTATGGGGATTGGGGAGCGTAGGAATTTTAAATACCTAGGTTTTAGGGTTTATTGGATAAAGGGATTTGGAGAAAGGGATATCATGAAATAGGGATTGGGAAAGGTTAATTGTAATTTGGGAAGACTAGTGGAAGTCTTAGGAAGTGTAATTGAAAATTGGGAATGGAACTAGGTTTTATAACAAAGAAGACACCAAATTTTGTATAGAACAATCAAAAACCATGAAAATTTGACTTGAGGAATGTTAGGAGATAACAATTAGGTGTTACTTACTTGCTAGAGGGTGAAGGAAACCAATGCTGAAGGTTTAGAGCGATGGCACTTCATTTTGGAGCTCACTAAGCAAGTCAGTCAAGTGCGTAGCGCGTGTGGGAGGAGTGAAATGCCTCCTTTTCGAGGAGTGCAACGCCTAAAGGCTATGTGTAGTGTATGATGCAGGAGCGCAGTGCCACCAGTACAGAAGCACAACCTTGCCACTTTTCTTCCAAGTCTGAAAATCGAAAATCGTGCTGTGGAGATGGTTACTCAATGCTGTAGGAGACAAATGAGGATGTATTTGATGTCTTGAGGGCTTTTATGTTTGGTGAATTGTGGTTTTTTATGCTTTTAGAACCCACTTTTCTATGTTCAAATTCACCTTTAAACTTCACAATTAAACCCTTTCACTTTGATTTCTTTCCTTTGATAATTGATCATATTGATGGACTAGGAACTCTTTGCACTTTGATATTTGCTTTATTGGCATGTGGAACTCTGATTTGGCAGCTTGGGAACCTTGTACTTATTACATATTAAATTACATACAATTACAAAATAATAATAAAATTTACATATGTTTGGAATAAACATTACATTTTAGGATGAAAATCACAACTTTGGAATCAGAATTACATCTTTGAAAATCATCTTCATATGGTGAAGAGATTTTATTTTTTTCATTCTCTTACTTTGTTGGAATTATGCAATGGAAATTGTGTGTTTATTGGACTTTCAAAAACCCTAATAACCTAATGTAAACCTTGAAGATACCCTAAATACCTAATGAGAACTTCAAAGAGTGGTTTTCATGATGATATTTGCTTTATGGATGATGTATAGTTGGCAAGGTATGAAATTATGCCAAGTAATAAAATTTGAGGAAGAGTGATGTTTTTGGACTAGGGCTACCATCAGTGACTAAATTTTTGCATGACCTAGTGGAATGATAAAAAAATTCTGAGTGGGACTCCTAAAATGATATGAAAAAAATATTTTGATCACTGATGGCAGGATGCAAATACTAACACTAACAATTTATACTTTTAATTGTATCTTCTTTCATTTTCAAAGGAGGAACTCAATATTGATGGTAAAAAGGAGGAATTGAATAAGGAGGATTATAATAACATTGAAGCGACAGATGTAGAAAGAGAGAGAGAAGAGAAGTTGACTAGTGATATCCTTAAAGCTAATATCCCACATGAAATCTCGACTGATGGTCAAGTTTTTAGAGTTGGTGAACTCACATGTGATGCCTTGGAAACACAATGTTAATGTTTTAAAGTGATGAAACAATATTTCATGTGTAATTTGTAGTCCAACCAATATTAAGTTGGAAATTCATATTGTAATACTTGAAATTTCATATAATATAATTTATGTTGTTGAAATTATTTATAGTTGTACTTGATATTATTTAGCATTGTCATTAACATATGTAACTTTGTATTTTTATAATAGATGAACATGCACATTATTATTTATGTTGATTAATAATGAGCACATGAAATTAATCTAAAACTACTAAATTATTATTCTATATTGATTAAAGATGAGCACAAATAAAATGAATTTACAACGACTAATTTTTTCATTTACAATGATTATTAATGAAAGTAAATGAAATGAATACAATCTACTAAATCAGTTGTTTATATAATGAATATGAAAATACCAAAAAAATATAAATGAATATTGTAAATGATAATTTTTTTATTACAAATAACGACTAAATTTTGCATATATACGACTATTAGTAGCTAATTTATAGTATTTTACAACATGCCCAAAATTTAGTCATATTTCTTTAGTCATTAATTGGTTTCATACGATGACTAAAATTTTCATATGTTTGACTATTAATAGCTAATTTATAGTATCTTATAATGCAACCAACATTTTGGTCAAATTTATTTGGTCATTAATCGGTTTTATAAGCTGATCATATGGTAGTATATTTTGTTGTGTATTTGGTCATTAATTGTGACAATTAATGACTAAATAAATGCTAAATTAATGACAAAATTTATGACTAAATATACTACTATATGACAAATTTGAGACAACCAATTAATGACTAAGATAAATACAACTAAAAGTTGGTTGTGTTATAAGATAATGTAAATTAGCCACTATTGGTGACCTATTTAAAAATGGTTATTTATATGCAAATTTTACTCTCTTTTTTAGTAACTAATTAGCCATTTTGAAATAGTATTAAAGGAAAAATGTTTATTCTTTCTGTACTCACTTTTGAGTTTCCCTAAAATCTTATACAATAATTAAATTTTTATATATAGAGAGAGTCAAATCCATGATATTTTCAATTCACACTTCATAGGTTTTTTGTCATTCACAACAAGACAAACATCGATTGTATATTTGAAATTCATTTTATTCTTCTCATTATACTTATTTTCATGTTGGAGCTAAGTTACTATATATATATATATATATATATATATATATATATATATATATATATATATATATATATAATTAATTAATTTGGAAAAGAATACTTATATAAGGAGGAGACCCAAATTCCATGATTTACTTATGAAAGACACATTGATGATGAATGGAATATGGTTAGGTTAAATATCTAGAAAATATATATGCATACTTGCTTCTAAAGGCTCGAGAAAGGCTTAAACATAAAATGTTTGTGCTTTTCATACTCATTTTTTAGGTTTCCTTAAAATTGTAGACAACAATTAAACTTGTATATATAAATAGAGTCACATATGTGATCTTTTCGGTTCATGCTTCAAAGGTTCTTCATCAATCATGTTATATTTATTCAACATTGGAGCTCCAACCATGTTTATGGCCAGAATTACGATAAAATAAACTGAGATGAAATAAGAATATCCATGGTAAATGTTGGATAATCTCCATGGTAAATTGAGGGTAAATATCCATGGATAAGAATAATGTTCCATGTTTTTCCAAATGCATATTTGTTTAACTTATATATGAAATCTTTTTCTAATTAATAATAAGAATAAAGTTATAATTTAGTTAGTTTTCTAATTTTTTTAAATTTTAACAATATGAGATGTATTATGAAGTAAGTTCTTTGATGGGTGTTATGGGCATTTACCAACCATTGAAAGATAAAAGAGCATTGTTTTTCATAATTCCATGTTTATTAGTGTTTGTATTTCTTTAAAAATTGAGATTATTTTGGTTTAATTTTAATTTCAATGTTATCATTCGGTATCATAAATAAAACTCAATAATAATTGTATCTAAGCTAAGTTTTTATGAAGAATTGAGGAACATAATGTAGTCAATTTTTATGCATAGGTTAAAACCAACAATTGGCACAACCCAAACCGAGTAGGTTTGATGAATTTTAATGTGAACAAAATCAGAAGAGTGATTATGAACCTATAAGAGAAAAATACTCTAATCATTTCAATGTGGACGTTAAAAACTAAATATAAAACCAATGGTTAACAAAGTCTAAACCATGAAAATTCATAATTAATTTATAAGATATACGTAGGAAATAAATTTATGAACAAAATGGAAGATTGAGTGAATCATATTTTATAATTTTCACTTTCACATTTGTCTTCACACTCGAGAGTAAAATTGCAAACATATAAAATAAAATGAATAATATAAATCATGGGTAACAACCTAAAAATCCATAATATTTTAAGGGCATGTAACAAAGTATGCAAGGTTGTTTTCCCCAAGTTTTACCTTGAATACATTCTTTAGCAGAGCTACAAAGTCTTTGTGGAGCGTTCCTTTATTGAGTGGTTCTCTTTGTTGAATCGGATATGAAAAGTGAGTATGGCTTTGATATTTGTGGGAGGAATTAGGATTTACTTTGATCTGGATAAATCTTTTGTTGCAATGAATGTCTCACATTAGAGAATAATAACTTTAAATAGGCTACATTAGAGAAGGCTATGATAGGAAAAATCATTAGTTGTGAAAACCTGGAGCCTAAAAAACTCCATCAATAAATTTAGTATTTTACCTCAATTTTATTTCAACTATGAATTATGGATTATTATTTTTTTTCCATTTTTTTTTCTGAATTTTTATTTTTATTTATTTTTTTATCTGACCAAAATGTTTACACAATAGTTTAATAATATTAAAAAAGGATGTCACATTTTCATGAATTCACATATCCCCTGGTGAGAATTACAATTAAGTACAAGTGACCAAACCACTTGCACTCAAGTTTCCATAGGAATGGGAGCGTTACTCCCTTAGTAGTGGTACCATGGGGTGCCTTCCCACATGATCCCTATAGAAAAGACCTATAAGGATAATTGTAGGCATCTCACAGGAATAGAATGTTTCATGAATTTTGGTGACATGAGACTGTTTAACTACGAGAATAGATTTTGGAAGAGAGACGACAAAATGGATTCCAGAAGACCAAGATGGAATAAGTTCTCATTTGTGTGACTAGAGGTGAGCTCATCATACTTGTTGTATAAACCATGACTGAATTTTGGGTTCCAATTGAGTTCAGCCTCTTCCCATGGAGAGGGAGTGCTAATGTATAAAGAAAATTGTATTCTCACAACTCATGGCTAATCGACCCCACACTCCGGACACTTCAAGGTCAAGTGGGACATGATGGAAAAATACGGTACATCCAATGATTATACTAGATCAAGAGAATAAAACAAATAAGTTGCATAAATCCATCCATGGTATCATACACATCAATTCACTTCTTCACCTATATCTTCTTTTCATTGTTTGGGACTACAATTTTCAATGTAGACGGTTATAATATTGGATATAAACACTTGGTAGATTGGAAATTTATGTGTTTGAATGTCGCTTAGCTTGTATAGTTGTACTTATACGTGTTTATTTCTATAGTTGATGATATAATTTATATAATAGCTAATTTATTTCTTTATAGGGAGATTTAGTGATTCATTGATTGATTTATTCTTAGTGGGGAGATATTATATAAGTTGAGTAGTTAGGAAAATCTACTTGAAGATCATTTATTGCATGAAGATATATTGATAGATCGTAAAATCCAATAGGAATATATACCTTTCTCTTTGCAAGAGTCGAGGATATCATTTGTACTTGCTTTAATTTTATTTTTAATGTTATCATTAAATCTCCTAAATAAAAATAAATAACAATTATATCTAAAATAGGTTTCTATGAATAATCGACAGACATATTGTAGTGAATTTTCATGTAGAGGTTAAAACCAACGGTTGAAATACTCTAAATTTAGTAGCACCGATGGATTTTAATGAGGACAAAGTCAGAGGAGTTTTTATGGACCTCTGAGAGAAACATACTCTGATTTATTTTAATGTGGATGTTAAAAATGAAACATAAAACCAACAGTTGAAAATGTCTAAACTGACAAAATTTAGAATTAATTTATATGTTATAGGAGGGAAAGAGAAATATATAAAAAATTCAGGATTTCATGAACCAGGTTTTATTTCTTTCGTTTTTTCATTTTTCTTCACACACAATACTGAAACTTCAAACATATAAAATAAAATGAATAAAAAAAAAACAGGGGTAACATCCTGAAAAAACCTAATATTTAAAGGCTATGTAATAAAGTGAGTATGGAAATTTTCCCAAGTTTCACGTGGAAGACATGCATCCACATAGTTATAAATTATTTTTGTAGTGCGTCTTTATTGAGTGGTTCTCTATACAGAATAAGATATGAAATTTTCACACCTTTTTATATTTTTGGACATTGACTTGGTAAAACCAATAACAAGGGAGATTGCCATCAAATTTTCTCCAGGTTTTTCTTTTTGCGCCCTACAGTTAGTGTTGCAAACACATGCTGGAAATCCTGCAACAAGTGCCACATCTATGCCATGACAAGACCGTATCAATCTATAGTGTCACCTTGTGGGAATAAAAATCCTGCAATGATCTATCTAACCTTGGGAAATTTCAACCATCATCATCCCAAACATACAACTCAACTTTGGAAAATAATCAACTAGACCCAAACACTATCACAACCATGCAAGATAATTTATTATACTAATTTTAAGGCATAAAATCCATCACATCAAATATTTATTTTTGGCATAAATTCCAAAACTACAATGCCAACAATCTCCCCCTTTGGCATTGATGGAAACCTATTGAGCCAACTTGACCTCGATCCTTTAACGTGAAGCTAACCTTTAAAGATGATCTCCTCACTCTCTCCTTCTTTGAAATTGATGGCTAAGGGAAATACATAACAATGCAAAATAATAATTCCAATAATGTAGGTCTAAGTGAAATGAACATACTCCTCCTAAAGTGTTTCCATATATATCCTCCCTTTGATTTGTTGAACACTCCCCCCCATGCATAAGTGAAAAACATGATCCTTTGAATAGATAATAGGAAGAGAAAAAAGTAGTACATATTCCATTGGGGCACATAGGACCAACCAATGACCCACTTGGAAAAAAAATTGTAGATAATTTAGGAAAACATTGACCAACTACCAACTCCATAGAAACACCTTAATGCCTTTGAAAATGCACCACTCTAAGTTTTTGTAGAAGATACTCAAATACCTTCCTTTGAAGAGGCCTGGTAAAAATATCTGCAATTTTTTCATTTGTGGCCACCTACTCCAATCACTCAACATTATTAGCAACCTGATCTCATAGAAAATTATATTTAATTAGTATGTTCTTTTTTTGGAGATGAGAACACGATTTTTTGAAATGATAATAACACTAGTGTTTTCAACCATTATGGGAATAGGATCAACATGTTCAACCTTCATATCTTGGAGAGTATTCTTCATCAACAGGATTTGAATACAAGAAGTGGGTGCAGCTAGATACTTATCTTTAGGAGTAGGAAATGGAATCAATTTTTTCTTCTTACTTTCCCAACATACCAAAAAACTACCTAAAATGAACATTGATCCTTAGGTTATTTTCCTATAATCAATGATACCATCCCAATATGCATCAATATAGGTACCAAACTGAAATATTTTACTTTAGGATATCAAAATCCATAATCAATGTTGCCTTGGAGATATTTGAAGATCGTCTTAACTACAATTACATGAATTTCATTTTGATTAAACTGAAATCTTGCAAACAACCCTACAACTTGCATAATTTCAAGTCCAGAATCCATTAAATAAAATAATATACTAATCATAGATTAATATTTGGATTAATTTACCTCAATATACTCATCGTCTTTGTTTAATTTACAACCAGTCATCATGGATTTTCTAATTGGTTTGCAATCCTCCTTGCTAAATTGTTTCAACATTTTTCTTAAATACTTGGACTGGGAGATGAATATTCTTTTGTTTATTTGTATAAATTCCAACCCAAGGAAGAAACTAAAGTCCCCAACATGGAAATTTCAAACTCTTTCTACATTTCTTCAGCAAAATGGTGCCCATTTCCTCCAATTCACTTCCAAGAATGATGCCATCTACATACACAACAATAATTAGAAAATTACCATTATCAAATTTAATTTATAGATTTTTGTTTGTTGATCCTCTTTTGAAGCCTTGTTTCTCTAGGTGCTTGTCCAAATTGGCATACCAAGATCTTGGAATTTGTTTCAACCCATAGAGAGCCTTTCTCAACATACAAACCTGACTTTCATCATTAGACAAATGAAATCCTTATGGTTGTTCTATGTATACTTCCTCTTCTGATTCAACATTCAAGAAATCCAACTTTACATCCATTTTATAAACATTTACATTCTTCCAACATGTAAATGATAAGAACATTCTAATATCATCTAGTCTAGCTATCAGTTCAAATGTTTCTTCAAAATCCATACCTTTTACATCAATATACCCTTTGTACACCATTATTTCCTAGTTTCTTACCACTTGGCCTTCTTCTTTCAACTTCTCCTTTTAGAACCATTTGGTTCCTATTATATTCTTGTCTTTTGGTCTCGGTACTAGATTCTAGTTTTTATTTTCAATTTCGTTCAATTAATTTCCTTGATCCAAATCTTATATTCACTAACCTTGCGAAAAAAATTTAGCTCTACTTGGGAAAATAGTGAAAAGTGTGCTTTGTTTGAATTGGTAATAAATATTATCTTTGTTTGTACTCCTAGCTCCTTCTTCCCAATAGTTTCACTCTTAGGATGATTCTTTTGTATGTGACTTGGAGTATCCTTGCTCACTGAGGGGGTATTTATTCTTCTTTTTCTTTTTCTTCTTCTTCTTCTTCTTCTTCTTCTTCTTCATCTAACACTTCTCGAACTTCATACTTTATGAAATTATTGTCGTTGCTACAACTTCCTCCAAAATCTTGGCTCGCACCCAAATTTTGGAGCCTTCTTTGATATTTCGTATTTTCATCGCAAGCATTAATAATTATTACATGTGTTTTCTCGAAGTGTTTTGGTATCATTTGAAAGCAAATCAAAGTGTTGTCTTTTCACATGTTAAGTGTCGCATGCTATACAAAATCTAGTTTCAGTGGTTTTAAGAGGTAATACTTGTATAAATGAGTTTATGTTACCATGTAAACATGTCTCACACTCATTTCCAAAGTTTCAAGCACTGTCGCACAAGTGTCGTAACAGTTGCCGCAAAGTGTATCTCTATTGTCGCACTTGTAATAAGTTGTCGTGCTGATGTAAGTATGTTGTTCATGTGTTTCAGGTGAGCTATGTTGTGTCATCGAGTGTTCTACATGTGTGATCATAATCAATTCTTGTAACTGGTCACATCAGCTACATAGATCCCTCACTTAGTGAAATATGGAAAACTTCCCGACCAAGAATACTAGCCTCATCCATCATTCCTAAAGTACGCATTCCATATTCTCAGCCCTCAAGTTACAACCTTACCACTTGAAAATGTGAAATGTGTAGTTCTTGCCTCATAGTATTGTGCACTGTTCAATCATAGTGCTCATGCTCAACATTTGACCTCCAAAACTACGTAATTTCTCTCTCATGCCAAGTCATTACTATACACTGCACAATATCAAGGCTCAAGCCTCATCCCTATGCTCTTGAAAAATGGAATTTCATAATCACTTGACCTCGTCTTCCTTTCATAACTAGGAAGTGGGAAAAATCATTGTTGAACGCATTAACTTGGCTCCCTAATCTCCCCAACTGTGAAATCCTTTCACTCAATCCAAGCCTGAACTGCACATTGTGTAGTCCCAATGCTCAAGCTCAACCCTTGACAGCCTAGGTTGCGCAATCGAAGAAAACTATTTCTTTATTGTATTTGTTATCACAAAATTGCACCTAATAGGCTACTAATAAAACAATCTCATGTAACCATTTCAAACCAATCTTTTGATTGAGGCTTAGCCTCCTCAGCCTGAGAGGGCTCTCTCAAAGGTTAATGATATTGAATAAAGATGTGCATGGTTAACTCTATTTAGGAAATAACTTGCTTATGATTAGTGTAGGTTGAAAATCATATCAGCATGTAAACATTGGGCTTATGGAGTCAACATAATCATTAATTTAGTGGGTTTACTTGACATGGAAGCTGAGGCATGTCAGATTTTTTAGCAGTAGGACACACACACAAATGAAACAGGAAAATACACGGTCAATTCATCTATAAAGGAAGTCAGAGAATTTCAAGAATGAATTATAAGTATTATAAATGAAAACAACTTAAAATTAGATACATAAAAGGTATAGATAAGATAATAAAGCACTAAAAAATCATTCAGAATCTCAGGTTGGTCAAGTAACAAATCTCTGTATTGCTGAAACAGTTAATTTACAATAAGTTGCAATTTAGCCAAAAATCTCCAACCCTTTACAAATTCGACTCAATGGCCTTTAATAGACTTGTTACATCATGTGATGATCTACCTCCTGGCTAGATTCATCGAATTTTTTCCTAATGACACCTTGCATAACCATAAAACATCAACTTAATGACAAACAGACACCTATCCTACTTGACAGTGCTTTTCCTAATAGACTCAAACTACTCATTATTTCCTTTAACAACATTATCTACTAAAGAAACTACATTATTTGACAAGTCTACTTTTACATGTTCATATTGAGATGATGGGATTCATCACTTTATGACCACTTAACTGACCTCCTCAAAACTATGAAACAAAACCCTATTTTTTAGGCAAATAGTCTTCTTCTTCCACGAAAATTTTCGCTGTCAGTTTATATTCAATTCGTGGTCCTTGAATGCTGAATAATGGCTTGTCATGTTCATTAATCCTTGAATAATATCTAGATGTCCAAATATGCTCCAAAACCTGCTAAAAAGGCTAAAATACAGTATGCTATGAAAGTAAGGCAGTTTCGTAGCGCTGCAAAACATGCCATTTAACCTCAAAATTATTGATTCTTTCCTTTAGCATAGTGTTCATCATCATTAAACACATATATCACACCAATTTCAATTATTTATAGCATCCAAATCTTCTTCAAAAAGTGAAAAGAATAGCTATAGTACTTTCATAGCGTTTTTTTGCCCTTCAAGCCCAGGCACGCTATGAAACTGCTGAAAAACCAATTTTTTGTGTAATTTTGAAAATTGAACCCTGTAAGAGCCAAAATATTATCTCTAAGATTTCAAAAACCTTTAAAAATCATGAAACAACTCACCTTATTATCCTTGAGGCATTTCTTCCTCATTTACAATTGGTTGAGCTATTGGCTCTTCAAGAATTTTCTTTTTAAGCCCTTTTTTCTCTAAGTCTTCATGAATTAGTTCAAGTTGCTCTTGAAGGTATTTAACCTAGTCTTTCAATCATCTATTTGTGGCTTTAAACTGTCTGTTCATCCTATTGAAATTTTTGGCCACTTTCTTTGCTGGAATAGTTCATTTGATGATTTGTGTGTCATCCAAAGTCTTGGAGAGAGTGTCAACCTGTTCTTCCCAATTTGCCTTCATTTTTTCAAATTGAGTCTTCTCTACACCGTGTTTCCTTGATTCCCTTTTCATAATAGAAATTTCATGATTATCCACTTTCAATTTTTCTTCAAGGAACCGCAACTCTGTTTTTTCCATCACCTTCTCTTTTCCCTTCTTTGATTTGCTTACTGTATCCTTCTCTAGTGGTGATGAAAGGTCAATAATCTCTTGAGGTGGCTGAGTTGTGTTAGTGGGTGGTTGAACTTCTTTACTACTCTCTAATAGCTTCCTTGCATGTTTTTTCATAGGATTTCTTGCTTGGAACATGAAACCTACATCCTCTCCCTCAAATTCTAATTTCTTTGTAGATTTAGCCTTCCTTAACTTCTGCCCACCTTCCTCTATAAACTCATCTTGGACAATAGGAGTTTCCTCTATGTTAATGGCATGTAAAATATCCTCTACATTTCCCTTAGCTTCTACTCTGTCTTCTACAACCACTGTTTTCTCTTCTAACACCACTATTTGGCTCCTTATCATCCTTTTGGCTCCTTTTTTACTAACAATTTGTTTTTTTTTGCAGGTTTCACCACTTTTGACTTCTGTTTTGCAGGTGGGACACTTGGTGTATCAAGACTCTGCATTTGCTCTGGCTCCCTCATAATTTTTTCACTTGTTTCTGCTCTTGCGGGTTCACTTGGCTCTGCTACCAATGATTACCTCTGTTTTGTTGATAATCATGATGGAATTCTCCTAGGCTTAGGAGTCTTTGAAGGATTAAGAGCATCCAGCTCAAAACAACTAACAAACAAGAATGAGGACCAGTCTCTCCCTAACCTTTGAAGTTCATCTAAGACCAATAATTTCATTAAACCATGATGAAATAAATAATTCTCACTCCCCTCGGACTTTTCCTGGAGCTTATCTGCCATTTTTGAAAAAATTCTATGCAAATAAAAAGGCGGATCAAGGGAAATCTTACTAGTAAAGTGCAGAAGTAATTTGAAATGATATGAGTACACTTTGTGGTATTTCCCTTCACAGGTCAAGTACTTTTGGATGATGAGAAACAATTTTGAATAATTGTCTTTTATGTAACTTATTGGAATGGAATTGGTGAGATCCATTTCAGTATGCTCAGGCTTCATGAAATTTTTGCACTACTCCATGTTAAACTTGAAACCTTTGAACCAGTTATCCTGACCTCTTGGAATCTCTACAGCAACAACAATAACATCTGGTGTGATTGAGAAATTGAGCATTTCCATTTTAGTGGTTGTCCCACTAAAATTCATAGCAAACTCCTTGGACACCTGTGTATGACAACCCTATAATTTCTCACAAAACTATGGGCAACCTACTCTTCTGAAAGCTTCTACTATTTTTGGGTCTTCATTGATCAAATTCATCTCTGTAGGTTCATATCTCAAGCATTGGCCACCCTTGTTAGTTCTCCTTTTCTCTGCCATGGTTTCTTCAATGTCTTCACAACCTCGCTTGATAAATTGTAGCCTTTCTTGATGATGCTGACTGTAATCCTTTGAAAACACCAACCACAACTTTGGCTTAGTGCACTAACTCTCCATAGATCAATATCATGGAAGAAATAATGAGACATAAGAAATGACTGAATTGGGAAAGGTTTTGAATTTTTTGATGTCTCTTCATGACCTTATGATGACTCATACTTACCTAACCTTATCGTGATGACTTCAGACCTGGCCATGTACCTTGGATTTATCCCTCCATGACTCGAAAGGCATCTAACCTAATCATTACCAATGATTTTTTGACACCTAACAGCTAGACTGACAAGACATACAGAAAATTGCACTTTCATAGGTTTTTCAGTGTTATTGGTTGTTTTCGTTATGAAACTATCAGCAGTTTCATAGCAAAAAATTAATTTTCACTGTGTATTTCGCTACGAAACTGTGGTTTCTTGGCTAATTTGACACTTTCCATACAAAAACCTTGGAAATTGAAATAATTCAGAAAATGATGAATGATGTGACATGAAGGAGTTTGGAAATGAGTGGGTTTAGACCTTAGGGTAACCTAAAACAAGAAAAATTTAATATTTCCCTTGACCAAGCATAAAAAATGAATCCTACAACCTAATTTTTTGACACATGAATCTATTTGACCTTGTCAAATGATGTTTCATTGTTTTGGGTGATACCAGTATTTTTGGATTATCTCCTTATAGTTTTACTAAAATTTCAAGTGTAGACACTTATTGGATACATAATTAAATATTTCATCTAACGAGTACCCATTATGCATATTTTTTAGAAGAACCACAATAATAAAATTTTAAGATACATTAAAAATTCTGTTGACCAAACCTTTTAAAAGTATCTTCATTTTTTATCAATGTTGGTCTTCTCAAACTATGCATAATAAGTACTCATTGAATGCAGAAATTAATTATGCATCCAATGAGTCTCTAAACTTGAAATTTGAATGGACCTATAAGGAGATAAGCCAAAAATACAGTTAAAAAAAGTATTTTTAAATTTTCCCTCCAAAATATTTACATGTGCCTCTTTTTAATCTAAAGGATTTTGATTGGTTTACATATTATGTACCTGAAAATTTCATGGGAACTTTTAGGATAAAACTTCCTCTAATGCCTCTTGGTCCATATTATAGTAAAGAATGGGATTAAAATATACCCTGAAAGGGTCAAGGCCATTACACATATTCCCTTCCTACTGAACAAGAAAGTTGTGCAATCCTTCCTAGGGAAGATAATCTTTCTCTGCAACTTCATCTTTTATTATGCTCAAATTGTGAAACTTAGGTAGGAGATGTTAAGGCATGATACAATTTACAAGTGGGATAAAATGGAAAAATATGTTTTCTCCTGTATTAAGCAAGCAATTGTAGAAGCACCAGCATTGTATAGCCCAGACTTCAAAAAATATTTTTTTCTCTACAAATTTTCTTCTGATACTTCTCTTGCCACCGTCCTTACGCAGAAATATGATTAGAATAATGTGCATCCAATATATTTTATGATTTTTATCTTGCAAGGAACCAAACTCAACTATCCCACCATCAATAAACAAGCATATGTAGTCTATAAGGTGATTAAGCACTTTCGGCCCTATATTTTGAAAAAACATTGTATTATCTTTGTGCGACGCCTAGCATTCCAATCATTGTTTGTCCAACAAGAGTTGGGTGAGAGAAGAGAAAATGGAATGAATGGTTTATAATAGTGTGATCTAGAATTTCAGCCAGTTCACACCATTAAGGGCCAAGGTTTGTGTCATCTAGTAGCATAAGAAGTGAATGAAAAAAAATATGATCCATCAGGGTGGGAGAAAGAAATCAAAATGTACAATGTTGATAGAGCCATCCCCATTACCATTTTAAACACTTGGTATGCTGATGTGCGCCAATATCTTGAGCATGACACTTTTCCCTCTCACTTATCCACACGGAAAAAGAGGGAAGTCATGTTGAAAGCATTATCTTACCATTTAGTGCATGGAGTTCTTTTCAAAAAGCACCGTAATGGAGTTTTTTACGGGTGTTGGAAATCCATCAACCAAGGGGCTCTCCCTGATGTGAAGTCCCAATTAGACCTCACACCATTTGGAATAGGAGCCCCATCCATAATATCAACCTGACTGCCATATATCGTTATAGGATTTCCTTGGCTACAAATTTCATCACAAGAGAGTAATGTAGAGGTAATCTCAAATCAACAAGTGAGTATGCCTCGTGAGTGTTCTATTGTATTTGTGTCAATATTATTCAACTACGGAGGGAAATGAAAGTTAGCCTCTACAAGAGAGGTAATTGTACCACCCTAGTATAGACACGCGCCAAAAAAATATCCATCTAACATCCATCAGAATAGTCCACAAATATGTGATAGTCATTGCAACCGTTATAAACCATAAATATTTGTCTAAATTCCAATGGAATATTCCACAAAGAGGTGATATCCATCGCAATTGTTACAAAGCATTATCAATAAGATAAGCACTAAAATAACCTAAATAGTTCAACTAATTTAGCACAAGTGTAAAAAAACATGAATTACAAACATTCACAGAACAGTCTTACAAATATTCCTAATCCATGCATTAAGAACGTTTTGGTCATAGGCTTCTAATATTAAGTAAAATTCCAAAGACACATGTAGACAACGAACAATACTATCACCAATAGTGGAGTGTTAGAGTCACTCCTTGCTCCCGAAAAGAACTACTTTGTCTCTCTAATTCCTTGTGGGGGGAGACAAGGTGAAAAGTCCTATGCTCATATAATGAGGGTGTAGATATAACTAATGGAGAGGTGATGTTTCACCTTCCTTACCACTATTTGAATACCCTCATGATTTTTTGACTTCCTATGACTTTTAGACTTTACATGACTCTTCATATTTTGTACTTCTGCTTTACAGTGCATTTTGAATAGATAATTACATAATCCACAGTAGTTTGTGGCATATGACGACTAACGAAAAGTCATGATACGTCACTGTTAACATGGAATGCATGATGAAATTGCAATTTCAAGCCATTATTGTTGTGCATTTATACATTTATTTTTTAGTATGCTCTTTTTTCCACCTCCATATGGCTTATAGGTGAGGGGTCTTCAATGATATCAAGTCTTGAGCTGTGATCGCCAATTGGTCTCCCTTTACTTTGTGTTGATTGACCAAATTGCATAACCAACTACAAAGATGTCTTTTAACATTTTCCCCTTCTCTATCTCTTCCTTCATCATCTTGTCACATATTGATAGAGTACCTCCATATGTAATTCACTCATGACATGAAGACATTAGTCTGATAAACCCCTAGTATAGGATGACCGTCCAATTGATTTTGCAATTGATAGAGGCCCAATTGTTACACCAATTTTTTGTCATCTAACATGTTACTATTAGATGGAACAAAGTACACCATGTAAGACCAATTTTACCCTAAGTAAAATTTCTTTCACTATGAAAAATAACTTAGTAATCCTTAATTTATTAAATTGTTTATGGTCTAAATAGGAAACCCCATGAGGAAATATTGAATAAATCCATATTTGTTTGATTTTCCTCGAGGAATAATTAGTTAAACAATAGTTTAATTAATATTCCTGGTCATATTTAACCCAAAATAGGAAAATTAATTAGATAAATCATTATTTATCATATTATTTTCTAGGAATAATTATTTAAACCTTATTTAAATAATATTCCTTGTTAAATTTGACTAAATAATAGGAAAAATCATTATTTATTTAATTATTACTCAACACATCCTTAAAATAAAATAAATCATTAATTTACTTATTATTTACAAATAAATGGATTTGACCAAATTCAAATTATTTTTCCCACCGACAAATATAATAAAATATTCCATAAAAGTTGGATCTAGATTTGGTTAATAATATTTTAATTATGCACCAATATCTAGACTAACTCAATCTTTTGTTATAAATAGAAGGGTTATTCCATTCCCTCACTACCTTTGTTGCCTAAAGATCACTCTAGATCTATACTTTTGGTATTACTTTGATCCTCCATCATTGTCATATTTTGCTACCATTTTTCTTGTGAGCTCCCTTTGAGTTCCTTTTTTTGTTTGGATTTTATACACCATCAAGAGAGAGAGATCTTAGATCTGAAGTGTTGAGGACATACAAGAATCCATCCCATTGAGGGGGATCGGTAACATATTTCTATGTTCCCTTCCCAGGTGTCAAAAATACAAAAAATCTTTAAAAATATTCTTGTCTTGTCTGTTGGATGCATGGAGCAACTCTTTCTTATTTACTGCTTAATGTATTTTACTCCATAGATCTAGATTTTGTAGGATTTATCTTGGTCAACTAACTGCATATCTAAAGAAATTGGCATCCATATTTGATGTTAGGGCTGTTTGTCATGCACAGCTAAAGTGAGTTTTTTTTTGTACACTTGCGATTAGAATTCATCCTAACAACTAGCGACTCCACAAGGGTTTACGATTACAACCTCTGTCTTTTTTTAGGTCCCTGCATGACCAACTGCTTCAAACCCTAGGATTTTTCTTCACCTTCTTGATTTTCTTTTCTTGATATTGTTTTTAATCTATAAAACCCTAAAACAGTAAAAATTCTAACTTCCGTGCGTTTTCGGACCTATTGCGCAAGTGACAGGGATCAGCCGCACCTGAGACGAAATTTTTCTGAAACCTTCTCCCGAGAGTGCCGGAAGTGCAGGTCACACTTTTGGGGCCAAAACCTGTGACTTGGCCCTCCAGGACATAGAAAAAAACCTCAAACATATGATCTCTACAAAAATCAGGTCATAAACTGTGACCTGTACATTTTGCGGGAATTGTTTTGAGATTTTTCGAGGTTTGTCTGGGCTAGGATTCAGCATTGTCTGACCTCTGTCTCCACCCATTTTGGACCTGAACTTGCTCTGTTTTACTCTTGGAAGTAGGAACCTAGCCCCCTAGGGCTTCAATATGCTTCCATTGTTCTAGGAGGAGTTTAACTGAAGCAGATTGTCTGAAATTTTAGTGTGTTCAGCCATTTTTTAGATCTAATCCTGTACCTTCAAATCCATTTCATATTGGTTATTCATCTATCCAAAACACCTCTTTTCAGTTTTGGTTTGTCCTCCTCTAGGGTCCCCTTCCATTTCCCTTCAGGTTTTAGCCTTTCGCCACCTCATTTGTAGCACTTTTTTCTCTATTTTTTTACTATTTTCTGCACCTATTTCCAACAGATCTGTCCTTTAGATCATTTTCCCTCCCGACTTTAGATCCATTGGCTATTTTGGTTTGTTTTGACTAAATTTTTTCCCACCTAAATATTAGTTGTTGAGAAGCCCACCTCCTTTGGTTTATATTGATGCATCTTTAGCTGTTTATTTTCTGTTATATTCAGTTTACTTTACTATTATTTGCAGATTTATTTACAGTTATACAACACACTTTTTCTTTTTCTCTACAAACGTCTAGGTTTAAAAATTAAGATTAACACACTTAACACACACACCCTAAGTGAAGAGCGCCTGGTTAACACCTCCAGGCAAAGACTATAACATTGTAATCAATTGATCCTACACCTCCCTACCCTTGTTTCGAGATTGTAATCATTTGATCCTGCACCTCTTTTCCCTTGTTAGTCTCTCTTCCTTTTGTGATCCATTTTTGTTCTTCCATCATTGCACCCCCAAGGCGTTTATCCTGGAGAATTCTTGGCCTTCATCCTCAGTTTCTGTTAGGAATACTTACTCCTCTACATAGGATTTGAGTTAGTCCTCCACCAAGTCCCCATTCTAACTCTGCTTTTGGTTCATTGGATTCCCATTTTGGTTCCATCCCCGGTTCTCCCCCTATTACCTTCACCATGTCTGGTTCAGGACCTAATGCTGGTGGTAGCCCGGACCCTAATGTTTGGAATACTACTAGTGGTACCGCAACAGGAACTATCCTGGCTGCTCCCTTGCTCCCTTATGTGGCAGGCCTCAGTCTTCCTAATTTTAACCAATTGATAAATGACCCCATACACCATGACCCTCATTGGATTGCTTTGCCAACCGAGCTCCCTTCTGACATCCCCAAGTTTGAAGTTCTTTTTGGAGAAGATCCTACAAACCATGTTCGACCTTTCCACATGTGGTGTTCATCTAACTCCATCACTAATGACTATGTCCGTCTTTGGTTGTTCCAACATACGCTTACTAGAGAAGCTTCTAAGTTGTATGTTGACCAGACCTCCTCCTCTCATACTACTTTTGTGACCCTTGCCTGGGATTTTCGGTCTTACTTCCAGCCTCCCCTTCGTTATGACACTGGTACCAAACTTCTGACCTCTTTCCGTCAATCATCTGCGACCCACCTATTCGATCATGTCCAAGAATGTTGGAGAAGAATGAGCCTATGTCAAGCCCCTACCTCCGAAGACTATTTCTAGATGGATTGGTTCCTTAGATCCATTTTTCCTGCTATTGAAAAATATGTCGCTTATAATTTCCCTCAGACCGAAGAAGCTGCTCTCCAGATTGTGCTAAAATATGACCTGATATATGCACAATCTAGTTATGTTTATATCATCTTACCTAAACTCCCTAGATCTGGTGGTGCTAATGCACCAAGGGCATCCCATGACACCGACGGTATCATTGGAGCCATTTCTCATCCGTATACTCATCCTCCCATGGGTTATGATTTCCCTCAGGGAGAGGCCAGCTCTTCCAACACTTTTCCCCCTCCCGGTAGCATGTATCAAGGATACGCCATGCCTCCTCCTTTTTCCCAACCTATTTACCACAATGTTTCCCATCCTCCTTATTATCCGTATCTGTAACCTGGTGCTCTAGCTCCTCTATCATTGGCACCCTGACCTCCATTGCCTTCTCAACCCCTGCAACAGCAGCCACTTCCCCCTAGGGGTAGGTATATGCATAGCAGGTAATGACTAATCCTCCTACTTCCAAAAAGAAGAGGAAAGTCACCCAAAATCAATCTGCCCCAGGTAAAATAAGACCTAATCCCCAAGGGAATGCACCTAACACTGCTAACCAGCAACAGGGCACTCAGCGCAAACAGGACAGGCTTTTTCGCATGAATAAGCCTTATTCTTATTGTGGTGTCTATGGTCATTACACCCACGATTGTCCTCTTTTAACTCATATGCGTCAGATGTGGCAGACTCAAGCAACATCGTGAGGACAACAAGGCTCCCCTTCGGTTCCTCCCAATACTGCACCTATCCAGCTGATTGTGTTTACCAATCCTTTCCTTCAGCAAGGATTCGTGGCTACTCAACCACCTAAAGGTTAGGTGGCCACTCAACGTCCTCCGTCTGGTACCTATGATTACCAAATTCTCATGATCAACTCTGACCAACCCATTACCATTGACTTCAACCTTCAGACTCGGTCTCGTCAGTACAACAATCCTCCTGCTACGTCTACCCCCGAGCCCCCTTCTTCAGGTTCCACAGAGTCTCTTTCGACAACCAATGGTCCTTTATAGATCCCTTAGCCTAAGGCAGAGGTTCATACCAAGATCCCCAAGGGACCATTACGTTGAAACACTGCTTCTGGAAATGTTGCCCATTCGTATAGTATAGTAGATGATTTGGCACAGTCTCCTACTACGATTTCAATGCTAGAAATCCTCCAAACATGCTCTTCACAATGAAAAGCTCTACTAACTTCCATGGGCATTTTGGATCCTTAAGATGATCGTTTGATCATCTTCGATGTTATCCGATCAAAACATCCTCCCCTACCTACTTCCGTCGCCTTCCAAATCCTCATCAAGATCTGAAATGCCAACTTCTCCCATTGTATCATTGATGAGGGGGCATCCACCTGTGTGATGCCTGCTTCGATTTGGAAGCAACTCAGATCTCCTGAGTTGGCCCCTTCCACTATCACCCTTCGAGCATGGGATGGCCACTCTTCCCAGCCCATTAGCATGTTCCAAAATTTTCCTATTACACTTTTGGGCAAGACTGTTTGAGTTGACGTAGAAGTAATTGATGCCCTATTAGATTACAACATTCTATTCGGTCGTAGCTACACTTATGCGATGTCTATTGTCCCATATCCAGTTCACTACAAGATTTCCTTTCCTCATAATGGAAAGATAGTCACCATTGACCAGTTGACATATTACGAACCGAAGTTTTAGACCTCCCCTGAGTCCATCATCTCTTCGGTGGCCAATAACCAAACCGTCAAACCTTTGACTAGTGTCTCACTCGGAGTCTACAAGAACTCCTCTTTTCTTAGTTCTTTCCCTGGTTTTCCTCCTCCTATCTCTAATCCCAGCTCGTCAAACGTTTTCATGATGCAATCATCTTGGGCTTCCCTCAAGCGGCCCGCTTCGACTAGTCAGCAGCCCCGCCCTCCACAACCTACTCCTAGCACTTTGACCCAGCCTTCAAGTCCCCCTCATCAAGGCCCCTCATCTCCAGTTAGTATCCATGAGCCTCTCTACCCTCCTGGCATGATTCCTCCTAGCCTTAACCATCTCGGAGCTATCTCGCCTGGCCATTACCCCTCCGATCAGATACCATTACTAGCTCCCCCTCCTAGAGTGTTTTTGATACCTTTTATGGCTACCTTATCCCTTCCTAACTTGAACATGGGGATCCCAGTATGGTAAATTGATCCCCCATCCACTATCCCACGTTGTCAGCCCAAACCCTATCTTTATTTGAGCCCGGTTCAACCAGTCCCCATGACCCCTCCCTCTGCTATCGTGCCTTGGCCACCTCAACAGGAACCTACTCCTATTGCAATAGCTTCAGGTGAAGGGGGAAAAGCTCGAAAGAAGGCACCTAAAGACAAGGCTACCCCAAAAAACCCTGCTCCTACTCAGACGCCAAAGTGTATCCCCAGCCATGTGCCTTGTGTGATGTTTTCAGTCATGTCACCCATCATTGTCTAGAATTTCCTCATATCAAGCCCATGGTTAATGTTGCATTTCCTAAGTCTAATATCCCTGAAACCTCTGTTTCTTCCTTGATTGAAACCAAGAACCCTAAGACTATTCACACCAACCAACCTTGTGCTTTGTGTGATCTCCATGGCCATTATACCCACCGTTGTCCCCACCTCACGCATTACCGCACCTCTTTGGAGGTAGTTTGGGAGTACGATATTGAACAGAACCAGTCCACCTTTCCCGTCCTTGCGTAGTATGCTTCAGGCTAACTTGAGGATTTACCCACTTCCATCAACATTCCCCCTCCTGATGTCTAGATGATGGAGCCTGCGGCCACCATCCTCTACCTATCATCATTCATGAGATCCACGGTGAAAGCTCCCTCTGATACTTCCCCTTCTGTTTTACTCGACCTCCCTTTAGTGATCTTCCTGGGCTCAACATCAGTGGATCCCTTATTTGCGTGTTCTTCCATAATCCCCTGTGACGATGCACATGTGAACCTTTATTTTCATGATGATGAGTCAGGTAGCTTCGTTGCCTCATGTGGTCTCTCTTCCTCCAGTGACCCCATCTTCTACTGTGATGACGACATCATGGAAGCCTTTCCCACCCATGACTTCATATTTCCCGCCCATAAGTGGAATGGCACCATCCATGTCTATGGTTACTTTCACGAACTAATCACAACCTGCCCCCAAGGTAGCTCCCACACACCACCTACCCGACGGTGTGTGTGTTGTAGACATACTACCTAGAGCACTCCCTCTAGCAGTGTTTGTTTGATTTATACCTTGTGCTCAGGTTACCAACATTGTTCATCATCCTCTCATTTTTTGTCTTGTGGCACCTTTCAGATGGACCCCCTGTCCACACCTTATATCGGTTATGCCGACGGTGTAGGTCACTACTCTCGGAATCTAGCCTCGATAGGTTGGGTCATTTTTATCGCCTAACATTCACTTTTTCTCTCGAATGGGGTAAGAATTAGTACTACCACCAATAACCAGGCCGAATATGATGCAGTGTGAGGTTTATTATCTGATTACCTTTCCCATAGCATCCTCCACCTTCATGTTCATTTAGATTCCCTACTTCTTGTCATGCAATTGAATGGTGTCTATCGTGTGCATAATCCTATCCTTTTTAGAAGATATTTACGATTGAAGCTTCTGATGCACGAATTTGAAATCATTACATTCATTCATGTACCTAGAGCACAAAATCACTAAGTAGATAGCGTTGTAAACTATATTCTATATTGGGACTTACCAAACGCATTTAACACAAGAAAATAACATAAAACCATCAAGACGACGCATATCCATTATATGTGTCATATAAAATGTTTTAGAGTCCATTAACTTTGATACATATGACATGCCCACAATATGTTACAAAAAATCAAAACTGGGGGCACCACTTGCCCCTACATCTTATCACTATCTGGAGGATCTCATGCCAATGGCTCTGCTCCTATGGTTCATAGATCATGCATCCCCTGTCCGACCATCGCCATGTGCTGCATGACCCCTCGCCACTCCAAGGGTAGAAAAATACATGGCTCTGTGTACTATTCATCCAAGTCTTTCCATTCACGCTCCAAAACACTGGTCAGAAGCCTCTCACATCTATGACGAAAATCCTCTAGGAGGGCCACTGCATCCTCATTTATCAGTGCTCTGGATCCACTAGGCCCTGCAGCTCGTGATGTTTCAGGCCATCCCATGTACCCGACCAGTTTTACTGGTGCTATATCTGCATACCAAAAGTGAAATAATAAGTACCATATACAATATTCTGAAACTTTAAAATGCACATAAAATATTAGCAACTTGTCACTTACCATCAAGCCCTCATACTCGACCAGGCGGTAGTGGCAAGTCTGGGTCCCCATGAGAACTCATCCTAGTATAGGGATAAGCATCTTTGTACAATGACATCTGATCCCAATGAGCAAAGAACTCGGGTCAGAACACCCATCTGACAGCCCCACCTCCTCCTCTGCACAGTAGATGCCCCCACCGGCACTTCCTAGGCTCCCTCGGGCCCCCATCGTGGATCTCTATGTGAGGTTGAAGTGTCACAATCTTCTCAAATAAGAGTGAGCACAACACTATGCCATATGCACAGTCATGGTTCACTTGCCACTTGCATAGTGACAACTGTCGTTTCAATGATGACAACATCATTTGCGCCCACACATAGTAGGTCCCACTCAACACACTCAACAAGCATCATCTGAACCCCAGTGATGTGGTGGAGTTCCTAGTTGCCCAGGATCCACAGCAACGCTGCGGCCACAACACAGGTCTCTAAACTCTCTAGATCCTCGACCAATATCCATGTCCCCTTGATATGGAGACCTGGTTGAAAATGGCTCTCTACAAACTCCATGATGTTCTACCCTCATGATAACAGTGGATTCTTACTCCCCACCATCCTAAGTGGTGGGAGACCAGTCAGAAAATATATGTCCTGGACTGTCAACTTGACCTGGTGCCCCTGCACTATAAAGACCTCATGTTTCGAATCCCAATAACTGATAATCTGTTCCAATAAGGGCTCTCCATCTCTTATCAAAGGGTTCTCCACAAACTTCAGGACCCCAAAACTGGCCAATGCACTGCGGACACCATGATCCTCTCAAACCTTTGACCGTAATGTGTCCAGGTCTCTCTCTCTCCAGTTGATCCACAATTCTACCATATCTACACAAAACCATCATATTTATCAGTGTATAGAAAGGAAAGACTGCATTCAAAAATGAAAACTAAGCTCTCAAACACAAAACATCATAGATATACTCCTCTCTGTCAGGTTGCACTTTTCAGGAAAAATCCCAGGACAGGTCGTAGTTTTCTACCCAAAACTTGCTACCCAGGTCGCAGATATTGCCCCAAAAGTTGTGACCCACCCATGAAGAGGAGAAGGCATCTGTTCCTGAGATATGGGCACCTAAAATGAAATTTTAATCCACTGAAATGAAAGAGTAGGGTTATGCATCTTACCTGCAACTGACGGATCTCAATTCCAACAGTTAATTTGTCTGCTACGATCACCACAAGATTTAGGGCCTTCTCGATTCTCTACATTCACCACAACTACACTTGAAAATGAGTGAATTTGAGGGAAAATTCCTTATTAAAAGAGAAACACTAGATTTTTCTTTCGCTTGCTACAGCCAAACCATAGCTCAGTTTGAAAAATCATCCATACCATTGGCAAGCTGTCACCAAGCTCTAAAATGGGTATATGTTAGTTTTTTGTGATTTGATACTTCACCACGACATATTTTTTCCAAGAAGGGTCACTTCACCACTCCTCAAAATCAAATTTCCTCACTTGCAACACTTGTACTTGGGACACCACTTTGCCTACATACTTGCCCATTCCTGTGTTGATTTTTGTCATGAGTAACCATCTTGTACTCATGTCTTTATGGTCCCCACCAGACCTTTTCTATGTGGTAGAATCATCGAGTCACCCTTGTTTAGAGCATCCGAGTTGAGTCATCATCGCATCCATGGAGTCTATCCCGATTCCCTTTATATCCCACTATAATCATCCATCCTTAATTGATTGGTTCCTCTCTTGTGTCAAACATTATGGCCTTCAGTTATACTCTCCTCTGTCCCCTTTGATATTGTGTTAGTTTCTTCCAAGTCATCCATGCCCTTTATTCTCTAACAAGGGAATTCGTTATTCTACTATTCAATACCCCCAATTTCATCATCATCCCTGGTGTCAGTCTATCTGTCACTCTACTATTTTCTCTCGTGCCTTCGTTGAGGTCCCTTTTTGCCTCACCTATGGCAGACCTCCTTCTATCAACATCAACTCATTCATTCCAAAAGAAAGCTATAAAGAGAGGTGTACCTTCGTTCTAACTTCCACTCTTCTTTGGTTCCTTGGATCAAGCAAAGGGACTCCTTATTGCCCTTTGACTTGATTGTTTCTCAGCTCTAGCTCCTTACGGCATGATCGAGATCCATATACTTGATGGTTCAGTGATAGAACAGATTGTACCGGTGATTCCCAGGTGTGTGTGAGATTTTTTAGACGTCAAGAGGGGGTGGCCCTTTAGGTAGCCCCCCACATGCCTGGATGACCTCTTCATTACATCCTTCGATGCAGCTCCATAGTTTTTATGGTTCCATCCTTAGCCGCTTGCAGCGCCTTTTAGTTTGCATGTATCATTCAGATTTTCAGAGCCCTTTCTTGTTTACAGGGCCTCTTTGGTTGTACTTATACCTCATGTACTTAGATATTATTTTATAGGCCCTCAGTGTTATCCCAGGCACAATATGTATGTGGGATCCATTATCATGTTTTTATCTGCCTCATTTTTCTGCTAGCATGTACTATATTGTTCAGTCCCTTGTTTACTGGATGCATTATTCTCTGTACTTTGTCTCAGCGGGCATAGGTATGCCTCCCCCACCTCTTGTAGCATAGGTACCCACTCATAAAAGAGACTTGTTGCACCTGTAAGTCTTTCCTCCTTAGGGTCTTGTCCTCTAGCACTTTGGTCTACCTTATATTTCTCTCTCTGTGACTTCCCCTTCGGTGTCTAGTGATTCAGTTCTTACAACGTACTTCAGTCATACGATTAGATCCTAATGCTCGCACGATGCGGGGAAATATGTTACACCAATTTTTGGTCATCTAACCTGTTACTATTAGATGGACCAAAGTACAGCATGTAAGACCAATTTTACCCTAAGTAAAATTGATTTCACTATGAAAGATAACTTAGTAATCCTTATTTTATTAAGTTTTTTATGGTCTAAATAGGAAATCCCATTAGGAAATTTTGAATAAATTCATATTTGTTTGATTTTCCTGAAGGAATAATTAGTTAAACAACAGTTTAATTAATATTTTTGTTCATATTTAACCCAAAACAGGAAAATTAATTAGATAAATCATTATTTATCTTATTATTTTCTAGGAATAATTATTTAAACCTTATTTAAATAATATTCCTTGTTAAATTTGACTAAATAATTGGATAAATAATTATTTATTTATTTATTACTCAACCACATCCTTAAAATAATAAATAAATCATTAATTTATTTATTATTTACAAATAAAGGGATTTGACCAAATTCAAATTCTTTTTCCCTCCAACAAATATAATAAAATATTCCATAAAATTCAGATCTAGATTTGGTTAATAATATTTTAATTATGTACCAATATCTAGACTAACTCAATATTTTGTTATAAATAGAAGGGGTTTTCCATTCAGTCACTACCTTTTGTTGCCTAAAAATCACTCTGGATCTATAGTTTTGGTTTGACTTTGATCTTCCATCATTGTCATATTTGGCTACCATTTTTCTTGTGAGCTCCCTTTGAGTTCCATTTTTTGTCTGGGTTTTATACACCATCAAGAGAGAGAGATATATGTTTGGTCAATTTAGTGTGTCCTAAATTGCTGCATTTAATTTGTCAATCCGAGATTCATAAGCTGATGAAGTGCGGTGCACTATATGTGCAAGATAACCTATTTCTTAACTTTTTGTCGTTTTTGGTTTTCTAAGATGAAATGGAAATTCTAAAATGAAAACAAGTATGTTTATGTTTGTTCAAGGAAATGATATCCTCTATAATGATTTACCAACTTGAAACTTAAAAAGGAATTTGAAAATTACAATGACAAAACTTGAAAGGAAATGAAAATGCGCTGCTGAAATGAAAAGATGCTACTAATCTAATGAATCAAAACAGTGAACTAGTGAGCATGAAACCAAACTATTCTTGCTGCTGTCTAAACACAAAATAAATTATGCTGAAAGAAATCCAAAAGTTGCAATAAAGTAAATCTAAATCAATTTACATCAACTTGTCTTATGATCCCTCATCATTAGTCCAGCTATGATTTTCGGAAGTAACCATAAACAACTTGAGTAACTGATATCTAACTTGCAGAAAGTAAACTAATATCAAACCATACATTCATAATTCAATCCCTCACCATCAGTCCAGCTGTGGCTTTCGAAGGTAACTGAAGATGTCATGCACAATTTAATATATCTAAATTTGCAGAAAGGAAACTAATACCAAACTACACATTTCATAATACAATCCCTCGCCATTAGTCCAGCTGTGGCTTTCGGAGGCAACTGAAGATGCTATGAGCAGTTTAATATATCTAAATTTGCAGAAAGGAAACTAATATCAAACTACACATTTCATAATACAATTCCTCACCATCAGTCCGAATTTGTGGCTTTCGGGCTGTTGAAGATGCTATGAAAGCGATTTAATATATCTAAATTTGCGAGAAGAAAAACTAATATCAAACTACACATTTCATAATACAATCCCTCACCATCAGTCCAGCTATGGCTTTCGGAGGCAACTGAAGATGCTATGAGAAGTTTAATATATCTAAATTTAACTACTGAAACAATTAAGCAAAACTGAGTTAAACAAACCAATACTGAAATGAAATAGAAACTAAGAAAAACACATTAGTGACGGAAACAATGTTAATTCCATGTCATTAGTCAAAAAGCTATGAAAATGCCCGGGCTGCCTATCTATAACCTAAAACAAGAACACTAATCAGTGATTAATAACATAAAACATGAAAGACAGAAGTGAAATGGAAAGCATGCAAGATTATAAACAGAAATGAAGCATATATACCATGAAAGATGCAGTGTATAAACATGTGAATGGATTATGGCACAATGAGCTTTAAAGAAATGAAATAAGAACTATACACTAATGCACAAAACCTTAGCTGAGCAGGGGCCCTCTACACCAGCCTTGGCAACGATCTTCAAGTACGAATTAAGTTGGAAAACAGAGTCTTCTTATATTAAAATGTAGTCATAACAGTAAGGTAGTATTACGGCTCAAAGGCAGCGTAATTACATTACAAAGCAGACTTAATAAAAACTAACAGAGACTAATTGGGACTAACTCTATATGCATATGCAAACGCGTTATATATAACAAAAGAAATATAACTGTCTCCTAAAGTTTATGCTGGTGGAGAACACGTAGACCATTACGTCCACGGATCTAGGATCATGGCCGTGTTGGAAAATAAATCTATGAGAAGTGGATGCTTGAATTCGACTATGGAGCCATGTACAGATGTCGACTTGTCCTCCGCAACTGAGAAACGGCCATATGAACCTTTACGTGACACGGAACAGAGTCCTGTCGCTGTAAGACTCTATGGTTGACTTCCATGTGGACGCCTTTGACCGCGGCTTCTTTAGATGAGTTTGCTCGAACCAATAGGACACGAACCATGTCCACATCATTCCTGACTTGCCCATGTGGCTCGTTTTTCCTGTAGACACCTGTAACATAGAGTTTCACAAAATAGCTGCGGAAAGTTGCAGCAGCTGCAGAAAGTGGCAGGATTCTGCAGCTAGATGAACAAAATCTAAATCAAATAGCAAACACAAAAATATAATTAAAAAACATGTTAGATGCTCTTTTTCAATTGATATACAATGATATTTGACAACTTGGGAGGTTCAGGTGAGTGAAAAAGGTATAGAAAAGTGTATGGAAAAGATGCAGAATTGAGACTCAACAATATCTTAGATCTGAAGTGCTAAGGAAATACAAGAACCCATCCCATTTAGGGGGACTTATAACATCTTTCTATGTTCCCTTCCCAAGTGTCAAAAATACAAAATTTCTTTAAAAATATTCCTGTCTTGTCTGTTGTGTATAAATTTGAATAATAGATGAATTATTCACCGAGATTATCCTGATTACACACTATTTGAGCTTCATTCATAATACATAACCTCTTCTACAATTGATCATCAATTTGCGGAAATAGAAGCCGTCGCATGCGCACATTAAAACATAATCAAGCACACATATAACAAATTATGTAATGGGGAAAACTTACAGCTGAAAACCCCCAAATATCTGTATATTATAATGATAGAGAACATGTAACAATACATAGCACAAAGCTCCTCACAGCTCTCAACACTATCTCACATGCTACTCACAAACTAGCTCAGATATCAACAAGTCACAAGTTCAAATCTCTTCCACTTGTCTGCCTGCCTCTACTGTGAAATCCAAGATGAATAATGATCAGATCCAAGTTCGAATCCCACTGGCTTGTACTGCGCAATCCTCATTGGCAATCTCACTCAATGTGTGTGCAAATATCATGTACAACTATAGTCACAACTGATAGTAGACTCACGCTTTCACCCACCTCTAACACTGGTCTCCACTGAACTGTCCATGCATTGCAGTTAACTGATGTATTATTTAGTTGATTTATGAGTTAATAATTAGTGAATTAATTAATAATTAATTCACATCACTCATCACTAGTGTATTTATCAGTTAGACTAAATACAACTAGTTCAACTAAGTTAAACCGAACACAACTCCACCAACTGTCTCATCAACTCCACCAAACTCTGCCACATGAGTTCTAACTGAAGTCAACCATGCAATAGCTCAACTAAATCCTAGGAATAGCGTAATTCCTTCTGTCAGTTGCATGTGCCACATCCAAGCATCAAACTGAAGTGCTCCAAGAGGATAAGATAATGTTTATTGTCCAAATATTATTAAGAGCTAATAATATTCGACTGATCTATTTTTAGACTGGCAGTCTAAAAATAGATTCCACCCAATGTTTAAAAATAGAGGTCCATCTATTTTACCAACTTGACCAATCATCCATAAATAACTTCCTGCAACTCATAGACCATGATCCATATGTCTAAAAATAGACATAGTCTAAAAATAGACTTTGCGCCAAAAATAGCCTGCGGGCCAACTTAGTGAAGGCGACTTCTTTTCACTAAGCTCCATCATCTTGTTGAATTTTCAACACTCACTCTCAACAAGATATGGATTATCTGAAACCCCTATCCTACCTCTGTGGCCTTCGTCAAGATATCAGCATCCTAATCCTCCGTGGGAATGTATGAAAGTAACATGATCCTCCGCTGCACACAATCTCTGATATGATGGTACCTGATATCGATGTGTTTGGATCTATAATGAAATACTGAATTAGCCGAGAGTTTAATGCAACTCTATTTATCAAAATAAATCACAGTAGGCTCCAAGTGTGACCCGAACAACCCGACCATGATCTTTCACATCCATATAGCCTCGCATGCATCTAAGCTTGCTGCCATATACTCGGCCTCTGCTGAACTGAGGGCCACGGATCTCTGCTTCCTGTTGTACCAAGAAACTGCTGTCAACCTAATACTGAAGCTCCCTCTATATGTGCTCTTTCTGTCCATTGGGCTCCCTGCCCAATCTGCATCCGTGAAGCCACATAGCTTCACCTCATCCTCCTGTCTGTACCACAATCCATATCCTGATGTGCCTCTAAGATAACGCAATACATGCTTTCTGCCTTTCAGAAGAGCTTGGTTGGCTTAACCATAGCTTGTGAAAGCTAGTTAACAGCATAGCATATATCAGGTCGTGTATTGACCAGATACATAAGCGACCCCACCAACTGTCGATAAACAGTGGCATCCACTACCTCCGCCGAAGTAGCATCCTCCTTCCTCCAACCTCCAGGAAGAGGAGTATCAACAGGCTTGCAACCATGCATGTTGAACTTCTCCAGTATCTCCCGAGCATACTTACCCTGAGAAACAAACAGTCCATCACTGCGCTGCCAAATTTCCAATCCCAGGAAATAATGAAGGAGGCCCAAGTCCTTCATCTCAAAATGTCTAGCAAGATCCTCCTTGCATGAAAGTATCAACAGCTCATCACCCGTCAAAATCAAATCATATAGATAAAGTACAATGATCAGCAACTTACCCTCCACCATAATCTGGTACAGGTTAGGATCCGCCTCACTCTTGGAGAATCTAAGTCTGGTGAAATAAATGTCTATCCGTGTGTACCAAGCACGAGGTGCTTGTTTCAACCCATACAATGGTCTCTTGAGTCTGCACACATGCGACTCACTGTTGAAGATCTCGAAACCTTTGGGCTGCTCTATGTACACCTCTTCCTCAATGACTCCATTGAGGAACACAGTCTTCACATCCATCTAATGAATGTGCCACCCCATCTGCGCTGAGAGAGCAAGAGTTGTCCGTATGGAAGAATACCTTGCGACAAGTGCAAAGGTCTCCTCATAATCGATCACCTCTATCTGTGAGAAGCCTCAGGAAACAAATCTTGCCTTGTACTTCTCCACACTCCCGTCAGCCGCCTGCTTCACTTTGTAGATCCATCTCGAACCCATCACTGATTTCCCCTCCGGCCTTGAGACAATCTCCCATGCACTGTTTCTGACAATCGAATCATACTCTTCCACCATGGCATCTACCCATGCGGGGTCCTCCACAGCTTCCTCGAAAGAGGATGGCTCTATCACGACATTTTCTCACAAGAGCCATGTATCCGGTGTCTGGGTACGGTATTTGCCTCTGTCTGCGCTATCTTGTAGGTGGTCCTACAACTTCTTCTCATCTTGAGCCGGTCCTTCAGCTTCTATAAGTGGCTTCCGCCCTCTGATGGTTGGCACTGCATGAGTGGTCTCTTCCACTCCATGAACTTCCTCTTGTGGCTGATCCACATCTTGAAGCTCATCCTTAGGAACTAATAGCTCCTCATCTACATGCAAGTGTGGCTCCCTCTCAAGCAAAAAATTCATGGCTTTCTCCTCCTAAAATTTGATATCCCATCGCACAACAGTCTTGCGACTGTCTGGAAAATACATAAGATAGTTGTGGGGCGTATCAGTGTACCCCAAAAATATCCCAACCTCCGCATTCAGCTCCAGCTTCTTCCTGGCATCCTTCGTCACATGAATGTAAACAGGTGAACCAAAAATCCTCAAATGGGAAATATCAAGCCTCTTACCAAAAAATGCCTCCTTGGGTGTACTCATGCCAAGTATCCTATGAGGACAACAGTTCTGCACATATACTGCAGTATTGCATGCCTCTGCCCACAAGTGAATGGGTAGGCCCTGATCATGCAACATCACCCGTGCAGCACCCATGATGATTCTGTTCTTCTGCTCAGTAACCTCGTTCTGCTGTGGGTTATGAGGTGCTATGAGCTCTCTTCGAATCCCTTCTGTGCTGAAAAATTCCTTGAATTCGCCAGAGATGAATTCACCACCATTGTCGCTCCTAAGAAAATTCACCTGCTTCCCCGATTCTTTCTCAACCAGTGCCTTGAACTCACATAACTTTGAGTATGTCTCGCTCTTCTTCTGCATGAAGAAGATCCAGCACTCACGAGAAAAATCATCAACAAATATCACATAGTACCTGTGCCTTGCTGTCGAAGCTACTGAGAAAGGTCCACACACGTCTATGTGAATTCTCTCAAGGATCATCGTGGCACGACTATCCTTCTCGTGAAAGGTGGCTTTCACAAATTTTCCCAAGGTACATCCCTTGCACTGATCTGACTGAGCAAGAGTGCCTTTAGGAAGCCCAGTAGAAATCTGCTGCAGTATCTTCAAAGCTCCATGGTGAAGGTGGCCCAATCTCCGGTGCCACAGCTCGCCATTATCTCGGCTCACCACTCCTTCTGCCTTGCATGCCATTGCTGCACAACCATCTACTTGTAATTGATAAATTTTCTTGACTCAAACCCCTATCTTCTGGGTTTCTCCAGTTGTCTTACTGCGCAGGAAAGCCTTTCCTTCGGTGAAGACAACATGATATCCCTTGTCTTCTAACATCGCCATAGAGATAAGATTATTCTTCAATCCTGGAACATGCATCACTTTCTTCAATACGAAGGGTTTACTAGACTCCCTCTCAAAGGAAATGGTACCGATACAAGTCGCACTGTATCTACCATCATCACCCATCTCGATGTGCAATCCAAGATCTTTCTCATCCAGATCAGTAAACAAATCTCGATCTCCTATCATGTGAAAAGACGCACCACTGTCCAAGAACCATACTGATCCCATCACACTTGAGACCAAGCATGCGATCAGTGAAAAATCTAGCTCAAATTGCAAGGCTAAGGCCTCTCCCGCTACAGATCTAGCAGCCTGCTTATTTTTCTTCTTCTACGAACAATTTGTGGCATAATGTCCATGTTGGTGACAGTGAAAACACTTCATCTTGGACATGTCCTACTTCTTGCCTTTCGCACCAGAATGAGAAGCTTTCTTTCTCTTCCCCTTCTTTGCTTTGGCAACCAAAGCGCAATTTTCTTCATCAGATGCCTTTGATGAAGGTCCATCCCTGGTACTCTGCCTTATCTCCTCTTGCATAAGATCCGACCAAAGTCGCTCCCATCCTGGCAATTTATCCTAACCATTGACAAAGTCCTGATAGGAATGCCAACTCTTCGGAAGACCAAGGAGAGCCAAGTCCACCAAGTCCTCTTCATCTACAGTCACCCCCACACTTCCCAGCTCATCCCTGCATTGGGTGAACTTCGTGAGGTACTTGGGTATACTGTCGCCTTTCTCAATCTTTATGTTTCTGAGTTTATCCTTGAGTGCCAACTTCCTCTGGTCGCTCTTGCTTTGGAATAAATCTGTCAACACTTTCCACATCAAGTATGGAGAAGCTTTTCCACGCAGGCTAGATACAATGTGATCCTTCACACCCTCCAACAGAATCCTTTGACATTTTGCTGTCTTCTTTTTCGAAGCCTCAACTTGAGCAGCATCAGTAGGCTTCGGGACTTCACAATCTATGAATTCCTTCAACCCGTTATCATCTAACACTGCCTCCATCCTGTTATTCCATGCAACATAATTCAAGCTGCCCTCAAGGGCATACTCCAATCGCAATCCGTTGAAAGACATTTTGACTTCGACACCAAGAAAATACTGCTGCAAATTCGAATTCCACCAGCTCAAAACTCAACCGCTCCTGATCTGTGAGAACAAAGTATTTCTAGCACAGAGATTTACTGTAGGGGCATTTACTAGATATATCACCTTTCAAAGAAAGGATGGATCCAGAGGCTACCTGGCCCGCTTATAGACTCTGTCTACCCAAATAAATTGTATTCACTGTAATAGATCTGATGATCAATTCTCACTCCGATACCATGTATAAATTTGAATAATAGATGAATTATTCATCGAGATTATCCTGATTTCACACTATTTGAGCTTCATGCATAATACATAACCTCTTCTACAATTGATCATCAATTTGTGGAAATAGAAGCAGTCGCATGCGCACATTAAAACATAATCAAGCACACATATAACACAGTATGTAATGGGGAAAGCTTACAGCTGAAAACCCCCAACTATCTGTATATTATAATGATAGAGAACATGTAACAATAAATAGCACAAAGCTCCTCACAGCTCTCAGCACTATCTCACATGCTACACACAAACTAGCTCAGATATGAACAAGTCACAAGTTCAAATCTCTTCCACCTGTCTGCCTGCCTCTACTACGCAATCCAAGATGAATAATGATCAGATCCAAGTTCGAATCCCACTGGCTTGTACTATGGAATCCTCATTGTCAATCTCAATCAATGTGTGTGCAAATCTCATGCACAACTATAGTCACAACTGATAGTAGACTCACCCTTTCACCCACCTCTAACATTGGTCTCCACTGAATTGTCTATGCATTGAAGTTAACTGATGTATTCTTTAGTTGATTTATGAGTTAATAATTAGTGAATTAATTAAAAATTAATTCACACCGCTCATCACTAGTGTATTTATCATTTAGACTAAATACAACTAGTTCAACTAAGTTAAACCGAACACAACTCCACCAATTGTCTCATCAACTCCACCAAACTATGCCACATGAGTTCTAACTGAATTCAACCATGCAATAGCTCAACTAAACCCTAGGAATAGCGTAATTCCTTCTGTCAACTGCATGTGCCACATCAAAGCATCAAACTGAAGTGCTCCAAGAGGATAAGATAATGTTTATAATCCAAATATTATTAAGAGCTAATAATATTTGACTGGTCTATTTTTAGACTGGCAGTCTAAAAATAGATTCCGCCCAATGTCTAAAAATAGAGGTCCATATATTTTACCAAATTGACCAATCATCCATAAATAGCATCCTAAAACTCATATACCATGATCCATATGTCTAAAAATAGACATAGTCTAAAAATAGACTTTGCGCCAAAAATAGCCTGCGGGCCCATTTAGTGAAGGCGACTTCTTTTCACTAAGCTCCATCATCTTGTTGCATTTTCAACACTCACTCTCAACAAGATATGGATTATCTGCAACCCCTATCCTGCCTCTGTGGTATTCTAATTTGCTTTTTGTGAGTGCCTTCGTCAAGATATCAGCATCCTGATCCTCCGTGGGAATGTATGAAAGTAACATGATCCTCCGCTGCACACAATCTCTGATATGATGGTACCTGATGTCGATGTGTTTGGATATATCATGAAATACTGGATTAGCCGAGAGTTTAATGCAACTCTAGTTATCACAATAAATCACAGTAGGCTCCAAGTGTGACTCGAACAACCCGACCATGATCTTCCACATCCATATAGCCTCGCATGCAGCCAAGCTTGCTGCCATATACTCGGCCTCTGCTGAACTGAGTGCCACGGATCTCTGCTTCCTCTTGTACCAAGAAACTGTTGTCGACCCGATACTAAAGATCCCTCTAGATGTGCTCTTTCTGTCCATTGGGCTCCTTGCCCAATCTGCATCCGTGAAGCCACATAGCTTCACCTCATCCTCCTGTTTGTACCACAATCCATATCTCGATGTGCCTCTAAGATAACACAATACATGCTTCCCTGCTTTCCAGAAGAGCTTGGTTGGATTAACCATAGCTTGTGAAAGCTGGTTAATAGCATAGCATATATCGGGTCATGTATTGACCAAATACATAAGCGACCCCACCAACTGTCGATAAACAGTGGCATCCACTACCTCCGCCGAAGTAGCATCCTCCTTCCTCCAACCTCCAGGAAGAGGAGTATCAATAGGCTTGCAGCCATGCATGTTGAACTTCTCCAGTATCTCCTGGGCATACTTACCCTGAGAAACAAACAGTCCATCACTGCGCTGCCAAATTTCCAATCCCAGGAAATAATGAAGGAGGCCCAAGTCCTTCATCTCAAACTCTCTAGCAAGTTTCTCCTTGCATGAAAGTATCAACAACTCATCACCCGTCAAAATCAAATCATATACGTAAAGTAAAATGATCAGCAACTTACCCTCCACCACAATCTGGTATAGGTTAGGATCCACCTCACTCTTGGAGAATCCAAGTCTGGTGAAATAAATGTCTATCCGTGTGTACCAAGCACGAGGTGCTTGTTTCAACCCATACAACGCTCTCTTGAGTCTGCACACATGCGACTCGCTGCTGAAGATATCGAAACCTTCGGGCTGCTCTATGTACACCTCTTCCTCAATGACTCCATTGAGGAACGAAGTCTTCACATCCATCTGATGAATGTGCCACCCCATCTGTGCTGAGAGAGAAAGAGTTGTCTATATGGAAGAATACCTTGCGACAGGTGCAAAGGTCTCCTCATAATCGATCCCCTCTATTTGTGAGAAGACTCGGGCAACAAATATTGCCTTGTACTTCTCCACACTCCCGTCAGCCACCTGCTTCACTTTTTAGATCCATCTCGAACCCACCACTGATTTCTCCTCCAGCCTTGGGACAATCTCCCATGCACTATTTCTGACAATCAAATCATACTCTTCCACCATGGCATCTACCCATGCGAGGTCCTCCACAGCTTCCTCGAAAGAGGATGGCTCTGTCACGACACATTTGCTCACAAGAGCCATGTATCCAGTGTACCGGTCCGGTGACTGTCTCTGTCTGCGCTATGTTGTAGGTGGTCCTACAACCTTCTCTGCATCTTGAGCCAGTCGCTCAGCTTCTGTAGTGCGCTTCCGCCCTCTGATGGTTGGCGCTGCATGAGTGGTCTCTTCCACTCCATGAACTTCCTCTTGTGGCTGATCCACATCCTGAAGCTCATCCTTAGGAACTAATAGCTCCTCATGTGCATGCAAGTGTGGCTCCCTCTCAAGCGAACACTGCATGGCTTTCTCCTCCTGAAATTTGATATCCCGTCGCACAACAGTCTTGTGACTGTCTGGAAAATACACACGATAGTTGTGGGGTGTATCAGTGTACCCCACAAATATCCCAACCTCTGCGGTCAGCTCCAGCTTCTTTCTAGCGTCCTTCATCACATGAATGTAGACAGGTGAACCAAAGATCCTTAAATGGGAAATATCAGGCCTCTTGCCAGAAAACGCCTCCTTCGGTGTACTCATGCCAAGAATCTTGTGAGGACAACGGTTCTGCACATATACTGCAGTATTGCATGCCTCCGCCCACAAGTGAATGGGTAGGCCTTGATCATGCAACATTTCCCGTGCAGCACCCACGATCGTTCTGTTCTTCTGCTCAGCAACCCCATTCTGTTGTGGGTTATGAGGTGTTATGAGCTCTCTTCGAATTCCTTCTGCGCTGCAAAAGTCCTTGAATTCGCCAGAGATGAATTCACCACCATTGTCACTCCTAAGAGCCTTCACCTGCTTCCCGATTCTTTCTCAACCAGTGCCTTGAACTCACAGAACTTTGAGTATGTCTCGCTCTTCTTCTGCATGAAGAAGATCCAGCACTTACGAGAAAAATCATCAACAAATATCACATAATACCTGTGCTTTGCTGTCGAAGCTACTGAGAAAGGTCCACACACGTCCGTGTGAATTCTCTCAAGGATCGTCGTGGCATGACTATCCTTCTCGTGAAAGGTGGCTTTCACAAATTTTCCTAAGGTACACCCCTTGCACTGATCTGACTGCGCAAGAGTGCCTTTAGGAAGCCTAGTAGAAATCTGCTACGGTATCTTCAAAGCTCCATGAGTGAAGGTGGCCCAATCTACGGTGCCACGGCTGCCGCCCATTATCAAAACTCACCACTCCTTGCCTTGCATGCCGTTTTTACACAACCATCTACTTGTAATTGATAAAGGTTCTTGACTGAACCCATCTTCCAGGTTTCTCCAGTTGTCTTGCGTGGCAGGAAAGCCTTTCTCGCCCATTTGAAGACAACATCATATCCCTTGTCTTCTAACATCGCCACAGAGATAATATTCTTCTTCAATCCTGGAAGATGCATCACTTCCTTCAATACGAAGGGTTTACCAGAATCCCTCTCAAAGGAAATGGTACCGATACCGGTCGCACTGTATCTACCGTCATCCCCCATATTGATGTGCACTCCAAGATCTTTCTCTTCCATATCAGAAAACAAATCTCGATCTCCAGTCATGTGAAAAGATGCACCACTATCCAAGAACCAAACTGATCCCATCACACTTGAGACCAAGCATGTGATCAGTGAAAAATCCAACTCAAACTGTGAGGCTAAGGCCTCTCCCGCTGCAGATCCAGCAGCATGCTTATTTTTCTTCTTCTACGGACAATTTGTGGCATAATGTCCGTGCTAGTGATAGTGAAAGCACTTCACCTTGGACATGTCCTGCTTCTTGCCTTTCACACCGGAATGAGAAGATTTATTGCTCTTCCCCTTCTTTGCTTTGGCAGCCAAAGCACAATTTTCTTCATCAGATGCCTTTGATGAAGTTTTGTCCCTGGTACTCTGCCTTATCTCCTCTTGCATAAGATCCGACCAAAGTCGCTCCCATCCTGGCAATTTCTCCCGACCATTGACAGAGTCCTGATAGGAATGCCAACTCTTCGGAAGACCAAGGAGAGCCAAGTCCACCAAGTCCTCTTCATCTACAGTCACCCCCACACTTCCCAGCTCATCCCTACATTGGGTGAACTTCGTGAGGTACTTGGATATACTGTCGCCTTTCTCCATCTTTATGTTTCTGATTTTATCCTTGAGCGCCAACTTCCTCTGGTCGCTCTTGCTTTGGAATAAATCTGTCAACACTTTCCACATCAAGTATGGAGAAGCTTTTCCATGCAGGCTGGATACAATGTGATCCTTCATGCCCTCCAATAGAATCCCTCGACATTTTGTTGTCTTCTTTTGCCAAGCCTCAACTTGAGCAGCATCGGTAGGCTTTGGGACTTCAGCATCTATGAACTCCTTCTGCCCATTTTCATCTAACACCGCCTCACATCTGTCCTTCCATGAAACATAATTCGAGCTTCCCTCAAGGGCATACTCCAGTCGCAATCCGTTGAAAGACATTTTGACTTCGACACCAAGAAAACTGCTGCAAATTCGAATTCCAAATTCTGCTGCAAATTCGAATTCCACCAGCTCAAAACTCAACCGCTTCCGATCTGTGAGAAGAAAGTATTTCTAGCACAGAGATCGACTGTAGGGGCATTTACTGGATATATCACCTTTCAAAGAAAGGATGGATCCAGAGGCTACCTGGCCCACTTACAGACTCTGTCTACCGAAATAAATTGTAATCATTGTAATAGATCCGATGATCAATTTACCAAACTCAGATACCATGTAGAAATTTGAATAATAGATGAATTTGTTCACCGATATTATCCACGATTACACACTATTTAAGCTTCATGCATAATACATAACCCCTTCTACAATTGATCATCAATTTGTGGAAATAGAAGCAGTCGCATGCGCACATTAAAACATAATCAAGCACACATATAACATAGTATGTAATGGGGAAATCTTATAGCTGAAAATCCCCAACTATATTTATATTATAATGATAGAGAACATGTAACAATCATAGTACAATAATCCTCACAAGTCCTCAGTACTATCTCCAATAGTTACACACAAACTAGCTTAGATCTGAACAAGTCACAGGTTCAAATCTCCTCCACTGTTTGCCTGCCTCTACTGCATAATCCAAGATGAGAATGAATGAGATCCAAGTTTGAATCCCCTTGGCTTGTACTACGCAATCCTCATTGGCAATCTCAATCAATGTGTGTGAAAATCTCATGCACAAGTATAGTCACAACTGATAGTCACACTCACCCTTTCACCCACCTCTAACACTGGTCTCCACTGAACTGTCCATGCATTGCAGTTAACTGATGTGTTATTTAGTTGAATTATGAGTTAATAATTAGTGAATTAATTATTAATTAATTCAAACCACTCATCACTAGTGTATTTATCGGTTAGACTAAATACAACTAGTTCAACTAAGTTAAACCGAACACAACTCCACCAACTGTCTCATCAACTCCACCAAACTCTGCCACATGAGTTCTAACTGAAGTCAACCATGAAATAGCTCAACTAAACCCTAGGAATAGCATAATTACTTCTGTCAACTGCATGTGCCACATCCAAGCATCAAGCTAAAGTGCTCCAAGAGGTTAAGATAATGTTTATAGTCCAAATATTATTAAGAGCTAATAATATTCGACTGAACTATTTTTAGACTAGCAGTCTAAAAATAGATTTCACCCAATGTCTAAAAATAGAGGTCCATCTATTTTACCAACTTGACCAATCATCCATAAATAGCATCCTACAACTCATAGACCATGATCTATATGTCTAAAAATAGACATAGTCTAAAAATAGACTTTGCGCCAAAAATAGCCTGCAGGCCCACTTAGTGAAGGCGACTTCTTTTCACTAAGCTCCATCATCTTGTTGCATTTTCAACATGTTGGATGCATGGAGAAACTCTTTCTATTATTTACTACTTAATGTCTTTTACTTCATAGATCTGGATTTTGTAGCATTTACCTTGGTCAACTAGCTACAAATCTAAAGAAATTGGCAGCCATCTTTGATGTTAGGGTTGTTTGTTATGCACAAATGAAGTGAGATTTTTTTTTACACTTGCTATTATAATTCATCCTAACACAATTAACTATGCAATTGTGCATCCCAAGAAGTCAGGGCTAAAGATCAATATTTGAGACTACGCAATGCATAGTGCAAGCTAGACTTGGTAGACATATTGTGCAGTTTTGGGACTCGGTGAGCTAGGCTAATGGGTTTTTCATTGTTTCAGCCAACCGCACATTTCTGGGAGGGAGAGTTGACATATTTATTATGAAATTTCACATCCCAAGAGCACAAAATTTGGGCTTGATCTTAGATACTACATAATGCGCAGTTAAGGCCAGGATGGAGGGCTCAATTGCACATTTTTGGAGGTCAAGGTTAGGGTTATATCATTGAGACTGTGCAGTGTGCAATCCTGGGAGGTAGGAACTGCACATTATGCATTTTCAAGAGGCTAGGTTGCAACTTGAGGGTTGGAACTGCGCAATGTGCAGTTTATGGGGTCCAGATGAGGGTAAGTTGTTGGAAATTTTCAAGAATTTGGCTAAGTGTGGGACCGGTGAAGCTAATGTGAACAATGATATGAGTTGATTGTGGTCACATACTTATAACACTTGATGACAAAAAAATATAGATAATCCAGGACAAATGAATACCACATTTCCCTCAGTGTGATGACTTACGATAAGTGCGACACTAAAGATACACTTTGCGACGAATGTGACAAAAATTATGTGAGAATGCTTAAAACATTTGAAAGGAGTGTGAAGATTTTTACATAGTAATATAAACTCATTTTCAAAAATGTAACCCCTTGAAACCACCAAAACAAGCTCATATACATCGTGAAACACTTAACATGCGAAAATACCATATTTTTCTTTTCTCGCAAACGAGACCAAAACAATTAGAGAAAACACATGCAATGGATTTCAATGTCTGTGACGATAATATGAAAGATGAAGCTAGGCTCTCAAATTTGGTGCAAACCAAAAATTTGGAGGCTATTGTAGTAGCAAAAAAACTTGGCGACACATTGGTATAATTTCAGCTTCTCTATCTTGGTTGAATCTTCTATGCACGGCCTCAGTTCTTTAGGGAGTATTGATACATCGTACAGATTAATTTTTCCTCTCCACTTACCCCATCAATAAACATGGTCCCCTTTCTTCCTTCTCGGTTGAACACAAGCACAAGATTCAGAAATATAAAAATGTTTTGAATAAGAAAGGGTAGTGTAGCTCGCAAGCTATAGATTTTCAGAGTATATTTTTTTCATCTCTGATGTTGATCTATTTCCACCAGGCCTAAACAGTACCCTGGCAGAGTCACTACAAGAACAAAAACATTGCTCCACTACCAATGAGCTTGGTCAGTTCCCCGACAAAGTTTATTTTTCACCTCTCTGTACAGGAAGCCTTTCTCTTCTTTTTCCTTTTTCTATTTATTTATTATAGGATTTTCATTAGAACTTATTCATTTTATCGTTGGAAGAGGGATCCAGAATTATTGAGAGGAGGAGAGGTTTCTCATTCAGAGAAGCATATAAAGACCTCTGATATAGGTATGCTCATTTATATTTTCCCCCTTTTCCTCTTCTACTGATTGGATAAGCGTGAAATAACCATAATGTAAGGAACTGACTATGAGCATAAGGCTTCTAGAATAAACACAAGTATCATGTTTCGACCAAAAATCTCCTTACAGCTGGATTGTATTTTCCGTCAGAACTTCATCAACTAAAATATGTAACCAACACAAAGGAGGAATGAAGGTTAGAAAAATTTTGTGGTGTCACAAGACTCGTTTTAATTAAACCAAAATTCATTTTGAGCCAATAGGGTGTCTTCATGCAAGGTTTTACAAAACAAAAAAAACTAAACACACAACAAGGCAAAAAAGCCAGAAGAAAAAATGGAAGGATGCTAAACCAGAACCTAATGTGAAACCAAAATAAAAAAACACAAGAGACAGTACATAAAATGAATACAGGTTGAATGTGCAATGGAAGCTAACGTGTAGAAAAATATACTCCTAAACTAACCAGATAGAGGGATAGGGTCATGTATAGTGAAATCTTCAATGTTGGCAACGTAGTTTTTCCCTCCTTGTAATATTCTGAAAATTTAGCCTTCATCTAAATGGAATATTATAGTTTGTTTTATCACTAGGTAGGTGAATAAGTGGGTAGGGAGGCCCATAAATCTCCTTGGAAGCAATAATAACACTCCTAATGTGAAAGGAGGAAGAATAAGCAGCTAGATTAAGCATCTTCGGGAGTGAACAAGAGAGGATACATGTTGAATAGGTCAACTTTGACCAAATCAACAACGCTGTCATGGAGGAGTGGCTTTTATGATAAGACAGTGCAGTTTTAGTGGAGGACAACTTGCATGAGCTAGGTGGAGTTTGTGGATGGGACCCCATATTAGAATTATCACACACTATATATGGAGGGGATGGTAGCCATTGTTATTCATGTTTGAGATTACCATTTTGATATTGGTCTGTTTAGACTTTCATCCTTTAGATGTTTAGTGGGGTTTTTTGTGCTGTTCAGCACAAGCGTCTTCTTGATCGGGAATCCCTACCTCATCCTCAATGAAGTAGAGGTTATTTGGACTAAATTTCCTCATTTCGGCATTCTGGCCAAGCTACCTCCTTCAACTACAACATAGTTTCTGTTTAGAGCTGGGTTGTGTTGCAGGGTGCACGAAAGGAGGATTACATAGAGCCAATTTTGGGCTTGTTTTTCAGTGGAGAGGTAGCCTATCCATTGGAGGATCAACAAGGAGGGCTCATGGGCATATTTCTATATTTTTCGCATCAGGCCAACCATCTACCATCCCTCACAGTGCAGTTACAACCCAGATCTACATTATTTCTAGAGGAAGTTGCTGGGAGGGTTCATTGAGCTCATCAGGAGGGTCTATTTCTCAATAGAGGGATCAACCTTCTATTGAGAAATACCATTGGAGGAGGAAATTTTCATTTCAGATATTTCATAGCTTCATTCTATTCAGTTCCAGTTTGCAGTGACATATCAACCCTAGGGTTATTTGTCACATTGTATATTTTCTTGGTATTTCTAGCAATCTTTTCCGGGTTGGCTAGAAATCATGTATTAGATCCCATATCTTCCTTTCTGGGCGTTTATTTTATATCTATCAGCCATATTCCATTTATTTTTGTTTACAGAAGTATCTACACTAATATAGACAACATTTTCACTGCTTTCTAACATTCTATACAGTAGCAGTAACTCATGTGCTTATTGATATGATCATTGGAGGCTTGTTCTTAATGCTTGAGTGGCTTGACCCTCAAGATATTTTTGCATATTGTTGTTGATATATTAATAAAATTATGGCTTCATATTGATCCCTCTTATGACATGTTCAGAATTTTTGTGCTTTACATTATTATGTATTTTATTGTTGTTATTTCCATTTTGGAATTTTATAGTGGTATTAGAGCATAATCTTGGCTCAGCCTATGAATTTAAGACATTATGCCATTAGGAGGAGAAGCTTCTCACATAAAGGAGAAGTTATATAGAAGAAACAAAGGCATGAATCCATTATTTGGGGAAATGAAGGAAGAGAAGCTCTCCTAGATTTTTTTTCAAACTGTGAAAAATATCAAGGAAGATATCAAGGAGATAAAAAGGGAGAGGTGTAGAAAATTTCCAAGAGGGTTTGAAAGTCACGAAAGCCATAGTTATTCACATGATGGGTGTGAGTGCTTAGCCACACATGAAGATCCACATCACATTTTATTTCCCACATTCACTTCAAGAGAAATGGAGGAAGAAGATGCACCAAGGGAGGAGACCTTGAGTGACTATCTTCAGGAGTATGAGTCTCAATCTTGGAGATTCAAAGAGCACTTGGACTTACAAGGGTTTTTCCAACTCAAGGAAGATAGAAGATCCAGTAACCATAATAGAAGCAAGCGAGGTAGAATATTTCTGCCTAACTTTGATGGATCATCAAAGTGCATAGGCAAGGCTTGGGCGAAGGAGCTAGATTCCTATTTTCAGCTACACCATGTCTCAGAAAAGGAGGCCATTAGAGTAGCAGCGCTGCACCTTAAATGTATGGCCCATGATTGGTGGTTTTATAGTTCTTATTCATTTCATCATGCAATTTTAAATACTTATGTAGGTTTCACTAAGAAGAAAATGAAGATATTTGATACTAAACCTTGTAAAACATCTTTTGTTGAAACCAAAAATTCAAAACATTTGCATGAGTTGAAGGGATATATTTTACCAACTTCACTCCATATTTCCGTTGAAGGGGATAAAAAAATGCATAATACCTTGCCAAGGGTAAGATCCCCACTTCTTGAAGATCCCTCTTCTATAGATGAAGACATGGAGATTCCTCCTTCAAGGGAAGACCAAGATCTAGGGTCTCTCATTGATGATGAGGCATTCTCAAATATTGGTGAAGAGGATGAGCAAAGAAGAGCTAACAACACTGTACGATTAGGAGAATATCCATCACCACATGGAGGTGGAAAAGGATTCATTTCTTCCATTAGAGGAGCCCTTGTGTCTTTGCAAGGAGTTCCAAATGATCTAACATGTGGGAACCAAAGCACAATTCCGGAGCAACATGTATCAGTTATTGTGGATTGTGAATCTTTGTAGATGGAAGGAGAAGGAAGTAAGGATCAGTATCAAGGGATGATGAGAATTCACCCTTATCTATTTCAGGAAGTTCTTTCACAAAATAAGGGGAATCTATTACGCAGTGAAAGGAGGGACAAATCAATCCACCCATATATATAGTCTGCTTTAGATCTTGATGTCTCACTACATGGGGGCATTCCACCTAGGAGGTCACCAGATCTAGAGTTGGTGAGAGACATATTACCATTTGGTTCACCACTCTTAGATTTCGAAGGGGTGAATATATTGGAGGGGTCTAGTACAATGCAGAGAGTTTGGGATAGAATCAAGGAGGAGGGATACACTCCCATTTTCAGCATTACCTACTCTCACTACATATTATGCACTGACAGAATTTGTTCTAGTGATGTAGGATAGAACCACCATGGTGCAAGGGAGCTGATCCATGGGTTTGGATAAACAGAGGGTACTTACCTTAAGGAAGGAATCCTCCATATATTGGAGTAGATGGACGCCACTCATGCTTATATTGGCCAACATCAGGAGGTTTCTTTTGGATGGTAGCTTCTCATGGGAGGCCAATTTCCAAAGGTCACCATTTCTACTTGAGCATGAGTAGCTTCAGGATGGGCATGGAAACACTTTGGAGGATGAATTTGGAATGAGGGATGTCAAAGGAAAAGACAACAACATGTGGGGAGCTTCACATTTCATATCTTCAGCATTTTCTCTTAGGAGGATTGATCCATATTGGAGGTCTCATATTTTGGTAGAGTACTCTAAGGATCTTGGTGCTTGCATGGTTCTTGATGATTTGGAGGGAGATGATAGATACATGGTGGATGATGGGGTCATCTATTCTTATGGCATAGTCTTCTTTACTAGAACTTCTGAGCTCAAGGAGAATCTGTTACATGTAGCACATGTGGACTTTCTTTCTATGCACTTTGATGCATACCATTCCTTGATGGAGGAGTTCACTTAGGAGGGCATCCAACAAGATGTATATCAACATATGGAGAGATGCATAGCCAAGATGATGATCTATAGGTTGTCACAACCACTTCCATACTCATTTAGAGTGAGGGAAAACTTTCAGTTGAGCAATTTGAACTCAATGACAGAGGTACATAGTAGAGGATGTACATTTATGCATTATGATTTGTATTCTTTTACTTTTTGTGAGCAAAATATTGTACCAAGGAGGATCATTACTTCTTGTATATTGTATTGTGATGTACTTGAGGCCATTTGGAGCGTTGATGTTGACCATTATATTGATGGTTTGTGGGAGAGGCCACATGATTCTTGGTGTGCACCATTGGCACCATACTTTACTTCTATGATCTCATCTTGTAGGATGATCGTGGCAGAAAACAAGTGGCTGAAAAGACACTTGTTATACTTTGTTCTAAGGTAGGTAGGGGATGCACTACGCTAGTTCCACATATGGAACTATGATCCACTTTCCGGTTTTCATATGGAAGCTTGTTTTTATTTGCTTTTCCTTCCATATATTGATGATGTTCTTGTTCTTATGGGAAGCTTCATTGGGAGGATGGCACAAGAGTTGGAGGTGCCCATTGGGAGTATGATTCTCCATACTTCATATGTTGCATTTTTCAGGAGAAAAAATTTGTAGACCATGATTGCCACACTACATCTCTTGTCTTCATGTGGGAGGAACCGTTTGGAGAACTTGAGTTTTTGGGAGAGGCACTTCATGGATGTTTTTACTGGTGGGGTAACTTGGGTCATTCTTGGAAACCATAATATTTCAGCTCAATATCAGCAAAAACTCCATACATATCATAAATGGAGAGAGAAACAACATAAGTCGAAAAATCTAATCTCTCCATATATCCCGAATACATTGCATGAACCGGGGGTTGAAGATTTCTTTGATGAGATACTTAAAATGGCTCAATTCATTTGGATGATAACATGGATATGGGAGTCTCTCATTGGGAATGAGATCCCATATGTTTGTCATCACTCCTACCTTGAGGAGGCCATTGGACAGAAATAAGGTTTCCACTTACACCTTCCACTTTCTCCTGATGTGAGCCATGTGGGGTTGCATACTTGGGAGGAACCATTGGATGACAGATTTATTGCAGATTATTTTGAGCAGTGGTGGGGAGTATTGATGAGGAGGCCACAAGAGGAGGAGGGGAGGAATTTTTCTCCACCTTTACAGTTGCTTTAGGAAAAGCAACATTTTGGGGGGGAGGACTGTAATATTCCAAAAAATTAGTCGTCATCTAAATGGAATATTATAGTTTGTTTTATCACTAGGTAGGTGAATAAGTGTGTGGGGAGGCCCATAAATCTCCTTAGAAGGAATAATAGCAGTCATAATGAGAAAGGAGGAAGAATAAGCAACTGGATTAGGCACCTTTAGGTGTGAGCAGGAGGGGATACAAGTTGAATAGGTCAACTTTGACCAAGTCAACAACGTTGTCATGGAGGAGTGGCATTTATGATAAGACAACGCAATTTTAGTGGAGGACAACTTGCATGAGCTAGGTGGAATTTTTGGATGGGACCCCATATGATAAGACTCACACACTATATATGGAGGGGATGGCAGCCATTTTTATTCATGTTTGAGATTATCATTTTGATATTGGTCTGTTTAGAATTTGCATCATTTAGATGTTTAGCAGGGTTTGCTATGTTGTTTAGCACAAGGGTGTTCTAGATTGAGAATCCCTACCTCATAATCAAGGAAGGAGAGGTTATTTGCACTTCATTTCCTCATTCTAGCATTCTGGCCCAGCTACCTCCTTCAGCTACAGCGCATTTTCTATTTAGAGTTGGGTTGTGTTGCAGGGTGCAACAAAGGAGGATTATATAGAGCCAATTTTGGGCTTGTTTTTCAGTGGAGATGTAGCCTATCCATTGGAGGATGAACAAGGAGGGAACCTGGGCATGTTTCTATATTTTTGGCATCAAGCCTACAATATACCATCGCTCACAGCGCAGTTACAACCCAGATCTGCATTATTTCTAGAGGTAGTTGCTGGGAGGGTTCATTGAGCTCATCAGGAGGGTCTATTACTGAATAGAGGGATCGGCCTTATATTGAGAAATACCATTAGAGGAGGGAATTATCATTTTGGATCTTTCATAGCCTCATTCTATTAAGTTCCAGTTTGCAGTGACATATCAACCCTAGGGTTATTTGTCACATTGTATATTTTATTTGTATTTCTAGCAATCTTTTTCGGGTTGGCTAGAAATCATGTATTAGTGCCCATATCTTCCTTTCTGGGAATTTATTTTGTATCTATCAGACATATTCCATTTATTTATGTTTACAAAAGTAGCTACACTGATATAGACAGCGCTGTCACTACTTTCCAACATTCTATACAGTAACAACGACTCATGTGCTTATTGATATGATCATTGGAGGCTTGTTCTTATTGCTTGAGTGGCTTGACCCTCAAGATTATTTTTTATATTGTTGCTGATATCTTAATAAAATTATGGCTGCATATTGATCCCTCTTATGACATGTTCATAATTGCTATGTTTTACATTATTATGTCTTGTATTGCTGTTATTTCCATTTTGGAATATTACACTCCTTGCAATAACAAATATATGATCGATTAAAATTGAGACAAAATGGAATGAAACAAAAAATATAAAGTCTTGAACATTCCACACACAAAATTGAAGGTCTTTCTTGTCAATAGAAATATATGTCGTAACCACAAATTCTAACCACTTTACACTATTACCTTTTTTATAACCATTATAGGTAGAAAGACCATCATAGATTATTTTTAATTCACCTCCATGTATGTCATCCTTCTTAGCAAGCATGAGAAAATACCAGAACTTTCTCTTAGCCAAAATACTTTCTAATAAATATGATTCCTTGAAATCATAGATTGGGTTTTGAAATTCGAAAAAATCCTCTTGAACATTCTAAAATATCTGAAAAGAAGAATTTTCAATTAAGAGCATGATATCATGATGAGAATGTTGTGAGAGAAAATTGATCTGATCATATCCAACTGACTTTTCAAGACAGTGAGGACCTAACATGACCATTAGCAAAGGACGAAGTGCCTCAACCATTTAACAAGTACTCGAAGGATGAGATGTGAAAACACGAAGATGAAAGGATTTATAACAACTATCATTAGATGTGATAATGGGAAAATGGTAAGTTGGGTAACATCCATTAGAGACAAAATCATGATTCAATAAACTAATTAAAACATCATATTATGAATTTGTAGTTAACGAAGATAAATCAAAATCAACAAAATTTCCAATTCTCTGAATAATAAAATAAATGTCCTCGCATGCCGAATGTGATAAACCATTTTCCTGTAACTAGTGAAAAAATTACAAGAATCACAATAATTGAAATAATTGAAAACAAATGCTAGCATAAAAAACACACAAAATAGTCAAGATGCAATGGATGAAAAATAGGAACTCGATTCAAAAAATAACTTAAGCACCTGTAAGAACTCAAGAGGATTTATGGTGTCATGAAGAGATTCACAATAAAAAACAGGAGATAATTATTTTCCATAACACTCAATAGATATGGGATTTTCAGCCAAAGATGATCTAAAAATTGATCAGCGTTGCAATTCCAGCCATTTATGAAAGATATAGACTCCAAACCCGAATTCAATATAAGATATTTTCATTAGGATGAATTTAATAAAAGAGTATGATAAGAAACCTGATCTTGAGAAATAGAAAAATTGTAATGAGGAATTTGAAAATCCATCAAGAACGAGTTTGAACCTAGTGAAACAATATGAATGTAAGAATTGTGCGATAAAATATAGATTTGACATGGTTTAAGAATTTTACCAGGATTGAGAGAACCCGACATAATCATCAACGAGAGTTGAAGTGCCTTGACTTCCTAAAAAGTTCTTAAACTTTCAAAAAATAGATAAGAACATTTTATAAACTAAGTTAGATCATGTATTGAATTTGGACATCTGCGATCAATTAGGTTAACAGAATCATCATTATTTAGATCACAACTATCTACATCACTATTTTGATCATATTTTTCAACTTTAATTAACATATTACTAAATTCATAATATTCTTCTGATTGCAAATATAAAGATGTATGAATCATATAAATATCGTGATCACACTGATTCGAAGAGTTGTTTCCATACAAAACAAGATATGATAAGGTAGGTAATGGATGTTCTATAACTTCATTGTTTCCTTCTTCATCATATAGATTCCTACCATGCTATGTAATTTCAAGATTCAACTCATGGAATAACAAGTTTGAAGAGCATTGAAAGTCTCCATTGAAATTTTAAGCATTATAAAGAGTAGACCACAAAGTACAGGGAGGTGAAGAGGAATAATTGTTCATAAGTGAAAATTGTTTAACTGAAACATATTTAAGATCTAGATATTTATGAACATAAGCTTCTTGAGAAACTAAAAAATAATTTGGTGCATTAGGGCATCCATGGTCTCATATATTAATAGAGTTATCATCATCGGAATAATTGCTTCCCAAGGCTTGGGATTGATAAGAATACTTGGTTATATTTAATTCACTACTGATATTAGAAAATTAAAATTAATCCAAGAATGGAAGTGCATCATCTTGGCATGGATTACTTTTAAAAATGGAAGAGAGATCAACAGTCTCTTCATTTTCCTCATCCTCTACCAGTGTAATTTCACTTCCTTGTATATGATTGTAATTTGAACCAGCAACTCGAAAATATAAGACTGCGAAGGACTATATTGTGGGTAATATTGATCGCACAGGTCATGATATGCAGATTCATGACATGTAGATGATGGAGGATGAAATATTCCCTTTGAACAAGTAACAATTTCGATGGAACCAGATTCAATATTGATGTTAAGAGTGTCATCTTCAGGAATGAAAGGATTAGCCTTCACCCTATACTCCATGAGTCACTCTGAGGTTTCTTTAATTAGATATGAATCATGAGAAGTGGAAGGAGGATGAAGAGATGTATTACGGATTTGATTTGCAGATTTCCCAAATTTATTATCACCGCAGGAGGCACCCACATCGAAACTTGGAAAAGGAGGAGGATAAGGAACAAAAGGAGTAGTAGGTTCCTCCTCCAAGATTATAGGCGCTTCATAATTTAAAAAATTTGGGGAATTATAAACATCACGGGGTTCATATTCACCATGAAAAGATATGTGAATAAATTTCTTAAAATTTCTTTTAAATAAATCCCAATCTATGTTTTATCCCGTCAATTCATAACAGAGGTTAAGGAATCGATTGGAAAAATCCTAAACGGATTCATTAGGCTTCATTATTAGTTTATTAATTATTTTAAGAACATTCTTGTAATCATATCTATCAAATGCTTTATGAATCTCCTACAAAATATGGTTGAATGAATGTATAGAAGCAACAAGTAACGGGTGATAAGATATCTTAACATGACCTTCAAATGTGAGGGCAAGTAATATATCCATGACATCCTTGAAATTTATTTTGCTAGAAAGGAAAAAGCAGACAACTTGAAACATATGTTCACGAAGAGTTAATTCACCCTCACAATCAAACCTAAATTGGGACAAGTTATGAATAACTTCCATAGGGATGGTCAGGTTAATTTCTTTAGAAAAAAATCATGAGATTATGATTTTGGGAATATCCATTTTCAATAAGAGATTAAAAGCATACTCAATGGGAACAACCTATCATCTAGCCCTCCCTCTAGTGCCATTTGTTGACAAGTGTTGGAAATATGTCACCCAAGGGGGTATCCTTGATGTTTAGTCCTAATTAGACCTCACACTGTTTATAATAGGATCCCCATCTGGGATATCGAGATCCATGTCATATATTCTTATAGTTTTTCCCTGGATACAAAGTTCAGCAGAAGAGAGTAATGCATAGGTAATCTCGGAGCAACATTTTAGTATGCTTATTGAGTGTTCAGTTGCATGTGTGTCAAGATTCTTCTTATGTGGAGGGAAAGGAAAGTAAGCCTCTGGGAGAGAGGTAATAGTACTACCCTAGTAGAGACACGCACACAAAAAATATATGTCTAACATATAACGGAATAGTCCAAAAACATGCGACAGTCATTGCAACCATTATAAACAAGAATATATGTCTAACATCTAGCAGAATAGTCCACAAATATGTGACAGTCCTCACAACCATTATAACACATTCTCAATAGGGTAAGCACTAAAATAACTGAAATAGTTCAAATGCTTTAGCACAAGTGGAATAAAAAACATGAATTAAAAGAATTCACATAAAAATATTACAAATATTCATAATCCATGCATGAAGAATGTGTTTTCCATCAGGCTTATGATATTAAGTAAAAATTCCAAGACACATGTATACAATGAACACCACTACCTCCAATAGTGGAGTGTTGGAACAATTCCTTTCCCCTCAAAAGAACTAACTTGTCTCTCTAATCCCTTGTGACAGGAGCCAAGGTAGTCCTTCGTTCATACAATGAAAGTGTATATATAATGAAACAAGAGGTGATGATTCACCTTCCTTGTGACTCTATGACTACCCTCATGATTGTTTTACATCCTATGAATTTTTGACTTTACATGACTCTTCATATTTTATATGTGTCCTTTGGGCTTTCAGTTTACAATACATTTTCAATAGATAATTACAAAATACACAATAATGATGTGGTATATGATGACTCATGACAAATCATGACATGACACTACTCACATGGAAATGTCAATCCATTCTTGTTTCTCCTTGCTATGCTTCTTCTTGAGTATGCTCTTCTATCAACCTCCATATGGATTAGAGTTGAGGAGTGTTCAATGATATCAAGTCTTGAGTTGTGATTGAAAATTGGTGTCCCTTTTCTTTGTATTGATTGATCATCTTGCATAACCAACTACAAAAAATTCTTTCAACATGTTTCACTTCTCCATCTATTACTTCATCATCTTATCACAAACTGATAGAGTACCTACATCTAAAAGTCACTCATGACAATATGACATCAGTCTGATAAAAACTAGTCTAAGATGTTTCATGTTCATCCACTAATGGAGCTGGAACCAAGTTGCAGGTTGAGGGAGAGGATTAGAAATTGTGCAATTGTGCAACTCAGGTAGTTAGGCGTAAAGCTTGAGACTTGAGAATGCACAATGCGTAGTCCCGGCTAGACTGGGAAGGAAGATTACACAGTTTTGGGACTCAATAAGCTAGGTTGAGGGATTTTTCACTATTTCATCCAACTTTGTAGTTCTAAGAGGCAGAGAATACCTGGAGATCACACAATTGTGTATATCAAGAGATCAATAGTTGGGCTTGTGCTTAGATACTGCATAATATGTAGCTGGGGCTAGGCTGGAGGGTTAAATTTCACAATTCTGGAGGTCAAGGTCGGGGCTTGGGCACTAAGAGTGCATAATGTAGATTCCTAGGAGGAAGTAACTACTCATTGCACAGTGTAAAGAAAATAGGTTGTAGCTTGATGGATTGAATTGCATAATGAACAGTTGAGGAGGGCCAGATGAGGCTAAGTTACTGGAAAGTTTTCAAAATTTGGCTAAGTGTGGGACCCATGAAGTTAATGTGAACAATGATATGACTTGATTGTGATAAAAAACTTAGAACACTTGAATATGCAACAGCATATATCATCAATGAAATATGAACAAAAAATTTCCCTTAGTGCAACAACTTACGACAAGTGCAACACTAAATATACACTTTGCGATGACCATGACAACACTTGTTTGAAAATGCTTAAAACTTTGGGAAAGAACGTGATAGATGTTTACATAATAATATCAACTTATTTTCACAAAGAGAACCCATTGAAACCACCAAAACAATATTATATACATCATGTAAAACTTAACATGAAAAAATACGACATTTGTCTTTTCTTGTGAACGGGAACGAAACACTTAGAGAAAACACAAGCAATGGATTTCAATGTTTGCGAAGACAATATGCAAGACCAAGTTAGGCTCTGAAATTTGGTGCAGGAAAAATTTTTGGAGGGTGTTATAGCAACGAAAATATGAGTATTTCTCAGATCCTTAGAAACACATGAATCATAGAAAGTGCTACGTGACCTCCATGATGGACCAATTGGGGGGAACATTACGGATAACACGACAACGCATAAATTTATGCGTGCCTGTTTTTATTAGCCCACATTATTCAAAGATGATCACGCATATGCCTACAAGTCTGAGTCTATCAAAAGTGTTCTATCTAAGGAATGAAGTCAGGCACCTTGTTGCAACCTATCTTTGTGGAAGAACCATCTCAACAATGGGGTTTATATTGCTCAAATTTTGTGTATTTGGGGTAGCATCAGTTGTGCTCTAGCTCCCAAATTTTGTGGAGGGACTAGAGTACATTTGATCTACAAGACCCACAAATGGATTTGATAAATTTTAGTTGGTGTACAAGTTATTCAAATAATTAATTATTTTTAATGGATTTCCTAAGTCTAACGTAGGAAAATAAAATAATTAAAGTGAATTAATTAACACATGTGTTGAAATTGTCCTAATTCACATGGATCAAGTAGTATTTTAATCTCAGTGGTTGATGGATGATTTAATCTCAGCCATTGAATGGTTCAATGAAAAAGTATAAGAGAAAGGCTTGAGGGTCAATTGAAGACACACAATTTTGGTAGAACTGAGGGATAGATCTGGAATTATAGGGCGGGTTTGCTAAGAATTTCTAGAGGAATTTCCTGTAGTGAGTGGTAGTATTGGCCAAGGGAATGATCTGATTCCAGGGCCAAGAGGCAACAAGAGGTAGAGGAGCAACAACAAGGATAATGCAGAGAGGCTTCAGAGCCACACAGAGTAGCAAGGGCAATGCAGAGGTAGCTACGGCCACGCAGGGCTGACACTGGCCTAGAAAAGGCAGCGTAGGGGCAATGCAGAACCTCGAGGGGTGACGTAGGCCCTCCTAGGGCCACGCAGAGGCTGACACGTGTCCTCTAGGGAAACGCGGGGGCTTCAAAAGTAGCACTGAGGGTTTCTAGGGTCAAATCTAGGTTGAGTCCTATAAATCCCATTTGAGGGTGTGGATCAGTCAGATATTTGGCACTAGATCTTTAGGTTAGCCACAGATTTGATATATTATATTCTTTGTCAGGTTTTCCAAGCTTAGAACCCATATTTTTTGTACTCATAACTACTTAATAATAAACCTTCATATCTGTTGCACCGATTTTCCCGCTTTGGGTTTTTTTGGGGACTTATGTCCAAAAATACTTGTGTCAGTTTGTTGCATGAATGTACTATTCATTAAATGATCTACATGTGTAAGTTGTAATTTTGTTTATTTTTAGTATTTTCTGAATCTAATTTCTAGAAATAACTTGTATTAGTTAAATGAAGCAGGAGGAAATAAACACTGCAGTAGAATTTTCACATATATGTCATCGGTGATATTTTTTTGCACTCATTGAATCAACACTACTATGTTGTCACTCCCACAGATTAATTCACATGGTGTAAAGAAGTGGTTCCACTCAAACAAGTTAATGATCAGGAAGTCATCAACTTCCTCAGGGAGAATATCATTTCTAGGGAAATGGTCTTGCTGATTCTACGAATAAGAACCTTATCTGCATCATTAAAAAGACCTTTTTCTCTGAACAGAGGAACTGGCATACTAAATAAAAAATTATAAAGAAAAAAAATTTCTTTACTAAAGTCATATCAAGAGGTGGTTTCACAAGAATTCTGTAGGGAAAAATGAATTCAATGTGGGTGACCTGGTCTTGAAGTGGGACAAATTCCACGAATACAAAGGCAAACATAGTAAATTCCAATCCCTATGGATCAAACCATTGAAAATACACAAAAAGCTTGGCCATCACACATATTTCCTTCAATATTTAGATGGGAGGATTAGATCTCTTCTTGTTAATGGAAAATACTTAAAACAATATTTTCAATGAATATCTATGGTTGTACCCTACCCTATGTAGATAGGTTTTTTTCTTTCTCTTGTTTTGTTTGGTCTTATGTTTTAGTTTTTGTTCATGTAAATACTATAATGTGTGAACATGTTTTTTGGCTTCATTGTGTGTGGCTATGTTGGCTTGAGGTGTCTTGACCTAGGTTCAGAGTTATCACGCAACCAAAAAAACCCTCCAACTACTGGTCCTTTCGGCAGTGATCTTCTTGCGCAGACAAAAGTCTCACTCGAAGCAGTATGGGGGGGTGTGGGAACCAAGTTTCCACCCCCTGAGGGAGCTTTCGAAGTGGTAGGCCTAATTAGACTTACTAAAATTAATACCAGAGATTTGCGCAACCACAATAATAGATTTAACCCTTTTGTAGATTGACAAAAAATACTTCAATATATTTTGCCCCTTTCATAGATTGACACATAATACTTCAATATATTTTGTGCATAGTATATTTCAGTCAGACTTATTTAACATTGAATAATTCTTGTGCATAGATGAAATTAACCAAATACATAAACAAATACGCAATAAAAAAACATATTCAAATCGATAGAAAATAACAAATAATCAAGACAATAAATCACATAAGAATCTAAACTTGCCAAAATTTCCTTGTTTATTAAAATATCTTTGAATTCAGCATAATCTATCTTCCACGCACACAACTTACGACTTAGGTCTCTACGTACACAACCAGCGGGATCCTTTATACCCAGAAAAAACCTATACTTAGATCAAAGCATTAATCAACAACCATACATATCATGACCTGGTCTGATCAGATACTTTCATCACTTGACTCTTACATATTTATAATATCATAAACGTGCACATACCATGGTCTCAAGCCATGGTTTGAGACTCATGCTTTTTCCCTTTAACCCATTACAATAATTAAGGTACTTTGACCCACCCCAAATCGTATTTGACCATTTGCACACAGCGCATAAACCAAAGCTTAACAAAAATTAACCCAAGAATGTACATCCTAGGGGGGGGGGGCACTCCAATAGGCCCCCAACACAATATCGTAGCTCATCTAGAGTCACTACGAGGTGGGCACCTTCATCTTGGCCTTCGATGCATCAACAAAGCTCCTAAGTAGCCTGATGACTTCAATATTATTTGCAGCAGTGCTCTATGCTTCATCAAACAACTTAGCTATTGTTGGACCCTCAACTGCCAAATTGATGCTATGTTGTGTTTGCTACAGGATTTTGAGGGCACTTTCAAGGTTCTACGATAGCTACATGTATTCCTTGGCCCAAGGTTGCATCCTTGTCTCCAGTAGCTGCCCCCGGTGACACAGGTCCTCAATATCTCTCTGAATTGCATTTCCTTCATTATGTTTGGCAAGCCTCTGGGTTGTTACCAAATTTTGCGCATCCATTCTGACATCTGTAAATGTTGTTCTCTATGACTCTTGAGGGGATCTTACAGTTCCACAAAGTGGCACAGTGCGTAGCTTCGCACATGTCTAGCTCAATGTCGGGGAATTGTGTATCCTCCAATGTCTTCCTACCTATTAGTGCGATGAGGAGTAACAACCAAGCATAGTACAAGTGATTTCCTTCTTTTGATTCTTCACACACATTGGTCAAAAACTCAATGCACAAGTATTGGGAGCAATTAAAATTCATTCACTTCTTAGAGAACCCTGCTAGTGCAATGACATGGGCCGGAACTTCCTTTGACTGGAACTTTCGCATCACCTTGCATGCGAGGATCAATGTACCCATCTCTAGTATAGGATAATTAATTTCATGCACCAAGAAACCATGAGTATTGCATGAGACCTTATACTTCTCCTCACCATCTTCGAACACCTTGCGCTCTTGGCTCTTTCCTTCAAAGGCCGTCGCACGGTCCTCCCCCTAGTTGGGAAAGTTGGCGATCTGATGGATCAGCACAACAGTGATCAGAATTGGCCCTCCTAGCCATAGGAAGTCATCATGGACGAGGGAGAGTAGCTGGCGCACACATATATAATTGATTGGGTTGCACCCGAAGTGTGGAATGTGTAAGAGGTTGAGCAACCCTGATTTCTACAGGGCCAACACCCAATACTTCGGTTCAACTCTTACTACCCTACCGACATCAGGGATATTTTCTAGATACATGGTGGGTGTAAGCTCTAGAAATTTCTCCTGGTCTGCCAGGTCCCAGTCCTCCATCTTCAACAGCGGGATTTTTCCGAACATGTCGCCTTCGACAGGTACGTTTTCTTGGAAAAATGGCCTATTGATATATGATTGCACCTTATCTAAATCATTAGGGACTTTTACTAAGGATTTACGTGACATGACGTACGTAGGCAACTGAGAGATAGGAGTGACTACTTGTACAACATCCTCCTCCATGATTGTTTCGAGAAATTCCACCATAGGCTTCTTATGGCAGTCTACAACAGTTGAGTGTTGCTTTGGGGTCTTCTATTGGGGTGACTTTTGGGACCACGAGTATTGTTGGTTATTAGATTAGATTGGCGCAAAGGTCTCAGCAGCCTCTGTAGGGGTCTCTTCAGCTGACATCGCAGAAGGTGTGGGCTTTGTGGTAGTCATGCTATGAAGAATAAGATGACCCAAACCTTGGCAGCGTATCTCCTCCTCAAAGATCGGATCAAGGCCAGACATAAGCTTCAGACAATATTCGGAGAGTAGAGAGCACAACTCACACATATAGCATAGAAATCAAAGGGAACTAATGTGACCCATCTGGTCATATTTATTGCGTAGGCGCATCTTAAATGGTATTATGCTCATTAATGTAGCCCCATAAATGCTAAAATGGCTCCAAATCTAGCATAATCTCCTCATTAAATGTAGTTTAGCCACTCCTCCAAATGGTAAGAAAAATGTCTTATCTAGAATTAGGCACCTCTACGACCAAATCAGCCTTCTTGCACACCTATCTGTGCATCCTCTATCCTTTTCAAGCAGATCCATACTTCTGGCCATATATTCATTTGGTGTGCGTAGGGAGAGGGTTATCCCTATATGGTTTCAAGTGACTTCCATTGATATACTAAGGAAACTTTTCTCCACTTAACATGGCCAGATATACTGCACCTCCCTCTAGGATTTCCTTGACAATAGATGGTTTGAGCCAATGCATTTTGAACTTCCCTGGGTGGTTCGCAAAATTGTTGTCATACAAAAAAAACCAAATCCTCTTCCTTAAATACCTTTTTTCTAATGTGCCTTTCATGTCATGCCTTTTCACATGCCTTTTGTACCAGCTGATGGAAACTTGCAATGAACCAATCTTCCTCCAGCATGACCAACTGTGATAAACATTCTTCCATAATATCTTCCTCAACCATATTAGTGAACACTGCAATGAGAAAACTCGGGACAATAGATTGCATCAGCTTAACAGATTCCTGCTCATACACCATTCTGAATGGTTTCTTTCCTGTCAATTGCTTGCATGTGGTTATATATGCCCAAAGAACCGCAGGTATGTACACGTCCCAATCATTTTGATTATCATTGCAGACCTTAGTGAGTGAGGTCTCCAATATCTAATTAAAATCTTCCACTGCACCATTTGCATGTAGGTGATATGGAGTACTCTTTTGATGTTGAATCTGAAATTCTTCTGTTAGAGCTTAAATGGTTTCATTGACAAAGTGTCAATATATTATAAAAATGAAGTGTGCAGTTGTGTCTGCACTACAATCCTTCACAGGCTTAGCCTCAGCCCATCTGGTCACATAGTATGTTGCAATGATTATGTAGCACGCACCTGCCTTCTTTCCTAGAGGCTCAATGGATCTGACAAAATCAATGGCCCATTTTTCAAAATCTTGTAAATCCGTTTGTGGGTGCAAGGGAATCTCATCTCTGGGTGATGATTTCCCTGTCCTTTGGCATACATCACAAGTGCAAAAATACGCATGTGCATCACTATGCACCATGGGCCACCATAAACTAGCTCGTAAAATATTCTGCACAGTTTCTTTCCTTGCATAGTGACCTCTTGAAACCCCGCCCATGAGCCTCCTTTAATATATCTCATCTTTTGAATTCTAACACATGCCTCCGTAGGACTACATCTGCAAGCATTTTGTACAGTTGGCTGAAAATTAGAGAAAATTCAGTTATGCGCGCAACCAACTCTTTATTTTGTTGCAACGTATATTCCATGGGTGCACTTCCAGTCATCAGAAAATGAATAATATCTACAAAGCGATGATCGACTACTTTAATGGAAAATATTTGTGTGTTTGGTAAGCATATTCCAAGCTAGTTTGCTCTTCTCCACTTTCATTGCACGATAGGTGGTCTAACCCAGCATTCAGTCTCCTAGGTTTTACAATTACTTCAAAATCATTTTCTTGAAATAGAAGCAACCATCTGCAGATCTACCCCCCAACATAGGCTTATTGACTAGATATTTCAGAGCAGAATGGTGAGTAAACATCTTAAAGTGGCCTCCTAACAGATTGTGGTAGAACTTCTGCAGTTCATAGAGCATAGCTAATCCTTCATTTTCTGTGGTCAAGTAATTACGCTCCGCACTTAACAATTTCCTACTTTCAAATGCAATAGGGTGGGAAATATTCCCGGCTCCTGGATGAGCTAAAATACCTCCCAGCATGATGTAGGAGGCATCGACAGGTAAATGGATTCCTTCTTCCAATATGGAAATACCAAGATGGGCGCAGTGACCATCTTCTCCTTAAGAAATTCAAAACTCTTATGATAGTCCTCATCCCAAAAAAATGTGGCATCCTTCTTTAGAAACTTCTCCATGGGTGTAGTGATCAGTGCATAGCCTTGAATGAACTTCCGGTAATACCTTATATGCCCCAAAATTGAGCACATTTGTTTTACATTTGTAGGAAATTCTAGGTTAACAATAACAACGATATTTGCAGGATCCACCACCAATCCTTGATGACAAACAATATGACCTAGCAAGATCTTGAATGGAACAAAAAATATACACCTTGTCAGATTGAGTGAGATTTGATACTTCCGACAAGCATCGAGCATTAGACACGGACTCGACACATGCTTATTCAATAATCCAAAGACATTTTAGTCATCAAAGTATACTTCTAATAACTTATGGATGTATTCTTTGAACGCAGCTACTACCAGCTGCGAGAAGATAACTAGTGAATTCTTTAGACTGAATGGCATGATGGTATACTGAAAGGATCCCCATTCTGTCACAAAGGTCATCTTTCTTTTGTCTTCCGGTGCAATTCTTATATGGTGGTATCCCAAGAAGCCATCCGTAAATGAGTAGGTTTCCTACCCTCCTACATTATCTAGGATTTCATCAGAGAATGGGGTTAGGAATGGGTCATGTACGCAAGCATCATTCAACTTGTGTAGATCTACACAAATACTTATTTCTCCTTTGGTTTTCTTGTCCTGGACCACCATAGGGCTCACCCAATTTGTTTCTTCCACTAGTTCTATGATTCATGTAGCATCCATTTTATCTAATTCCTCTTTTAATTTCTTCTTATATTTGGGATTCAGAATATACGAGTGTTGCTTCACAGGTCCCACGTTCGGTTTCAATGTAATCTTCATCACCCCAAGATCTCCTATTATCCCCTTCAGCTCAAAAAATTTCGTAGGAAATAGGTCTTGATATTCAGTTAATAGCTCGGTGACCTTTCCCACCGTATCATTATCCCAGTAATCCCTGTCTTTGCTAAATTCATTGTTCCTTTGAGCTAATGTTGACTTTCCAAATATTCAGAGGCTTAGTTACATCTACTGACTCAATCGTAGGCTCAGAAACTATGCATTGTACTTCAGATTTAGGGATTATAATTTTCCTTGGGTCTTCCTCATTATCTTCAATTGACAAATTTCGACAATTCATGATGTCCTTCATATCTGCATCCCATGTTGGCAAGGCGCACTCAACCTTCATTTTTATGGTGTCAAAGATGACTTCTTGAATATCCTGCAGTGCCTCATCTAGGCATTTGAACCCGCTTTCAAACCTAAAGGTCAAGATAAAACTTTTTGTTAGTGCAGTCCATTCTTTGGTTCCTCTTCGTAGCTCAGTTTCAAGGTACCAGTCCGTAGGCACCTTCCCCAGGGAGTGGAGGAATAGATGCACCCATTATCACTTTGATTCTATGCCCCAATCTTTAGTCCATCTGTCAAAATTTTTGCATGGATCACCTTCTCTGGAATAGGTCTCTCCCATTCTAGTATTTGGACACTCAAATCGTAGACACATCATGTGGGTACATTCTTCCCAGTTAGCCAAGTTTCCCTTTTTCATCTCCCACCAGCATGCTGGGGTCAAGCGTAGAGGTTTATCAAGTGCATATAACCTTTCTTCTTTTGGAACAAATTTTTCACGTTCTTCTAAAAAGATATTAACATTAATCAGACCATCATAATAAGGAAATTCTCATACTCTTGAGGATATGCACCAAAGATATTTTTTCACCTGATTGCAGCGTAACGTAGATACTTCATGTAATTGGTTATGGAAGTTCTCTAGTTCTTCATTTGAAACTGAGAAGCATGAGTTATATTTCTCCCAGTTGAGTCTTCCATCGGTTGTTGGGTTGCTCCAATATGCATCCCACGTAGTAAACTTATAGATATGATTGACATCATCATCTGTGGACACTAGTTATGTATATCTTTAACCTTCTGCGAGATCTAGGGGGAACACAACCCTAGTTCCATTATTTTCAAATATCATACTTATGCGCTTAAGATTGATGATCCCACCCATATCAATAGCCTAATCTAGCCCCAACATCGCATGGTAAGGGTCCATTAGGGGAGTTTTAGGGTCTAAAATGGGTCTCCTAAGGAAATTATAAAATAATAGTGGAAATAATAAAATAATATTAGATTAAATCATCAAATTTTAGAGGGGAAAAAGAAAAACTACTTTTCAACTCGTATTTTAAACTTCTCTCCATATGGGTTTACTCAAATTTCAAGCGAGAACACTCGTTGGATGCATAATTTGATTCCTCATCCAAGGAGTACCCATGTTGCATACTTTTGATAGACCCTGCTACACGAAAAATGAGAAATAAATGAAAATTTTTAATTCAATAACGTTTCTTCATGTATTTCTCACTTTTTGTGTAGCAAAGTCCATCGAAAGTATGCAACATGGGTACTCCTTGGATGAGGAATTAGATTTTTCATCCAACATGTACTCCCGCTCGAAATTTGAGTAAAACCTTAGGGAGAGAAGTTGAAAATACAAGCTGAAAAAATAGTTTTATTATTTTATAATTTTTTAATATTTTCACTTTTTTACACCAAAAAATGGTGAATCATCCCCCATGGTTGACATCATCATCTTGAATCATATTGGTTCTTATAGAGTTTATTTTATTTGTAATTTTTTCTTAGGAGGCCCATTTTAGACCTCAAAATTTCTCTAATGATTATCATCAACAATTTGTATAACTTTAAAGTCTGCTAGCACCCTTACTCCTTCGATATCCACTACGATCTGTGAGAGTCTTCCTAATGGGATAATCTTATGTTGATTTTCCATGCGTAGCTGGATAGTATACCACTCCAAATTAGGTTCTCCCATGTGTTGCCAAGTCTGCTTTGCTAAAAAATTCGCATCAGATCCTAGATCCAGAATAACCTGATCCATTTCATATGCCCTAATTTGGGCGGTCAAGCGCATTTCCAAACCAGTTATTTTTTATTCTTATAAATCTGATTAACAACCTTTTTCTGCATCTAGGGTTTTTCTTTCTCTACACAGTTGTTTATCAATGCTTGGAGGTTATCGACTGCCTTATTATTATGCAAAAATTTTATACAAGCCTATAGGAAGGGATTTATCTCTTCATCTACCCTGGAAATGTCCATAGGTTTTCTCAATGTTGAGGCACCCACTTCTGCAAAACCCTTTCTCGCATCTACAAAGGTTTCTTTTTCCCGCTGTAAGTTGAATCCTTCCTTCTTTTCAGGTGCCTTTGGATCCAGATATTAGTCTCATGCTTTGTCCCTTTGTCTTCACTAGTGGCTGCACCACTCCTAGTGATGAAATTCACACTTGGTTCTTCATCACGTAGATGATCGCTTACCATATGAATATTTTGAGTGGGACTCTGTGTTTTCCATTCTTGCATTTTGGCAATCAAAATAGGGAAATCTTCGATAACATGATAAAATTTTCTATAGTACCTGGAAGACTGTCATGATGGGTTTGGACAATCATGTGCATAATGGCCCACATCTCCAAAATTATAGTAGATGAGCTGCCCCCTCCCTCAACCTGCTCCTCCTCCTCTTACTTGGCCTCTGCTTTGGAATCCATCACACCCATATGGGATGCTGGTGAGGTTGGTTCAACGTGCATCCTATATAGGTTATCCAGATTTATGAAGGAACATAATAAAATACAGAAATAGACATAAACACAGAGATGCAGCTGAAACAATACTTCATTTTATTTCAGTCAAATGACTGAAATATGCTTATAGACATAATGGAAATAAAAATAGCCAGGGTGCTGGTAGCGTATCTTTGAGAAGAGATGTAGCGGATACAGACCTTTGCACTGTGTTACAATGAAGCTCCAAGGCCTATTTATTATTGAGAAACAATGGAAAACCTAAAACGTCCAAAAACCTAACCCTAGGAGATGAAGCACCAAAACTATGGGGCACATTTGGGTAAATTGGTGTTTCAACTTCTCAGGGACGTAACTTTGGCATTCGATATTTGTTTGACATGCTTAATATCTTGTTAGAAATATCTATCTGAGGAATACAACTTTCTATTTGAGAAACATTGGTCCATGGACACATGGTGCTCTTGGTTTTCCCAAAAAACGTCGTTTAGGGCCTCAAAACGGTTCCGGAAGTTTAGGACCTGAAAACTTATAAAAATAGTATGTCGTGATGAAACTTAAAAATTGAAAGAACTAACGGTGGGGGTTCAAATGGAATAGGTGGGTGGCAAACAATATCCACCTAGATCATTAAGGCCCCAAAACGACTCCTGGAGTGCGAGACCTGAAAACCTGCTAAAAATAGTAAGTTGTGCTAAAAGTGAAAAGCTACAAGAATTGATGGTGCGGGTCCAAATGGAATAGGTGGGTGGCCATAGATATCCACCTGGATCATTCCTCCGTCCTTAGGAATCAATGGTCCCCATTGCGTTGAGATCCTCCATGAGATGAGGCAAATTTTGTTGAGTTGGGTATTATATTTGTCGAAGATGTCATGGACCTAAGGGCGGACATGCTCGATGCGTTTATTAAATTTGGTTTCTTTATCAACCTCAAATAGTACATGAGTGGATTCTATATGTGTAGTTTCAGGATGTATGGCAACATCAGGAAATGGTGCGTTGGGGGTTAGATCAATGGAGTGCTTGTCCTGACTATGTAGAGGAACCTCTGTGAGTGAGGAGAAAATTTCCTCGTATTCCTCCATGACTTTGTCCATCTGCTATAGTCGTGTAGGGGAGCCCTATTTTGAGGTTGTGGACATAATGTTATTCTTTCCCCATGAGTGATTTGTAAGGAAAAAAAAATTTGTTTTGGGAAACAAGCTTACTGCGTTTTTTTGCAGTAGTCAAAGAGATGACAGGAGGTGATACTACCTCTGGTATCCTGTACTAGTTGTTTCCCAAAGTAATAATAATAGCACGAGGCTTAGAATCATACACAACATGTTGCCTCCATAAGTATGGTTGGCCCAATAACACATCAGCTACATCAAGAGGAGAAACATCACACAATACCTCATCTATGAATGGCTTGATACTGTATGGAAGACGACACTGTTAGAGGATGCGTAGATCTCTCCTTGGTTGAAGCCACCCGATGGTATATGACTGTGGGTGTGCTATGGTTGGTAGTCCAAGTTGCTTCATGACCTTCACTAAAATGAGGTTCTTTTGGCTTCCTCTATCGACAAGGAATTGCAGTGGATAACCCTTCACCCACATCTGTAAATGGAAGAGGCGCTCCCCCTCCTCTGGATCCTCGGGATCCTCCCTCTAGATCTTTGTGGTGGCAACAATCACACTAGGATCTGCATCAATGATCTACTTCCATTTGTCATTACCTTTGTCTGGTTCTGACTTAGGATCAGAAAATGCATCTGATTCAGGTGCCTTTAGTTCAACCACCAACGACTGTTTGGCTTGACACTTGTTTGTGCTATGAGTGGGGCTGTTATGAAATTCACACCACTTCCCTGTGTCCTTATTTAGATTTGTGGTGTTGTTCTGAGTTGCACCGCTTTGACCTTGCCCCTTATTATTTGGTTTGGGGGCGCCTTTCCCTGGCTTCGGCTTCGCAGATCCAAAGTCTCGCTTCTTATGCTTAAATTTATGCTTGATCTTGGCGGCATAGCGATATGTCATGCCAAGAGATGTAATGTCGAGGAAATCCATTTCCTCTTGAATGTGTTTGTGCAGATAACCATAGTACTTGAGCACCAAATTTCTCTCTGAATCTTTAATACCCAACTTTGTGCGTAGGGTATGGAACAAATTCGTCAGTTCGTGCACATCTTTATCCCTTTGCTGCCGCAACGTGGTCCACTGGATGTATTTGTCCTCATAGCTCCCCATGGGTTAATATTGTTCCTTGATGCCATCTCGGAACGAATTCCATGTGGGTGTGTCCGAGAACAGAGAGGGTTCCCCTTTGTCCTCTTGCTCACAATAGGTTTCCCACCAGTCCTTGACATGGGGAGAAACTTTGAAGAGTGCAAAAATAATCTTTTCACGGTCAGAGAAATCATGGACTGAGAAATACCCTTCCAACATATTTAACCATCTAACTATGGCATATGGATCTATCTGTCCTTCAAATACAAGAACGCCAAATTTTACCTGTACCTTGAAGGGTGTGGCACCTCCAAAGTGGTTGTTGGATGCAGATGTGCCATAGGTGGGCAGTTGTTGAAGGATCTGAGAAAAGTTATCCATCATCGCGTTCCTTTGTTTCTCGAGGGCCTCCTCGAGCAATATTTTGATAGGATCTCCTGCTCCCTCCTCTTTATTTTCTTCCACCGTGGAAGGTTGTCGGGTTTTGCGAGGCTGATCTTGCAAAGGGTTCAACCAGATCGAGCCCTAACTCCTTATAACCTTACTGTGTTAGGGACATGCAAAGAAAAAAAGAAAAGAGAAGACTGCTCTGATACCACTGATCCAGCTTTATGAGGGAATGAAATAAAATACAGAAATAGACATAAACACAGAGATGCAGTGGAAACAATACTTCATTTTATTTAAATCAAATGACTGAAATATGTTTACAGACATAATGGTAATAAAAATAGCTAGGTTGTTGGTAGTATATATCTGATAAGAGATGTGGCGGCTACATACCTCTGCACTATCTTATAATGAGGCTCAAGGGCCTAATTATTATTGAGAAATAATGGAAAACATAAAACATCCAAAAAACTAACCCAAGGAGATGAAGCACCAAAACTATGGGTCCCATTTGGGTAAATTGGTGTTTCAACTTCCCGAGGACATAACTTTGGCATCTGATATCTGTTTGATGTGCTCAATAGATTGTTAGAAATATCTATCCGAGGACTAAAACTTTTAGTGTGAGCAACATCGGTTCATGGACCCATGTCTCTCACGGTTTTCCCAAAAAATGTCGTTTAGGGCCTCAAAACAGCTCTGGAAGTTCAGGACCCAAAAAAATGCTCAAAATAGTAAGTTTCGATGCAAATTAAAAAATGAAAGAACTGATTTGGGGGTTCAAATGGAATAGGTGGGTGGCCACCAATATGCACCTGGATCATTAAAGCCCCAAAACGGCTCCGAGAGTGCGAGACCCGAAAACTTACTAAAAATAGTAAGTTGTCCTGAAAGTGAAAAGCTGCAAGAATTAATGGTGTGGGTCCAAATGAAATAGGTGGGTGGCCACTGATATCCACCTGGATCAATAGGTCATCTCGGTAAATCATTAAATCAAAGTTGTGACAGTGCTGCTAGTCATGTCCCACCGATGAGCAGAATTTGCAAAAACGCCGCTTAAGCTCACGCATATATTTACCAATCCTTGGACAAAAGTTTCCTGTGTGAATACTTATGGCTTGAAAAATCATGCACCATAACATGGATTTCCACTCGGCCCAGCTGCACTCTTCAGTGTGCTTGGTCCTCCAGCTAATATATAGTCATTAATTATAGGGCACTCATCCTTATGATGCCTGGCAACTTTGCAACGTATACACCATACATTTGTGCATGCCTCCTTTCCCTTATCCTTGTACACAATTTTTATTTATAAGTGAATTGCCTCCAAATACCTTTGGATATACTAGGTCCTGATCTGCATAGCCAGTATTGGCAAAGCTTCTAGCTTCATTGCAATCTCTACAACTCCAGCCTGCATGGTAATATTTTGGTGACTTAGGGGTTGGCACAGATGTGGTAGCAACATGGAAATGAACCACTCTTTGTGTTGGGTGTCATCAATAGTATATCCTCCATCTTTGATTGTGTGCTTCAGACATTGATCCACATCCCATACGGATTCGTTCAATTATTGGTGAATCTCCTTCAACTCAGTTACACATTGCACAAAAAATTTCGACCTCTTCAGTTGTTCTTTTAATGCAGCCTTCATATTATCAATAATTTCATTAGGGTTTGTTGCCACATATCTTATGTACCAATCCAACTTGCGATCTTGAAAAAAGGTGTTAGATGTGCTTTCTTAATATCCTGATTATTAACCTGATGTGATGTCCATACAATGTCAGTAACAAACCAAATTGGTTTGTGTCTTCATTCCCGATACCACAGAAAGTAGGTAACTACATGGAGGGGGCCATCTCAGCTCTAGTGGTGGAGGTGGAGGTGGAGTGGATGGCTTGTTAGAGTGAGATGAGTTTGGGAGCAGAGTGGATGGGATTTGAACTATGGCCAACAACCAAAGATCAACCTCATCTTGCAGTTCCTCTTCTTTGGAGTTCACAGATTCACTAGAGCTACTAATTTCATATTCTTTATTGTTGTCAGGTTTACCTTTGAGAGGTCTATAAACAAACCATTCTTATAAATATACCCAGTAAGTTATTCCACTGTGTGTAGTTGGGCCTCTATGGGACAATCACTCAATTTGAATTCACAGAGTACCCTATTCACACAATAGCATTTTAATCCACAACTTCAGAGAGTGCAGGAACTTACCTCTAGTACCCTTGAAAAACCTTCATTCTAATACAATTTTATCAATAGAAAATTGACTCACAAATCCTCCCAGAACACTATAGATCTAATGATCTACCGCACGAGTGATCTTGTTGCTAGTTTTCTCTAATTGTTGTACCAACTCAAGGGTCCACTGAGTGTTTGCATCATCCTTTGCGCAGGTCTGGAATTCAGTAAGTTGATACAACCACTTATGAAACTTGGTTGCAAAGGAAGAAAATAAAATTTTGTGGACTTCTATGTATATATACCTTTTAGCCCAATATTCGGCAAACAATTTAGAGCTTATCTTTTCTTGGATCACAAATTCAAGTATCTTCTTCTTGAGCCAATCTTGTAGTTCGTTTTGTGTTAGATGCCACAACATCAAATCTCCCTCAAAATGATCTCAGTCTTGGCAACAGAACAATTTTTTGGCTTGAGTGGTTCTGACTGAGGTTCATAGCTATCACACAACCAACAAAAACCTCCAACTAGTAGCCCTTTCAGCAGTGATATTCTTGCGCAGACCAAAGTCTCACCCGAAGCAGTATGGGGGGGTGCTAGAACCAGGTTTCTGCACCATGAGGGAGATTTTGATGTGGTAGGACTAATAATACTTAATGCAAGTAATGCCACATATTTGTGCAATCACAATAATATATTTAACCCTTTCATAGATTGACATAGAATACTTCAATTTATTTTTCACACTATATATTTTAGTCAGACTTATTTAACATCGACTAATTCTCGCACATATATTTAATTAGCCAATTACAGAAGAAAATATGAAATAACATAACATATTCAAATCGACAACAAATAACAAATAATCAAGATAGTAAATCACATAAGAATCTAGGTTTGTCAAAATTTCCTTCTTTATTAACAGATATTTGCACAAACTATCTTATGTACACACAGTAGTAGAGTCCGCACACAACTTAGGACATAGGTCTCCATGCACATAGCAGCAGAGTCCACACACAACTCAGGACATAGGTCTCCGTACACACAGCCAGCAAGAGCCTTTCTACCCAGAAAAAACCCAAACTTAGATCAAAACATTAATCAACAACCATACATATCATGATCTGATCTAATCTGATTCCTTCATCGCTTAACTCTTACATATTTATACTATCATATATGTGCACATACTATGGTCTCAAACCATGGTTTGACACTCATGGTTTTCCCTTTAACCCATTAAAATAATTAAGGGACTTTGACTCACCCGAAAGCCCCTTTGACCATTTGCGCATAGTGCGCACACCAAAAATTAACAAAAATAAACCCAAAAAAGTACATCCCAGGGGGCCCCGCTCCAAAAGGCTTGGTTGAAAAGAGTCTTGTCACAATACAATATTTTCCTAACCTTCTGTTCTCCTTCTTTGATTTGGTTATGTCTTTTAGTTAATGATGTTCTGACAGAAAATAAGATCCTTCTGTATGAAGAGTTTTGTGTTGAACCATGATACCTGTGTTTATTTTGGAAACCTTTCACACACGCTCGATTCCATATGATTTGATTTTTTCATGCTTATCTAGTCAACTAGTAGAGGAAAAGGGAAAAATTATGAACGAGCAAACTAAATCATATCTATTTATATTCTTCTCTGAAGGAATAACCTCTTCTGCTCTTAATAATTTAGGATTCCTCTTGCGTCCATGAAATGAATAATTTTCTATTCATAGTCCTATTTAAATAAATAATTAAAGGTGAAAGAAAAGGAAGGCTTCCTACATAGAGAGGTGAAGCAAGAAAATTCATCGCAGTATTTTCTAGGACCATTGGCATTAGAGAAATTTTGTGTTCCTATATTGACTTTGTCGGGGTATTGTCCAAGCCTGCTAGTAGTGAAGCAACACCAGAGATAAAAAACTATACTCTAAAAATATAAATCTCACGAACTAAACTAACCATTCCTAATTCGAAACAGTGTGATACTGTTGATCTTATGTTTGGATTCAACCAAGAAGGGATAGAGGGGACAATTTTTACTTATGGGATAAGTGGGGAAACCAAATTTATCTACACGATGAATCAATACCTCTTGAAGAACTATACACTACATGAAATAATAAACATAGACGGAGAAGCTAGAATTCTACCAATGTGTCGCCAAGTGTTCTTGTTGCTACAACACTCTCCAAAATTTTGGCATGCACCCAAATTTTCCAGCCTCCTTTGATCTTGAATACTATCATTGCAAGAATTAAGACTTATTACATGTGTTCTCTTTAATTGTTTTGGTCCCATTTGTAAGAAAATCAAAGTGTCATCTTTTTCATGTTAAGTGTCAAATGTTGTACAAAAGCTAGTTTTGGTCATTTCAAGAGGTAATATTTGTGTAAATGAGTTGATATTATGATGTAAACATGTGTCGCACTCATTTTTAAATTTTCAAGCATTGTCACACAAGTGTTGTCACGGTTGTCACAAAGTGTATATTTGATGTCGCACTTGTCATAAGTTGTCGCAAAGTTATCGCAGCGAGGGATGTATGGTGTTCATGTGTTGTTGGTGATCTATGTTGTGTCATAAAGTGTTCTACATGTGTGATCACAATGAATTCATGTCACTATTCACATCAGCAACAAAGATCCCACACTTCGTCAAATATGGAAAAATTTATGACCAAGGAACCTAGCCTTATTGAACCTTTATGAACTATGCATTGTGCAGTCTTATCCCTCATGTTGAAACCCTGCCTCTTGGCACCAATGAATGTGTAGCTCTTTCCTCCTACATCATTGTACTATGCAATCATAGTGCTCAAGCTCATCCTCTGAACCCAAAAACTCTACAAGTTCTCTCTCCTTCGCAGTCAGTACTACACATTTCGTAATCTCAAGGCTCAAGCCTCATCCCTGAGCTCTTGAGTTAAGTAATTTCAAAATCACCTAGCCTCCACCGCCTTCCAAAACTATGCAATGGGAAAAATTAGTGCTTATGCTCTCAACCTAGCTCCCTAATCTCCCCAATTGCGCAATATTTTTGCTCAATCGAAGCCTAAACTACGCATTGCATAGTCCCAAGGCCCAATATCAACCCTTGACTACCTTAGACGCACAATTTTCCTGTCACTAAGCCAATCCCTTAGCCTGGCACCCGGTTCTAGCTCAGTCAATGGATCAACATGAAACATCTTAGACTGGGGTTTATTTCACTAATGTCATATTGGCATGAGTGAATTACAAATGCAGGTACTCTATCACACTATGACAAGATGAGGAAGAAAGAGATGGAGAAGGAGAACATGCTAGAAGACACCTTTGTAGCTAAGGATGCAAGTTGACCGATCAAGAGAAATCAAAGGGATATCAGTTTGTGACCAAAACTAAAGACCTAAGAACACTGAAGAATCCTCATCTCCAAGCCATATGCAGGTGGAAAAGAGCTTATTCTCAAGAATATACACAACAGTAGCAACAAAGAATAGGTTTACACTTCCATGTCATCATGCAGTCCATTTTAGTAGTTTCATGTCATGTCATGTCATGTCATGTCATGATTCATCATATGCCACATCATTTTTGTGGATTATGTAAATTCTTATTCGAAAATGTATTGTAAAGTGGAAATCAAAATAAAATGTACAAAATATTAAGAGGCATGTAAAGTCAAAAATTCATAGGGAAGTCAAACAATCATGAGGGTAGTCAAAGAGTCACAAGGGAGGTGAAGGATCACCCCATTGGTTATATATACACCTTCATTGTAAAATAAAAATAACTTTCACCTTGGCTCCCCCCAAAAGGCATTAGAGAGACCAGCTAGATATTTTTGGGAGCCAGGAGTGGCTCCAATGCTCCACTATTGGAGCTAGTGGTGTTCGATGTATACATGTGTCCTGGAAATTTTACTTAATATATGAATCTTGATGGAAAACACATTCTTCATTCATGCATTATAAATATTTGTAATATTTTTATGTGAATGTTTTTTATTCATGTTTTTTTTCACCTGTACTAAAACAGTTGAATTGTTTCGGTAATTTTAGTGCTTATCATATTGAGAATGTGTTGTAATGGTTGCAATTACTGTCGCATATTTGTGGAATATTCTGTTGGATTTTAGATGTATATATATATATTTTTTTGTGTCTATACTAGGGTGGTACTACTAACTCCCTCTTAGAGGCTCGATATTTTTACCCTCCAAAGCAGAAAAAATTTGGCACACATACAACCGAACACTCACCAGGCACACTCACTTGCTTTTTGAAGTCACATATGTGATCCTCTCCCTTGCTAACAGCTAGAGCCAAGGAAAACCTTTAATAAAATGGTAACCAAGCCATATTCTGGATGGAGATCCTATACCGAATCATGTGAGGTCTAATTGGGACCACATATCGGGGAAACCCCTTTGAATATTGATATGTCCAACACTATCAACATAAATCATAATCTGCATCAAATATTTATTTAGGTTGTTCATATTTTGGTAAGATTTCATACACTATGACATCAATTCACTGCACTACTTTTTTGGTCCTTTTAACATAGCACTTATAGATTTTTATTTTTAATAAATAACCAGGAAAATACCTTCATCAACTCATGAGTCAATTTTTCCAATTTTTTCATCATTCCTTTTTATATGGCATTTGCTACCAAAAAAATTAAGATGATATACTTTTGGAGGCCTCCCTCTCCATAGCTCATAAGGTTCTTTGTCACTATTTTTTCTAAGTATAATTCTATTTTCAAAATAAACTACTTCTTGAGTAGCTTCTCCCCAAAACATATGTGCAACATTAGACTCATCCATCCTTACTCTTGTCATGTCTTGAATTACTTTGTTATTCCTCTTCACCACACTATTTTTTTGAGAAATTTTGGAAATTGAATATTGTCTTTTAATGCCATGCTCTTAAAAATATTCTTCAAATTCCTTGGACATATGTTTAACTCATTTATTGGATCTTAGGCACTTGATATTCAAATCCTTCTCATTCTCAGCTTGAGATTTAAAAAAATTCAACCTTTTTAAGGCTTCTAATTTCTCTTTCTCCATTAGCATGATCCAAGTAGCTCTTGTGAGATCACCAATGAACAAGATGAAGTAATTTTCTCCTATTGGACTTTATTTTCTTGTAGGCCCACAAATATCCGTATGCACCAGCTCCAAGGGTCTAGAAGCTGAATATTCTTTAGTATTTAATTTCACCCTTTCTTGCTTTCCAAACTGACATGATTTTTATATGATGTTGTCTAGTTTAAGAAATATTGGAAACCCTCTAATCGTTTCAGGTTTTTTGATCTTGAATAAGTTTTCAAAATGAACACGGCCCATTTTTTTATGACACAACCATGATTCATATTATTTGAAGCTCTTACAACACTTAACTCTAGAATCCTCAAATACATGCATATTGTTATCGATTCTAGTCATTTTTCCCACCAATTTTCCAAATATATCACTTCTAATTTCACAATATTTAGATTAAAAAATCATATCATAGCCATTATTGCACATTTGGCTTAGAATTATGATATTTATCTTCAATCCATCCAAAAAGAGCACATTTTTAGCCTTGGTCTTACCATCCAACCTTACAATCCCTTTTCCTTTCATTATATTTGGAGCATCATTTCTAAAACTAACATTTCCTCTCTCTAACTCTTTAAAATGCAAAAAAGTTCTCTTATCACATGTCATGTTCTTGGAGAACCCATCATCAACAAATCATTTCTTATATTGATCATGGGTTGCCAATGCTCACCGACATTTTTAGATATGTTTTATTTCTCCTTCCATATTTTTCCCACCTGTTGCTTAGTTGGCCTCTCTTCACTCTAATTCTTGGGAGGAGTAGAAAAACAAGATTTTCACTCACTTTCCTCATTGCCAAAATTGTTACATATGAAACACTTGATTCCATTAATTAGGGAAGATAAAAAAATTTTACTATCAGAAAACAAGCTATTAGAGTTTTGAACAACTCTCAATATACCAACATCTCTTATAGAAAATATTTCCATTCTACAACTGATGGATTTGTGCCCAAAAATTATGACATGCAAAACAATAGCCATAGAAAAAAAATTTGAATACCTAAAATTATATTTCCAACAAGAGGGAGTTGATTTAATGGCCCTATGTTATTTCTCTTGTTGGTTTTTCGTATTGCCTTGAATATTTTATGTTTATTTCTCAAGATAAACATTATTCTGATATCTCTTATTGCTAATTGGAGTATTCAACTGGTTTCACTTTCCTTCTAGTGCATTTTCAAATTTAGTTCTTGGTTGACATTTTGTTTCTTCTTGAGAGCTCTCGAACGCTATGCTACATTTCTCTTCTAGAGACCTTCATACATTGAGAATATCCTTTGAAAATTCAGATTCTTTAAAAATAATTAGATTCATATACGATTATGTTTTTTCTTTCTTTAGATTTAATCTCAAATTCACAATTTATGCTTCAATTTTTTGACATATTTTCCCCCAATCTCCCAACTGATTAGAGAGCACTTCCTCCATTCCTTTTGCCTCCTTCGGCTGCATTTTCAAATAGATTATGGATTTTTCATGAGCGCTTGGATTTTGAAACTCATATATGCTCAGTTTGAGATATTCATTCTCTACTTCTAACTTGGAAAAAATTCTTTGATTTTCCTTCAACTGTTGTATCAAAAATTATTTTAAATTTTCAAGCTCTTAAAGTTAGATCTTCAACGATTCATCAACAAAATAGGACATATCTTCCTTTATTTTTTGTAGTTTCTCCTTTTAAATTTTTATCTTTTTCCTTCTTTTACTCATCTCATCCAATGCATCAATGAGCTCTCCATAGTCGACCACTGCTTCGTCAAAATTAGTTTCATCCTTATATTCAAATGTCGTGAGAATACACACATCATGATCCTCCTCTATTGATGGCTCGGTTCTATCTCTATTAGAATCAATCTCTTCTTTGGAGTAGAATTTATTTATATTTTGAGATTTACCCTTCTCATATATCTAGAATTTACTCTGTAATATTCCAAAAATTTAGTCTTCATCTAAATGGAATATTATAGCTGGTTTCATCACTAGGTAGGTGAATAAATGGGTAGGGAGGCCCATAAAATTATTTAGGATAAATAATAACACTCCTAATGTGAAAGGAAGAAGTATAAGAAGCTGGATTAAGCACCTTTGGGTGTGAACAGAGATTGGATCATGTTGATTCAGTCAACTTTGCCCAAATCAACAATGTTGTCATGGAGGAGTGGTCTTTATGATGAAATAGCACAGTTTTAGTGGAGGACAACTTGCATGAGCTTGGTGGAAAGTATGGATGGGACCCAATGTGAGTAGGCTCACATGCTATATATGGAAGGGATGGTAGCCTTTTTTATTCATGTTTTACATTATCATTTGATATTGGTCTCTTTAGACTTTTGGTTCCTCTTTCTATTTAGCAGGGTTGTTGTGCTATTTAGCACAAGGGTGTTCCTAATCGGGAATACCTACCTCATCCCTAGGGAAGGAGAGGCTATTTGAGCTGCATTTACTCATTCTGGGATTATGGCCAAGCTACCTCCAGCTACAACGTAGTTTTTTTTTAGAGCTGGGTTGTGTTGCAGGGTGCAGCAAAGGAGGATCACATAGAGGTATTTATGAGCTTGTTTTTCAGTGGAGAGGTAGCCTATCCATTGGAGGATCAGAAAGGAGGGATCCTGGGCATATTTTTACATATTTGGCATCAAGCCAACCATCTACCTATTGAAAATGAAACAAGATGATGGAGCTTAGTGAAATGAAGTCGCCTTCACTAAGTGGGCCCGTAGGCTATTTTTGGCGCAAAGTCTATTTTTAGACTATGTCTACTTTTAGACATATGGAGCATGGTCTAGGAGTTGCAGTATGCTATTCTTGGATGATTGGTCAAGTTGGTAAAAATATATGGACCTCTATTTTTAGACATTGGGCGATTTCTATTTTTAGACTGTCGGGCTAAAAAATAGAACAGTCAAATATTATTAACCCTTAATAATATTTGGACTATAAACTTCATTTTATCCTCTTGCAGCACTTCAGTTGGAGCTACGGATGTGTCCCATGCATCTGAAAAATGAATTACGCTATTCCTAGGGGTTTGGTGAGCTCATGCATGGTTAAATTTAGTTAGAACTCAAGTGGCGGAGTTTGGTGGAGTTGATGAGATAGTTGGTGGAGTTGTGTTCAAGTTAACTTAGTTGAACTAGTTGTGTTTAGTTTAACTGGCTAATACACTAGAGATGAGTGGGGTGAATTAAATATTATTTAATTCACTAAATATTAACTCATTATTCAACTAAATAACACATTAGTTGACTGCAGTGCATGGACAGTTCAGTGAAGACCAGTGGAAGAGGTAGATGAAAGGGTGAGTTTGCTATTAGTTGGGACATTAGTTGTGCATGAGACTTGCACAAGAATTGGAGGAGATTGCCAATGAGGATTGCACAGATCAAGCCAGTGGGATTCAAACTTGGATCTCTCATTACACCAACTTGGATTGCGCAGTAGAGGCAGGCAAATAGTGGATGAGTTTTGAACCTGTGACTTGTTCAAAACTGAGCTAGTTTGTGTGTAACTATTGGAGATAGTACTGAGTACTTGTGAGGAGTATTGTGCTATGTATTGTTACATGTTCTCTTCCATTATAATATGCAAAATAACTGGGGGTTTTCAGCTATAAGCTTTCCCCATTAAATATTGTGTTTATGTGCGCATGCAACTGTTTCTATTTCCGCATATTGATGATCAATTGTAGAAGAGGTTATGTGTTATGCATGAATTCGAATTAGTGTGTGACCAGGATAATATCAGTGGATAAATCTTCATTATTCAGAAAATTTATACATGGTATTGGAGCGAATTGATCATCGGGATCTATTACAGTGATTACAATTATTTCGGTAGACAGAGTCTGTAATGGGCCAGGTAGCCTCTGGATCCATCCATTCTTTGAAAGGTGATATATCCAGTAAATGCCCTTACAGTCAATCTCTGTGCTAGAAATAATTTGTTCTCACAGATCCAGAAGCAGTTGAGTTTTGAGCTTGGAATTTGAATTTTGCAGCAGATTGTTTTCTTGGTGCCGGAGTTGAAATGTCTTTCAACGGTTTGCGACTCGAGTATGCCCTTGAGGGAAATTCGAATTATGTTGCATGGAAAGACCGGATGGAGGTGTATTAGATGATAACAGGATGAAGGAGTTCATAGATATGGATGTCCAAAAGCCTACTGATCCTGTTGAAGTTGAGGCTTGGCAAAAGAAGATGGCGAAATGTCGAAGGATTCTGTTGGAGGGCGTGAAGGATCACATTGTATCTAGCCTGCATGGAAAAGATTCTCCATATTTGATGTGGAAAGCATTGACAGATATATTCCAGAGCAAGAGCGACCAAAGGAAGCTGGCGCTCAAGGATAAACTCAGAAACATTAAGATGGAGAAAGGCGACAGTATCGCCAAGTACCTCACGAAGTTCACTCAATGCAGAGATGAGCTGGGAAGTGTGGGGGTGACTGTCGATGATAAGGAATTGGTTCACTTGGATCTCCTTGGTCTTCCGAAGAGTTAGCATTCCTATCAGGACTCTGTCAATGGTCGGGAGAAGTTGCCGGGATGGGAGCGACTTTGGTTGGATCTCATGCAAGAGGAGATAAGGCGGACTACCAGGGACGGATCTTCATCAGAGGCATCTGATGAAGAAAATTGTGCTTTGGCTGCCAAAGCAAAGAAGGGGAAGAGAAAGAAAGCTTCTCAGTATGGTGCGAAAGGCAAGAAGCAAGACATGTCCAAGGTGAAGTGTTTTCACTGTCACCATCATGGACACTATGCCACAAATTGTTCGCAGAAGAAGAAAAATAAGAAGGCTGCTGGATCTGCAGCGGGAGAGGCATTGGCCTACCAGTTTGAACTGGACTTTTCACTGATCGCATGCTTGGTCTCAAGTGTGATGGGATCAGTATGGTTCTTGGACAGTGGTGCATCATTTCACATGACAGGAGATCGAGATCTGTTTTCAGATCTGGAGGAAAAATATCTTGGAGTGCACATCGAGATGGGCGATGATGGTAGATACAGTGCGATCGGTATCAGTACCATTTCCTTTGAGAGGGAGTCTGGTAAACCCTTCGTATTGAAGGAAGTTTTGCATGTTCCAGGATTGATGAAGAATCTGATCTCTGTGGCGATGTTGGAAGACAAGGGGTATGATGTGGTCTTCAGCGAAGGAAAAGCTTTCCTACGCAGTAAGACAACTAGAGAGACCCGGAAGATAGGGGTTTGAGTCAAGAGCCTTTATCAGTTGCAAGTAGATGGCTGCGTAGCAATGGCATGCAAGGCGGGAGAAGTGGTGAGTCGGGATGATGGCGAGTTATGGCACCGGAGATTGGGCCGCCTTCACCATGGAGCTTTGAAGATACTGCAGCAGATTTCTACTGGGCTTCCTAAGGGCACTCTTGCACAGTCAGATCAGTGCAAGGGGTGTACCTTGGGAAAATATGTGAAAGTCACCTTTCACGAGAAGGATAGTCACGCCATGACGATCCTTGAGAGAGTTCACATAGATGTGTGTGGTCCTTTCTCAGTAGCTTCGACAGCAAAGCACAAGTACTATGTGATCTTTGTTGATGATTTCTCTCGGAAGTGCTGGATCTTCTTCATGCAGAAGAAGAGCGAGACATATTCAAAGTTCTGTGAATTCAAGGTGCTAGTTGAGAAGGAATCGGGGAAGCATGTGAAGGCTCTTAGGAGTGAAAATGGTGGTGAATTCATCTCTGCTGAATTCAAGGAATTTTGCAGCGCAGAAGGGATTTGGAGAGAGCTCATCGCACCCCATAACCCACGGCAGAATGGGGTTGCTGAGCGGAAGAACAGAACAAACGTGGGCGCTGCATGGGCGATGTTGCATGATCAGGGCCTACCCCTTCACTTATCGGCTGAGGCATGCAATACTGCAGTGTATGTGCAGAACCATTGTCCTCACAAGATACTTGCCATGAGTACACCGGAGGAGGCGTTTTCTGGAAAGAGGCTTGACATTTCTCATTTGAGGATTTTTGGCTCACCTGTCTACATGCATGTGACGAAGGACGCCAGAAAGAAGATGGATCTAACTGCAGAGGTTGGGATATTTGTGGGGTACACTGATACGCCCCACAACTATCGTGTGTATTTTCCAGATAGTTGCAAGACTGTTGTGTGATGGGATATCAAATTTCAGGAGGAGAAAGCCATGAAGTGTTCGCTTGAGAGGGAGCCACACTTGCATGCAGAAAAGGAGCTATTAGTTCCTAAGGAGGAGCTTCCAGATGTGGATCAGCCACAAGAGGAAGTTCATGGAGTGGGAGAGACCACTCATGCAGCGCTAACCATCAGAGGGCGCAAGCGCACTATAGAAGCTGAGCGACTGGCTCGAGATGCAGAGAAGGTTTTAGGACCACCTACAGCACAGTGGAGACAGAGACAGTCACCGGACCGGTACACTGGATACATGGCTCTGGTGAGCAAATGTGTCGTGACAGAGCCATCCTATTTCGAGGAAGCTATGGAGGACCCCGCATGGGTAGATGCCATGGTGGAAGAGTATGATTTGATTGTCAGAAACAGTGCATGGGAGATTGTCCCGCGACCGGAGGGGAAATCAGTGGTGGGTTCGCGATGGATCTACAAAGTGAAGCAGGCGGCTGAAGGGAGTGTGGAGAAGTACAAGGCAATATTTTTTGCCCGTGGCTTCTCACAGATCGAGGGGATCGATTATGAGGAGACCTTTGCACCTGTCACAAGGTACTCTTCCATACAGATGATCCTAGCTCTCTCAGCGCAGATGGGGTGGCACATCCATCAGATGGATGTGAAGACTATGTTCCTCAACGGAGTCATTGAGGAGGAGGTGTACATAGAGCAGCCTGAAGGTTTCAAGATCTTCAGCAGTGAGTCACATGTTTGCCGACTCAAGAGAGCACTGTACCGGCTGAAGCAAGCACCTCGTTCTTGGTACACACAGATAGACAATTATTTCACCGGACTTGGATTCTCCAAGAGTGAGGCAGATCCTAACCTGTACCAGATTGTGGTGGAGGGGAAGTTGCTGATCATTTTACTGTATGTAGATGATCTTATTTTGACGGGTGATGAGCTGTTGATACTTTCATGCAAGGAGGATCTTGCTAGAGATTTTGAGATGAAGGACTTAGGCCTCCTTCATTATTTCCTGGGATTGGAGATTTGGCAGCGCAGTGGTGGACTATTTGTTTCTCAGGGTAAGTATGCCCGGGAGATACTGGAGAGGTTCAACATGCATGGTTGCAAGCCTGTTGATACTCCTCTTCCTGGTGGTTGGAGGAAGGAGGATGCTACTTCAGCGGAGGTAGTGGATGCCACTGTCTATCGACAGTTGGTAGGGTCGCTTATGTATCTGGTCAATACACGACCCAATATATGCTATGCTATTAACTAGCTTTCACAAGCTATGGTTAAGCCTACCAAGCTCTTCTGGAAGGCAGGCAAGCATGTATTGTGTTATCTTAGTGGCACATCGGGATATGGTCTGTGGTACAGACAGGAGGATGGAGCGAAGCTTTGCGGCTTCACAGATGCAGATTGGGCAAGGAGCCCAACGGACCGAAAGAGCACATCTGGAGGAATATTCAGTATCAGGTCAACAACAGTTTCCTGGTACAGCAGGAAGTAGAGATCCGTGGCACTCAGTTCAGCAGAGGCCAAGTACATGGCAGCAAGCTTGGCTGCATGCGAGGCTATTTGGATGAGGAAGATCATCGTCGGATTGTTCGGGTCGCACTTGGAGCCTACTATGATTTATTGTGATAACTAGAGTTTCATTAAACTCTCGTCTAATCCAGCATTTCATGATAGATCCAAACACATCGACATCAGGTACCATCATATCAGAGATTGTGTGCAGCGGAGAATCATGCTACTTTCATATATTCCCACGGAGGATCAGGATGCTGACATCTTGACAAAGGTGCTCACCAGGAGAAAATTAGAATTCCATAGAGGCAGGATAGGGGTTGCAGATAATCCATATCTTGTTGAGAGGGAGTGTTGAAAATGCAACAAGATGATGGAGCTTAGTGAAATGAAGTCGCCTTCACTAAGTGGGCCCGCGGGCTATTTTTGGCGCAAAGTCTATTTTTAGACTATGTCTATTTTTAGACATATGGAGCATGGTCTAGGAGTTTCAGTATGCTATTCTTGGATGATTTTTCGATTTGGTAAAAATATATGGACCTCTATTTTTAGACATTGGTCGGTTTCTATTTTTAGACTGTCAGGCTAAAAAATAGAACAGTCAAATATTATTAACCCTTAATAATATTTGGACTATAAACCTCTTGCAGCACTTCAGTTGGAGCTACGGATGTGGCCCATCCATCTGAAAAAGGAATTATGCTATTCCTAGGGGTTTGGTGAGCTCATGCATGGTTGACTCCAGTTAGAACTCAAGTGGCGGAGTTTGGTGGAGTTGATGAGACAGTTGGTGGAGTCGTGTTCAAGTTAACTTAGTTGAACTAGTTGTGTTTAGTTTAACTGGATTATACACTAGAAATGATTGGGGTGAATTAAATATTATTTAATTCACTAAATATTAACTCATTATTCAACTAAAGAACACATCAGTTGACTGCAGTGCATGGACAGTTCAGTGAAGACCAGTGGAAGAGGTAGATGAAAGGGTGAGTTTGCTATTAGTTAGGACATTAGTTGTGCATGGGACTTGCACAAGCATTGGAGGAGATTTCCAATGAGGATTGCGCAGATCAAGCTAGTGGGATTTGAACTTGGATCTCTCATTACACCAACTTGGATTGCGCAGTAGAGGCAGGCAAATAGTGGATGAGTTTTGAACCTGTGACTTGTTCAAAACTGAGCTAGTTTGTGTGTAACTATTGGAGATAGTACTAAGTACTTGTGAGGAGTATTGTGCTATGTATTGTTACATGTTATCTTCCATTATAATATACAAAATAGCTGGGGGTTTTCATCTATAAGCTTTCCCCATTACATATTGTGTTTATGTGCGCATGTGACTGTTTCTATTTCCGCATATTGATGATCAATTGTAGAAGACGTTATGTGTTATGCATGAATTAGAATTAGTGTGTGACCAGGATAATCTCAGTGGATAAATCTTCATTATCCAGCAAATTTCTACACTACCATCCCTCACAGGCTAGTCATAATTCTTAACTACGTTATTTTTGGAGGCAATTGCTGGGAGGGTTGATTGAGCTCATCAGGAGGGTCTCTTTCTGAGTAGGGGATCAACCTTCTATTTAGAAATACTATTGGAGGAGGACATCATAATTTTAGTTCTGTCATAGCCTCTTTCTTTCAGATCCAATTTTTAGTGACATCTCAACCCCAGATTTATTTGTCACATTGTATATTTCTTGGTATTTCTAGCAATCTTTTCAGGGTTGGCTAGAAATCATGTATTAGAGCCCACATCTTCTTTCTTGGTCATTTTCTTTGTTTCTATCAGCGATATATCATTTATGTATGTTTATAGCAGCAGCTAAACTAATATAGACAGTGTTGTCACTACTCTCCAGCATTCTATATAGTTGCAACAACTCATGAGTTGAATGTTCTGATCATTGGAGGTTTGTTCTTATTGCTTGAGTGGCATGTCCCTCAAGATATTTTTGTATATTTCTACTGATATCTTAATAAAATGATGGCTTCATATTGATTCCTCTCATGTTATTATCATATTTGATGTGTTTTACATTATTTTTTCTTGTATTGCTGCTATTTCCATTTTGGAATATTACAGTGGTATCAGAGCGTAATCTTGGCTTAGCCTGTGTATCGAAGACATTTTTTCGTTAGGAGGAGAAGATTCTTCTCATAAAAAAGAGAAGTTGTACAGAAGAAAAAAAGGCAAGACTCCATTATTTGGAGAAATGAAGGAAGAGAGGATCTCCCAGCTTCTTTTCCAAACTATGAAAAATATCAAGGAAGATTTCAAGGAGATGAAAGGGGAGAGGTGTAGAAAAATTCCAATAGGTTTTGGAAGTAAAGCAATCCCTAGATATTCACGTGATGGGTGTGGATATTCAGACACACATGCAGATCCATAGTGTAGTTTATTGCGCGCATTCACTGCATGAAGGATGGAGGAAGAAGATGCACCAAGGGAGGACACCTTGAGTGACTATCTTCAGGCATATGAGTCTCAATCATGGAGATTCAAAAAGCACTTGGAATTCCAAGGGTTTTTCCAACTCAAGGAAGACAAAAGATCAAACAAAAATAATAGAAGCAAGAGAGGTGAAATATTTCTATCTAACTTTGATGGATCAACAAAGTGCACAACCAAAGCTTGGGTGAAGGAGCTAGATTCCTATTTCTAGCTACACCAAGTTTCAAAAAAGGAGGCCATTAGAGTAGCAACGTTGCACCTCAAAAGTATGGCCCATGATTGGTGGTTTTGTAGTTCTGATTCATTTAATCATGCAAATTTAAACACTTATGCTAGGTTCACTAAGAAATTAGTGAAAATATTTGATATTAAACATTTTTAAACATCCTTTGTTGAACCCAAAAACTCAAAACCTTTGCATGAGTTGGAGAGATCTATTTTTCCAAATCTACTCCATATTTCTGTTGAGGGGGATAAAAACATGCATGATGCCTTGCCAAGGGCAAGATCCTCACTTCTTGAAGAGTCCTCTTCTATATATGAAGACATGGAGGTTCCTCCTTCAAGGGAAGACCAAGATCAAGGGTCTCTCATTGATGATGAGGCATTCTCAAATGCTGATGAAGAGGAAGAGCAGAGAAGAGCTAACAGTGTTGTACCATTGGGAGAAGATCCATCACCACATGGACATGGGAAGGGAGACATTGCTTCCATTACAAGAGCCCTTGTGTCCTTGGAAGGAGTTCCAAATGATCTAACATGTGGGAACCAAAGCACAATTCTAGAGTAGCATGTAACAATTATTGTGGATTGTGAAGGAAGGAAGGAGCAAAATCAAGGGATGATGAGCATTCACCCTTATCTATTTCAGGATGTTTCTGCACAGAAGAAGGAGAGTGTATTACACTGTGAAGAGAGGGACAAGTCAGTCCACTCATATATACAGTCCGCTTTAGATCTTCATGTCTCATTACATGGAGGCATTCCACCTAGGAGGCCACCAGATCTAGAGTTGGTGAGAGACATCTTACCATTTGGTTCACCACTCTTAGATTTTGGAGGGGTGAATAACTTATAGGAGTCTATTATAGTGCAGAATGTTTGGGATAGACTCAAGGAGGAGGCATACATTCTCCCATTTTCATCATTACCCACTCTCACTACATATACTGTGCTGACAGAAGTTGCTGCAGTGATGGAGGATGGCACCTTCATGGTGCAAGGGAGCTCCTCCATGGATTGTGAGAAACAAAGGGTACTTATTTTAAGGAAGGAATCCTCCATACATTGGATTATATGGAGGCCACTCATGCTTACATTGGCCAAGATTAGGAGGTTCTTTTTGGATGATAGCTTCTCATGGGAGGCTAACTTCCAAAGGCCACCACTTCTATTTGAGCATGAGAAACTGTATGATGAGCATGGTATCACTTTGGAGGATGACTTTGGCATGAGGGATGTCAAAGGAGAAGACAAAAGCATGTGGGGAGCTTCGCATATTGGAGGATTGATCCATATTAGAGGTCTCAACTTTTGGTAGAGTACTCCAAGGATTTTGGTGCTTGCATGATTATTGATGACCCAGAGGGGGATGATAGATACATGGTTGATGATGAGGTCATCTATTCTTATGGTAGAGTTTGCTTGACTAGATATTCTAAGCTCAAGGAGGAGCTGTTACATGCAGCACATGTGGACTTTATTTCCAAGCACTTTGATGCATTTCATTATTTGATGGAGGAGTTCACTTGGGAGGGCATCCAACAAGATGTATATCAACATATGTAGAGTTGCATAGCCCAGATGGTGATGGACAGTATGTCATAGCCACTTCCCTACTCATTGGGGGTGAGGGAGAGTTTTCAGTTGAGCCATTTCAGCTCAATGACCAAAGTATATAGTAGAGAAGGTACATTTTTTCATTATGATTTGTACTCCTTTACTTTATATGAGCAGCATGTTGTACCGAGGAGGATTATCCCTTTTTTTCTATTATGTTTTGATGTATTGGAGGCCATTTTCAGCATTGATGTTGGCCATACTATTTTTGGTTTGTGGGGGAAGCCACATGATTCTTGGTGCACACCATTGGCACCATATTCTACTTTCACGATCCTATCTTGTAGGATGATTGTGGCAGCAAACAAGTGGATGAAAAGACACTTGTTATTTTTTTTTTGAGGTAGGAAAGGGATACACTGCACTAGTTCCATATGTGGAACTATGATCCACCTTTCGGTTGTCATATGGCAACTTGTTTTCATTGGTTTTTGCTTCCATATGTTGGAGATGTTCTTATGTTTATATGAAGCTTTGTTGGGAGAGTGGCACAAGAGTTGAGGGTGCCCATTAGGAGTATGATTCTCCCTACTATACATGTTGCATGTTTCAAGAGAAACAATGGGTAAACCATGATTTCCATATTACATCTCTTTTCCTCATGTGGGAGGAGCCATTTGGAGAACTTGAGTTCTTAGAGGAGGCACTTCATGGATGATTTGTTTGGTGGGGTAACTTGGGACATTCGTGGAGGCCATGTCATTTCAGCTCAAGATCAGAAATAGCCCCATACTTACCATAAATGGAGAGAGAAACAAGTTGGGTGGAAAAATATAATCTCTCCATGCAGCCCCAATACATTGCATATACTGGGGGTTGATGTTTTCTTTGATGAGCTACCTAGAATGGCTCATTTCATTTGGATGATAGCATGGGTAGGGGAGAATCTCATTGGGAATGAGATTCCATATGTTTATCACCACTCCTACCTTGAGGAGGCCATTGGAAGAAAAGAATATTTCCACTTGCACCTTCCATTTTTTCATGATGTGGACCATTTGGGTTTTCATACCTGAGAGGAACCATTGGAAGGAAGATTTATTGCAGATTATGTTGAGTTATGGTGGGAGCCATTGATGAGGATGCCACAAGAAGAGGAAGGGAGGAATTTTTCTCCACCTTTATATTTGATTGAGGACAAGAAACATTTTGGAGGGGAGGACTGTAATATTCCAAAAATTTAGCCTTCATATAAATGGAATATTATAGTTGGTTTCATCACTAGGTAGTTGAATAAATGGGTAGGGAGGCCCATACAATTCTTTAGGAGAAACAATAACACTCCTAATGTGAAAGGAGGAAGAATAAGTAGCTGGATTAAGCACCCTTGGGTGTGAACATGGATTGGATCATGTTGATTCAGTCAACTTTGACCAAATCAATAGCATTGTCGTGGAGGAGTGGTCTTTATGACGAGACAACACAGTTTTAGTGGAGGAAAACTTGCATGAGCTTGGTGGCAAGTATGGATGGGACCCAATGTGAGTAGGATCACATGATATATATGGAGGAGATGGAAAACTTTTTTATTCATTTCTTAGATTATCATTTGATATTGGTCTGTTTAGACTTTTGCTTCCTCTTACTATTTAGTAGGGTTGTTGTGCTGTTTAGCAAAAGGGTGTTCTTGATCGGGAATCCCTATCTCATCCTCAGGGAAGGAGAGGTTATTTGAGATACATTTCCTCATTCTGGAATTCTCCCCAAGCTACCTCCTTCAGCTACAACGCAGTTTCTATTTAGAGCTAGGTTGTGTTGTCGGGTGCAGCAAAGGAGGATCACATAGAGCTATTTCTGAACTTGTTTTTCAGTGGAGAGGTAGCATATCCATTGGAGGATCAGAAAGGAGGGCTCCTAGGAATATTTTCAAATATTTGGCATCAGGCCAACCATCTACCATCCCTCACAGCACAATCACAATTCTGAACTGCATTATTTTTGGAGGCAATTGCTGGGAGGGTTCATTGAGCTCATCAGAAGGGTCTATTTCTGAATAAAGGGATCAGCCTTCTATATAGAAATACTATTTGAGGAGGAAATCATCATTTCAGATATTTCATAGCCTCATTCTTTCAGATCCAGTTTGCAGTGACATCTAAACCCCAGGGTTATTTTTCACATTGTATATTTTTTGGTATTTCTAGCAATCTTTTCTAGGTTGGCTAGAAATCATGTATTAGAGCCCACATCTTCTTTCTTGGGAATTTTCTTTTTTTATATCATCCATATATCATTTATGTATGTTTATAGAAGCAACTACATTGATATAGACAATTTTTTCACTGCTCTTTTACATTCTATACAGTTGCAGCAACTCATGAGTTGAATGTTCTGGTCATTGGAGGCTTGTTCTTATTGCTTGAGTGGCTTGTCCCTCAAGATATTTTTGTATATTTCCGCTGATATCTTAATAAAATGATGGCTGCATATTTATCCCTCCCATGTCATGATCATATTTTCTGTGTTTTACATTATTATGTCTTGTATTGCTGCTATTTCCATTTTGGAATATTACATACTCTTTCCCTTCACTTCCTTTCGCTTTTCCTCCTTTTCTCCTCTTGTGTATGGACACATTGATGGAAAATTTCCAACCTTTCCGAAATAAAAATAGTTAAAATTGATTTTTCCTTTATATTTTCTCGATTCCCTTTCCATATTTCTAGAAAACTAAGAAAATTCTTGATCTACCATAGCTAGAATATTATTCCTATGCCTTGGATTTCTTGGAATTGTAATAGCCCTGATTACATCTTCTTATTATTATAAACATGGTAATTGGCATGAGTTAAGGAAATGGGTTCTACAACTGAGGAGAATATGTTTCTTGGAACATATGGAAAGAAAAAGGGAAAGAGAATATTTGGAATTGAGAAGATGTCCTGCAAGAATGGGTAGGAATACCCAAAAACCAACCAGGGAGGACTAGGCCAAAAACTAGAAACCTAGAATTTGAGGTGAAAATAGAGAATTTTTTATTGGTCTAGAGAATGGGGACTAGGCTATAATCTAACCACCAGGAGGAAAATTTTGTATAACCATAAAAAGAGGGGTAAATTGGACCGATACCTTTTCAGGGAGGAGCACATAAATTAAGGGGGTCGTGGAAAAATAAATTTAGGAGAAGAAAAATAGGATGATGGTTTCATTTGTTGTGAGGAAAGGAGCATAAGAAATGTTGAGGGTATAAACTAGCACCTGTGTAGTTCTTAAATTCATTTGGAATAATTTTTTCATCTTTGGTGCAACCTTCTTAAGCGTAGGAACCTAGCTTGGGGGTGACTGGGCCGCAAGATATATTTTCAGTACATCCTAGTCTATGGTTGAGAGGAGAAGCATAGTCACAAAATCAGTTGTTAGGGATTTTGTAAGAAAAATATTTATCACTATTGCAATGAGGAAGGAACATTATGTTTAAATTTTTGGAATTGTTTAACTAGTATTGCTTCTTACTAGTTTTTCCTCTTACTCTTCCATTGTTGTGAAACTAGTTCCAAAAATAGAAGAAAAGAGATATCAACGCCTTAGAAATAAGCCACTTAGAGGGGGAAACCTCCAATACATTACATGAATGAACAAGTCTTGGATGATACAAATTAAAAAACCTCCTTTCTATATATAGGAGTCCATGGGGCCAGAATGTAAACTTAGTGGGGTCATAATGTAATCATAGCCGACCTAACAATAATAATTTAAGGGCACAATAATAACAATATGGGGGTTACAGGGGTACAATAATAACAATAAGGGGGTTAAAATAACAACAATAAGGGACTATACTAGTAATATAGGGACCTAACATGCCCCTCTCCTTCAAAAAAGTGTTGTCCTCAATGCTTGAGTAGCTCTAGGTGCTTCTGTATAAAATTATCATCCTCCCATGTAGGATCTTTAGTGGGTAAGTTCTTCCACTTGATGAGATACTCTGAAATTGATCAATTTCATAGCTGTCGAGTTCTTGTTTCCATGACCGCTTCAGGTTCCAATATGATTTTTCCTTCCTCATCAAGTTCTGGCAATATTGTTTGAACTGAAATATTTTCACCTATAGCCTTATTTAAGCATGAAACATGGAAAACTGGATGCACTCGTGAAGAAGCAAGAAGCTCCAATTTGTATGCCATAGTACCAATCTTTTGCAACACCTTGTAAAGACCATAGTACTTTGGCAATAAATTATTATCCTTCTTAGCTTGCTTGAGGGACATTTGTTTGTATGGTTGTAGCTGTAAAAATATCCAGTCTCCTACATCAAAACTTGTCTCGCTACGATGTTGATCTGCCTGTTGTTTCATTCGATTTTGTGCCAAATTCAGGTTATCCTTTAAGAGCTTGAGAACTTCTTGTTGATGCTCAATGTGATCTTCCACTGCTTAAATCTTCGAATTTTCTCTTAAAGATGATGTGATGGATGGTGGATGATATCCATAAAGTGCCATAAATGGGGTCATTTTTGCTGCAGTATGGAAGGAAGTGTTATACCACCATTCAGCAAGAGGTAACCACTTGACCCATTGTGTTTGTTTATTATATACAAAACAACGAAGATATACTTCCAAACATTTATTTACTATCTTAGTTTGACCATTAGATTGAGGATGATAAGATGAGCTATGAGCTAATTGTGTACCCAAACAAGAAAATAACTCCGTCCAAAAATTTCCAGTAAAAATGGGATCTCTGTTGCTCACAATAACCCTTGGGTTTCCATGTATCTTTTGAATTGTGTCCATAAATTTAGTAGCAACTGTACTTTCTTTAAATGGATGAGATAATTCACAAAAGTGTGCATACTTGGTAAGTCTATCAACTACCACCATGATGAAACTCTTTCCTTCGGACTTAGGTAATCCTGTGATAAAATCCATTGAAATCTCCTCCCAACATTGACTTGGAATGGATAAAGGTTGTAGAAGACCTGGAGTCTTTATTGTCTCAACTTTATTCTGCTGGAAAATCAAACATTCCGCCACAAAATTTTGAATATAAGATTTAAGGCTATCCCAAAAAAAATCTTTCTTCACCCTATGGTAAGCTTTTAAAAATCCCGAGTGTCCTCCTAAAGGAGAAGTGTGCAATTCCAAAATAATCTTTTGTTTTAGTTGGGAATTCTTACAAAGATATAAGCGATATTTGTACCATAAGGAATCATTTTTCCAACTAAATGTTTCATATGTACTAGGATCTCAACTTTTGAATGAGTGTCCACACTTCTTTGTCCTTCTTCCATTCATCCCTTGCTTCAGTTATCCAATCTGGTTGGATAATAGAAATGGAACAAAGCAATGCTTCCACCTCTTCATTATTTCTTGAGAGTGCATCTGCAACAACATTTAGCTTCCATTTTCTGTAGATTATTTCAAATTCATAACCCAACATCTTTGTGACCCATTTTTGCTGCTCTTCTGGAGATAGTATTTGTTCCAAAAAGTGTATAAGACTATCATGATCAGTTTTTACCTTGAAGTGTCTTCCCATTAGGTAAGTTCACCATTTCTTTAGTGCATGCAGTATTGCTAACATTCCTTTCTCATAAATAGAATTTTGTAAATACTTTCCTTTGATTGGATGACTTTCAAAAGTAATGGGTCTTCCTTCTTGCATTAAAACAACACCAATTCCATTAACCGAGGCATCACATTCCACAATAAAGGTTTTTGTGAAGTCTGGTGTAGCTAAGACGTGTGCTAGGCACATTAACTCTTTAAGATGTTCAAAGGCCTTAGTTTCTTTAGGAGTCCATGAAAATCCATCTTTCTTCAATAATGTTGTTAGAGGTGCTGTTATTCTCCCATAATTCTTAACAAACTTGCGATAATACCCTGTTAACCCAAGAAATCCTCGCAACTGCTTTATGGTTGTGGGGACTTTCCATTCTTTAATGGATTTAATTTTGTTAGGGTCTACCTTAACACCCTCGTGAGATACAATATGACCCAGATATTCCACCTCTTGTACTCCAAAGAAACATTTGGATGTTTGAGCACCCTGTCAACATGTTGAGCATGATCCTTCCAAGACCTAGATTAGTATATCATTAAAAAATACTAGCACAAATTTTCTAAGGAAGGGGTTGAAAATGGAATTCATCAAGCCTTGAAATGTAGAAGGTGCATTGGTAAAGCCAAAATGCATGGCCAAAAATTCATAATGACCCTCATGAGTTCAAAATGTTGTTTTCAAAATATCTTCAGTCTTCATTCTAATTTGATGATATCCTGAACGAAGATCCAACTTGGTAAAATAAATTGCTCCATGTAATTCATCCAATAATTCATCAATCATAGGAATGGAAAATTTATCTTTAATGGTGAGCTTATTGAGCTCCCTGTAATCCGGACACATTCACCATAATCCATCCTTCTTGTGTACCAATACTACAGGAGCAGAGCAAGAACTTTGACCAGGTTGAATTATACCCGCCTCTAACATTTCTGCAATCATACGTTCAATTTCGCTCTTTTGGACGTAAGGATATCTATAAGGCCTGATGTTTGGAGGAACACTTCCTGGAATCAAATGAATAGCATGATCATGATCAAAAATAGGTGGGAGTCCTTTGGGAGTTTCAAACACCTTGGAATGATTGTCCAAGACTTGTTGGAGATCTGCAGAAATAGATGATTTTGATGTCGGAACTTCTAGTGAGCATAATTGTACAATTACGCCTCTTTGTTCTTTCTTTAGAAGCTTTGTTATGACATTAGAGCTTATTATCCTTCCCGGCTTCCCTTCAATACCCCATAATTCGACTTCCTTTCCTTCTGAAAAAAATTTCAAGAAAAGTTCTTGAAAATTAAAAGCTACCGTCCCCAAAGATTGTAACCATTGTACTCCTAGTACAACATCAGCACCTCCCATAAGAATGGAAAGCATTGGAATAGTCAATACATATTCCCCCATGGTTAGCTTGATATTATGGCATTTTCCAGAGCAATTTATAGTTCCTCCATTTGCAACCATCACTTGAAATTTTGGTGTTGGGTATAGGAAACAATTTAATTCCTTGGCTACCTTACAATGAATAAAATTATGGGTACTACCCGAATCAATCAACACTATTACCTTTTTCTTCTTGATATGTCCTTCTATCTTGAGAGTTTGAGGAGTGGTAATTCTTGCCAATGCATTACACGATATGGTCGAACTCATTTCTTCCTCTTCTAGGGTTGGTTCCTGGTGTATATCCTCTTCTTGTTCATTTTCTTCTTCCTCTTCACAATCTATGTAAAATAATTTCTTCTTAGCACACTTATGACCTTTAGTGTATTTTATATCACAACTATAGCAAAGCCCTTTTTCTCTTTTTTCTTCCAATTTTTGTGGTGTCAACCTTGTAGGTTGTGGAAATCTAGGAGTAGCAACACTTCCCTCTTTATAGAAGTAAGTGGTAGGATTCCTTATCGCCATAATTTTAAATTCAATTTTTCTTGCCAACCTAAATGCCTTCTCCAATGAATCAGGTTCCAAAACGCGAACTTCATGTTGGATTTTATCCTTTAAAGTACCTATGAAGAGATCAATCTTGTGTTCCTCTAGAATATCATTTACCCTTATATTCAATTTTTGGAAGTCCTCAATGTGCTCCCGAACTAAACCCTTTTGTTTGAGATTTATCAATTGGCTAAAGAAGGTGTTGCTCTTTATATCCTCATAATGTGCTATCATTTCCTCCATAAAAATTGACCAAGTGAATTTTTTTTTTACGGGAGCAAAGCCATCGATACCATACCAATGTATTTTGTTCTAAATGTAAAGATGCAATGCATACCTTTTGTGTGTTTTTCACACTATTGAGATCAAAATATTGCTCCATCTGTAGTATCCATGTTACAGGATCCTTTCCATAAAACTTCCTCATATCCATTTTTGGAATGTGGTGGTTCTTCCCGCCAACATTAGAGTTTATGAAATCACGATTAAAATTTATTTTTTTCTCATCATGAGTTTCCTCTACTATATTTTCACCATTAGGAAACATTTTTTGTATCAACTTTGTCAAACCTTCCATGTCTGCTTTTAGATCATTCTTCATGTTTTCCATTTTTTCATCGATCTTAGGTTCCATGTCATCCATCTTAGATTCCATGCCAGCTTCCATGTCATCTATCTTAGCTTCCATGCCATTCTTAAAACCATCCATCTTAGATTCCACGCCTTTCTTTAAACCATCCATCTTAGTTTCCATGCCTTTCTTCAAAACTTCCATGTCATTTTTTGTCGCTCTTTGCGAGAGCAAAATTTGTTGCACTTGCTCTCGTAAATTTGATATATCATGTTGCCATTCTTCATCTTCATGAGTCATAGTAGAGCCTTCTAAAGGCTTAATGGGTGTTTAATTCTTTTTAGGAGGAATTTCAGAACCCAATACTGAAATATGTTCTACAATATTCCCTTGGAATCAATTCAAATTGATTCTTCAAACAAGACTTATGCAATTCGGGAAAAACAAATACACACCTTTTACTTGCTTTTGAGGAGCTCGATATTGAAATTGATTTATCTCTATACTTGCATATTCTCAATGTATGAATTCATCCCTATAGTAGTTCTATGAAGCTTCTTTCAAATGCCACAGGTCTGACTTGATTTGGATTCTTCAAGACAACGTTATGTCCAATCTCCTACAATGACCTAATTATGGACTAGTTTAGTAGAGCGAACTTGTACGACTTGCCACGTGTCACTTTTTTCCTCTTTGGCTCTAAAATGTATAGACAGGAAACTAAATTCTATGTACTTCCATTCCCTTTTTACAAAATTCCAATTTTATGCTCAGAGAGAGAGTTATGAAGATTTTCCTACGATCACCTCTTTGAGATGAAATTTAGGAGCCTGAAAAAGACCTAAATTCCACAGATCATATCTCCGAAAATATTGCCAACCAAGCTCTAAAATTTTGCGATGATATTCCTTAGGATTTTGGCTTCGCTCTCTAAAATTTTCAGCTTCTAAACCTTCGTAGAAAAATTTTTATAGAGAAAATTCTGCAATGACCTTTTTAAGTTAAATTCAGGAGCTTGCAAAAAGCCCTTAATTCAACAGATCATATATCCAAAAATATTACGAACCAAGCTCTCAAATTGTGTGATGATGTTCCTCAGGGTTTCGGCTTCTCACTCTAAAAATTTCAACTTCTGAACCTTTGTAGAAAACAAGTTATAGTGAAAATGCCATGATGACCTATTTGGAGCAGCGAAACCCTAGAATCCAAGGCTCTGATATCAAATGTTGTGAAACAAGTTCCAAAAATAGAAGAAAATAGATATCAACGCCTTAGAAATAAGCAAATTCGAGGGGGAAACCTCCAATACATTACATGAATGAAAAACTCTTGGATGATACAAATTACAAAACCCCTTTCTATATATAAGAGTCCATGGGGCCACAATGTAATCTTAGCTGACCTAAAAATAATAATTTAAAGGCACAATAATAAAAACATGAGGGTTACAGGGGTACAATAATAACAATAATGGGGTTACACTAACAACAATAAGGGACTATACTAGTAATATAGGGACCTAACATCCATACTCTGCACAACCAATGAAATAATTATTTATACATATTAAAGCAGTTAAGAATTGTAAACAATTGTATTTGAATGTTCATTAGTGATGTTAATATTTTGTAGAGAAGAATTGATGAGCTTTTAGTCTCATGCCATCCTTACATACTCCAGAAAATTGCTACACTACCATAGCATGTCATAGATGAGGCTGCTAGGTGCAATCAAATAGTCAATATAGCCACTTGAGTACCTCTATAGTGAAATTTCTCTTTATTTTCTTCTTAGTCATCAAGAAAAAAAAGGACACATGGATTATCCATAAATTTCACACATGAAATCATTTCCATATGTGCAGGCATAATAATTCTCTAAAAAATACACAAGGTGTATAACTTTGAGAGGTGACACCTCGAGCAAGATGATTGTTGTGAATAGGAAATCACTTTAGATATTTGTGTGTGTGCGCACATGTGTGTGTATGTGTGTATTTGATGGTTTAAAATTTACCTACAAACTAAGTATGAATCATTTTCATGAGGTTGTAGGAATATACATATTGGAGTGTGATTTTCCACAACCTGACCTTGTCTAGATAATTGTCAAGTTATGAATACCGTCAAGAAAGTATATTAGGTTTTAATGGTAGTCATCTACACTCAAGTATATTCCTCTTTTGTTCACTCTAAGTCCTTCCAAACAAAATTCTCCAACTCAAAATTCCAAGCTTATAATCTTGTCACGACTTATGTCATTTCCAAGCATTTTAGGAAACAATTCATTCTAGAAGTGATTTGTCCATACCCAAATCTGCATATGCAATATGTTCAATCTTAGGTTTTTGCAGGCCATAGAAGACTCTAAAAACTCACATATATACACATCCATTTATTTATTTTTTCAAAATTAGGCAAATAATTAGCCTGAATGGCTCTCCCAATGTCTCAAGAACTTCGAAAAGACATGAAAATTTCTTCTCATTCCCATGCTATTGAATTACCCACCAGTAAACCTATTAATTTCATGAACTCAAATTCCAAAAGATTAATTTTCCTTTTAAAAAATAGACTTTCACAGTTAAGAGCAAAAAATATATTTTATGTATAAACAAATAATTAAAATTTGAGACACTTTTATTGGATTGGAAAGGAAATCATGGAACTATGGAAGAGTACAACTCATTATGTGGGTTGGTTGTGACAACAAATTCCACTATTGAGTAGCCTAGAAATAATTACACTAGGAAATCCAAAGAATCTTTTGATAAAATGAGATTTTATATTAAAGGCATGGCCTCAGTATTCAGGCTTATATTTCACTGAATAGTTTTACTTTCCATACATGGTTCAACACAAAACCATGTTCAAAATTATCACAACAAAACCAAACATGAGTCCCAACATTTCTCTGACCCTGACATGTGTTGGTAAATAAATACTCCCTTAGCACAAAATCAACATAGATTAGATGTTTAGTAAAGTTATTTGCATTTTTTGGCGAGATGTCTCTGAAATGGAGTAGTAGGTTCTTTCTTCATCTAACAATTTTCTCCCTACCTATTAGAATGCTAATGAATTAATTCCCAGTCTGGAAGCCCTTCATTATGTGAGTATGTAATTGGTAAGGAATTATGATATATAGCAATACTTTCTATTCAATATTTGGAGTTGATAGGAATTGCACTTTGTATATGTAAATGAAATCCTATTAGTATAATTTGCAAGACTTCATTGTTTCTAGGTATATAATCCATTGATTCATATTGGGTTTTGTGTGTGAATTTTTCAATGATAAATGAATAGAGACTCTGATCAAAGTAATAATTGTCTAAAAAATGTTATATTATTGTTTGGGTATCACAATAATTCTTAATATGTGGGAAATTACAAGATGTATTTCTAGTCAAAACAAGAATCTATGATTGGCAATTGAACTCAAGTTTGGTACAAACTTACTTTGTTGGGTATCAGAAATTGGTGCCAATGTTAGTCTCCTGTATTCTATAGTATCACTAGATGACTATGGATTTTCTACAGTCTAATGAAAATAAAATTCACTGACTATCATTTATTTTCAGAAGTCTCATTTCCTTCATTATATTCATTTAACCTATCCATTATCTCTCACTTCACCTATTTTTAGATCATTCTCTTACCCTAAAATCTCATGTTCAACCCTAAATCCCTCATTTTAACCCCTTTCCTATGCTAAACCCCCACCTCCATTTGCTAAAAATCCTCCTCCCTTCGTTCAATTCCCTTCTTCCACTAAAAAAATGTAAAAAACTCAGTTTTACATTGTTTTAAAATTAAATTTAATGTATTCGGGACCAACTCTTTTAAATAAAACCCTGTTTTGTTTGAAAAACTACCCAACCCCGTTATATTAACCCCCCTACACCTCTTATATGTTTAAATCCCCCATTTTAAATGCTTTACCCTCTGCTCATATAACCCTGGCCCCCACCTTTATATTTAAGCGCTTCCACTTTTGTAATATCCCAAAACGGATTATGCAGTAATATTGAAACACAGTATAAGAACTACAGCAAAGTAAACAATAAATATATATACACATTAGAATGCACAGAAATAGCTTAGCCATTTTATTATATTAGAGGTGAAAAAGCAAGTACAACAGTGCTCAAAATATGAGACACTCAAGCCACAAGGGTGGCCTAAAATTACCCTGCAAAGATTTCCCAAGAGGGAGTGCATAACTGCTAAACTGCTAGAAGGTAAACTACATTGTCCCTACTACAACTGTTGGGACTGCAACTTCCTTAAATATATAAAGTCAGATCTAGGTAGAATGGGAGCTCTGATGATGCTGAAATTGTAGATCAGGGCTCAATGATGGATTCCCAAGATAACCCAGAAAGGGTTTCTTAGATCTGCAAGTATAAGAAAACCACCCTCTTAAGGCTTCACATATATGTTGTTGGGAATGAAGATCTAAAGATATTTCTGATGATATGTTGGCTGCAATGATGCATAATCAGATCTATGCAAGAAGGGCTAACCCTTTCACTAGATCCTTGGGCTAAAAGCTCAAGATCTAGCTCCTCCAATATCATCCACTGAAAATAGCTACTCGATGAACAACAGCTTCAAAAAACTCTATTGTCAAAGAGGGAGGCTCAATAGCCTACTACTGGATGTGTCAAATCAGCTCTTTAATGATGGAAACAATAGATCCAATGTGAGGAGATGATCCCTCATAGGATTTCAAGCTGAAATACTGGAAAATTCCTTCCTCTAATAGATCTACAGGACTAGACTGCGCAATCCTTGAAGGGACTACTGTTGCATGGAGGTGAAACCTAATGGCATGAATGCCATATGTAAATCTTCTGTTTCTGAAAGGCTGGATGTGAAGAAAAAAGTGGTAGGATGAATCCTCCACTAGTTTCCTAGCTTAATGCTAGAAACAACCTCCTGAAGATGGCACCAATGCCTGATAAGGAATGAAGAACAATTCTCTTTCAAGAGCTACTCAATGAAAGAGGTGGGATTCCCGCTCAGGAACACCTTGTGATAAACACCACTACAAACTCTACTAAACATCCCAAGCCTACATATAAATTTCCTAAGACAAATCTAGATCTAAATAGATCAAGAAATGAATAATCCAAATCATCACTTCCATTATGCCTTCACCTTCATTATATGCATGAGCCTTCTATAGCCTAGGCCCACTCCAAAACTACACTGTACATGTGGACATAGTCTCCATGTTTGACTACGATGTTGCTTCATGTCCTCCATCATGTTCACATGGGGTCATCACCCTCTCCATCATGTGTGCATTAAATGCATCACTTCCTCCACTATCTTATCACAAGTGCTTCATGAACTTATTTGAATGCACTATGATCTCATTTGACCTTATCAAAGATCCTCATGATTTTATATTTAAGATCCATGATCTTATTTGATTGTTTCATCCTCCATAATCTATCTCATAAATGAGACATGATCTCTATTAAGGGAGCTTCTCCACTACTCCATGATTTTAGATCTAGATCTAGAATATCCACATACACACATTAAAAGTGGATTTTATTCATCTTTGAGGTTTGTGGGTCCCTCCACCCTTTTATTTAATTAATTAATTAATTTATTAAGAACTCTAATATTCCAAATATCATGTGAAAATTTGGGAATATTACAACTTTAAATAAACCCCGAGCCTCGCATTATTGCTTTAACCCATTGCTTCACTTAAACACTTCGACCCCACATTTCAAACCTACTCATGATCCTCTCATTCCTTTACCATTATCATATCTCCCCCCCCGATCCGATGACCATCGCGCCCCATCACAAATCTAAAAACCCAAAGTTTAAAACCATTGGAGCTTGTGAAATAGGCAATATTCACACCCATCCTTTCCTCCACGCGTCTTCCCAATGTTTTATTGGATGCCCTCCGACCGATACCACTAACCGCCTATGGACCACAAGAAAACCACTTACCGCTTTCCCGCCTACGACGAAACCACTGACCCACGTTCAAACATGTTGAGGCCCTATATCACTGCGACAGTCCTCGAGCTGCCATGTAAATCCCTGCGACATCTTTAAAAGACCCAAAAAGCCACCGTTAAGCACATAAATGAAAAGACACCATATTCAGACTCTGTCCATAGTTTTCCCTGTTGCCTGCATTCCACCATTTCCTCTGATCCCGCAAGATCTCATTTTTATTGATAAATTGTTTTTATTTTGTAGGTGATCAATGGGTCAAAAAAATAAATAATCATATTGTGGTTCTAAAAGTCGAAAATTTATTCAAACTAAGTTCCCTGGGTAATGATCTAGGAGCTTTGTTCATTTAAGGATCAGGAGTGCAAGATTAATTAAAGGAAGCAATGGATCATGAACATTGATGATCATTCAATCACTCCAAAGGTAGTGAGAATTGTTCAATGGACAGGATAAGGAAAATAAAGTAGTTTTACAGTGGTCGCAGAGAGATAAAGACAAATAAGGGCACAGAGTTAAAGAACAGATAAAATATCAGTCAAAGGCGAAAGAAAAGGTGAAGAGACGGAGTCAAAAATAAAGGAAAGATAAGAGAGCAGATCAAATAGTGAGATAAAGAAAGAGCTGACAGTGACATAAAAGACAATAAATGATTAAAGGATAAAAGATATAGATGAAGACATAATCAGAGTTTAAAAGACAAATTAAAGGTTAAATGACAAATCAATGAAGAAGACAGATCTGAATGACAAGGCCAATCAACCTTTACTTCTTCCAAACCTTATTTGGCCACCTATAGCCTAAATTTTTCTAAAGGCAACTACCTTAGTTAATGTTACAGTCACAAATATTTTTAGGAGCTCAGAAGTTATTCTAAAAATTAAATTTGAAGGAAAAATAGTCAAAAATATCTAAAAGTTAGCCCAGTAGTAAATTAGAAAGTTATTACTAGAGTGAGTCAGTCAGAGATATTTCGGCATTGGGCCTCGCATGGTCTCAATTGTCAAACATCTTTTACTCTGTAATAAATACAAATCCGTCACCCTAGATTAGGGCAACCTCCTCATCTGCAATTAAATACTGCATGTATTGTTCATTATTATTGTTGGTTGGTTGGTTGTTTATTGGTGGGATGATTACTAGGCTAGATTTTGATCAAACTCTGAGTTGCAAAGACTATTGCAATGGAGTATTGTAACTCTCTTGGACAAGTACGTTCACAATATTCTTGACCTATGTAGATGGTGATGTTATCTCGATTTTTCATTGTTTATCCTTTGCTTTCCATATTGTACATCAATTTCTTTGATAATAGAACATAAATTTTAGATTTAGATATGTTTTTTGGGCACCTTAACTCTATTTGTTTCCATTATATTTATGTTTTCTTCTGCAAGGTATTATTAAAGAATTCAGGGGTGTCCTTCTCTTTAGTTCCACTTAGCTTGTTGCCTTGAGGTTTACTTAGTAGATTTTAGTCAAAGAATTCAAGGGTGTCTTTCTCTTTGGTTTTTCTTAAACTGTTATATTAAAGGTCTTCTTTGAAGTCTAGTTAAAGAAATCAGGGGTGTCCTTCTCTTTAATTTCATTGAACTGTTAGCTTGAATTTTTTCTTTGTCTAAAAGTAATAGCTAAATAATTTAGGGGTGTCCTTCTATTTAGGGTTACTGGATTGTTGTCTTAAGGTATTCTTAGTAAAGTTTACCTAAATAATTCAGGGGTTTCCTTCTCTTTATTTCCTCTTAAATAGTTATCTTAAAGGCTTTTCTTGTTTGAATTATAGTTAAAGGATTCTTAATTTCCCTATATTTTTACTGAATTCACAACTTGTTGTCATTTCATATTTCATCTAAACTACAAGGATCCACTTGATATAGTTAGCTTGCCCTATGAAAACCCCTGCTGAGTTGATGCACAATTAAAACATTTTATGACTCAATAGCCCAATGGATTAAGCTTCCCAAATTCTATATTTTCAACCTATAATCAATCAGTAAATCAATCAACCAATTAATCAAACAAAACAAAACAAATCTCAAACTGCATAATTAGCCTAAAATGAGAAAACATAAGCATAAAGATAAATCAATTTAACATAAACATAGAGAGAGCCCTCTTTGAGCCCAGGAAGGTTAGGTCCTTGGACTCCGAATTGGTTTGATGTGGTTCTCTGCTACTTTTTCTTGCCAATATTGCAAATTACAGGGAGCCAACATAGTGGCGACCATATTGGGGAATAACCTGAGTTATTAAAACAACTTAATATTTCCTCAAGAACTCAGAAAACCCCTTTAAAATTTATATGACACAAGTGTTAGCCAAGACTGGTATCTGGTTGCTGACGGTGGACAAAAACCAGCGTCAAGACAGTTAAAATCATCCACCTGGTGACTCCACTAGTTTTCAGTAGTCTTGCTAACTCCACTGATTTTCTACAGACTTCACTGGGAAATTATTGAGAATTCCTTATATCATCAAACCTCAAATAGAACCCAGTCAAAATAATTTGTGAATAAAATATTTCTTTCACAGATTGGTTTGTTTTTCAAACTGTTATAAAAATTTCAAACCTCTCTAAACCTTGGGTCTATGTTCCGACTTCTAGAAGAATCTATACCAGATCCCATCCTGACCCAAACCCTCCTGCAATAGTTGACAATCCAGAAAAAATCTTGTGGAAGACTCCTAGATTTAAAAGTCCAACTGTTAGCAAACCTATTCACAAGGCAAGTTCCCTACCTGAAAACCTTACAAACTTGCAGGATATCCTATCTGGCTCACCCTTAGAACAGATCTTGTCTAGGACTAAATCCCAGAATTGGATAACCCAGATAGTTTTAGACCCATCCATCTTACATCAGAATCTTGTTGTAATAACCTCTACCCACACTCATAGACCCACTTTTCACCTTCCTCCATTTAACCCTACACCTGTTAACCCCCCCTTATTTCCCCAACCACCAACCGTGGAAACCTGGTATACCCCATTAATCCTACCATTGCCGTTAGTAGTTCTACCACAAAACTATCAGGCTGAAATTCCTCTATTTGATGCAGGTAGTGCTACAACTGCTCAACAACATGTGGATAGAATGGAGCACTATTGTGATCTACAAGATATAGATGATGAAACTATCAAGATGAGAATTTTTTCCCAAATATTAGGGGTAGAAGCAAGAAAATGGTTTAAAGGCCTAACCCCTAATAGTATCCATGACCTCCTTGCTTTTCATTAACTATTCCTAAATAAATCGGGAGTGAAGAAGAACACTCTCCAAATCTTATCAGAATATGAAAACATTAAAATAAACGCTGGAGAGAGTGTCCAAGATTATTGCACTAGGTTCAATAGTGTGTATAATTCCCTCCATACCCACATGAAACCTCCACAAGGTCTAGCCCTAATGAAATTCCCAGATGGCTTTGATTTAGAAATGGCTTAACAACTAAGAGAAAGAGACCCTCTTACATTAGAAGATATGCAGAGGGGTGGAGTAAGTGTGGAGGAAAATCTGATTGCCAAAAGGGCAAGAATGAGAAATGAAAAGAGAGTCACATATAGGGAGGAAGATGCAGCCTCCACATCTAATAATACGATTGATAACTTAGTTAGAACCATGGAAAGGATTATGGAGAGAATAAACATAAATGAGAGAACTTTCCCTAGAGAAAACCGAGCAAGTCCTCAAAACAAAAATCAAAACCAGAACCAAAACCAAAACTTTAGGAGAAATCCCCCTCAAATAATACAGAGAGGGCCAGACCAGCAAATCAGGCCTCCTTTCCAAGAAAATTATGATGATGAGGATGAGGGGGTAATCGAAGATCCAAAGGAAACTCATATCAATATAATGGGATTTAATAATGAGGATATTGTTTTCCTCACTCAGGAAGAGCAAGGCATGTCTTACCCAACTCAATTTGAAGAATAATGCCTACAATCCAAATATTATAAACAACGATTCGAAAATTCCATCATGGAAGTACATAAGCAGTATGGCCTCATAAGAAAGAAATCCCAAGACACTCCTAAGAGGAATAACCCTGAAAATTCTGTTAGGAAGACCCCTAAAACTGATTCTAAATAGATAGTAGAAACTTCAAACACAATCGTTAAAGGTTCTGATAAAAAAAAAAAAAAAGTCTAGAAAGCAACACTAGTACATCAACTAGTAGCCCTAATAAAACCGATTCAACCAATACCTCTAGAAAAAATTAGAAAACTAAAATTGCTACAAAAACAATGTCTAATAAAACTGATTTGAATCTGCCAAAAACACAGACACCCTTCAGTATTGAGAATGAAATTGCCAAGATAAAAATCTCCATACCTCTTACTGAATTAGTTAGCCAAGATGTATATAGATACCAAGTTTTGAAAGCTTTAAACACAGGAGAATATGTTGATTCTGTAAATTCAAATGTTGATAAACCTGAGCTTTTTTTTGGACCTGAAGTAGAAGGAAAGTTCCAAGAGGGATGTGTACCTCCATTTTATGTCAGTTTGAATATTCATGATAAAATCCTTCACAATTCCATGTTAGATTTAGGAGCTTCCCATGACCTCATGCCAAAGGTAGTTATGGAGAGACTAGGCCTTGAGATAACTAGACCATACAAAGTCTTGTACTCCTTTGACTCCAACAGAGTTAAATGACTAGGCCGAATCAAAGGTACCTGTGTTAATCTAGCACAAATACAAGCCAAAAACCTAGTAATGGATATTGTAGTGGCTGACCTACCTCCCAAATATGGCATGCTCCTATCACGCTCATGGGGAGCCAAATTTCAAGGCACCCTCCAAATGGATATGACCTATGCTACCATACTAGTCTTTCATCAGTCAAGAACATTATACAGGGAGACCCATATGAAATGCATGGTCAACAGTCAAGAAAAGCATGATAAATCTCATCTCTATTCTGTCCACATAGACCTTGATTTATTTATCCTCTACAATGATGAAAAAATTAATGAACAAGTAGCAGTTGATGAAAAATTAGTGGAATAAAAAGAAGAAAAAGAGGAGGAACAGTCAGCCCAGGAAGACCAAATAGAAAATGAACAACATAATGGCTATCATAAATCTGAACCTGAACCTCTATGGAGTATGAGCTTTGATGGTTCTTGTGGAAAAACTAGGCCTGGAGCAGGTGTTTTGGTTCAAAACATTGAGAACAACCATGCAGAGGGTCACTCCTATAGGCTGAGCTTCCAATGTAAAAATAACATAGAAGAATATGAGGCACTCCTCCTAGGACTACAATTACTCAAGAAATTAGGAGCCAAAAGGATCTCTGTCCATGGAGATTCTGAGCTAGTCATTTGGAAGGTTAAGGGAGAATATTTAGCTAAACATCCCAGATTAAGAGCATATAGGAACGATGCCCTTGACCTCCTAAAAACTCTCCAAGAATATGATCTTACCTTTTTCCCAAGGAATCAAACCATCCTTGCCAACGATCTAACCTTTGCAGCCAGTACTTGTCAGAAACCTCATCATATCAAAAAATACATAGTACAAGTCAAATACAAACCATTAATCCCTAATAACATAAAATATTGGCAAGTTTTTTTATGGTGACAATCAGATTGAAGATTTCCTGCAATTTAGAAATGGGTTTGAAATGCCAAATTCAGACTCAGATCATGATGAGGACTACTCTACTCAGGAACAAACATACAAAAAAGAGCCCCCTAATGATGTTGATATAAATCTGTTACCAAAAGATGACCCACATGAGACAGAGTTTTATACAAATCCAGAAAAAGAAGACTTTGAAGTTCTACAATTTAGAGATAATACCTTTCCAAGAGGGTTGGTCCCTCTTGAAGAAATTTTCTATTTTAATGATGTTGCTAAGAAGCCAAAGATGGAATCCACTAAAGAAAATGTAGAAGAGTGTAATATAGGCAGTGAGCAAGAAACCAAAACGGTAAAACTGTCAAAAACACTGCCAGCACCTACAAAATAGAAATATATTGAGCTTTTCAAATATTTCAGTGATGTGTTTGCTTGGAGCTAAGAATATTTGAAGTCCTATGATACTGATATCATTCAGCACAAGATTCCTCTTAAAGAAAACTAGAAGCCCTTTAAATAGAAACTGCGCAAAGTCAATCATGTCTGATTTCCACTGGTGGAGAAAGAGATAAAGAAAATTTATGATGCTGGAATAATTGTCCCTCTCAGGTACCTAGAATGGGTTTCAAATCTTGTATCTGTGAGGAAGAAGACAAGAGAAATTAGGCTCTGCTTAGACTATAGAAATTTAGACAAAGCATCCTGAAGGAAAACTACCATTTACGAAAGATGGATCACATATTGCAAAGGGAGTAGGCTCCAAAAGAATATCTCTGCTTGATGGCTTTTCAGGGTACAATCAGGTGTTGTTACATCTAGATGATCAACACAAGACAACTTTCACTACACCTTGGGGAACCTTCAAGTATGTTAAAATTCATTTTGGGTTAATTAATTTTGGAGCTAATTTTGAAAGAGTAATGGATATTTCTTTCTTAGAAGAAATAGGTTACTTCATTGTGATATATCCTGATGACATCACAATCTACTAAAAAACTGATGAAGAACATCTAGCTCACTTAAGAAAGGTCTTTGAGAAATGCAGAAAGTATGGCATGTCTTTGAATCCCAAGAAAACCTTGTTTGTCCTTCAAGAAGGGAAGCTTTTAGGCCACATCATATTTGAAGAAGGGATCAATATTGACCCAAATAGGATTGAGGGAATATTGCAAATCAGTCACCCAAGAAACATCAAAGAGCTGCAATCTTTCATTGGAGAGATAAATTTCTTAAGAAGGTTCATACAAAACCTTGAAGAACTCCTAAGAAACATTACTAACATGCTCAAAAGAGAAACAAGAGTAAAATTGACCATAGAAGCAAAGCAATCTTTTGACTTGATGAAACAAGCTCTTACACAAACACCTGTTCTGATTAGCCCTAATTTCACCAAGGATTTCTTCATTTTTTCCTTTGCATCAGAACACACGGTTGCTGCTGTCTTACTACAGAAAAACATAATGGGACAAGAGCAGCCCATAGATTTCTTCAGCCAAGCTTTAAGAGATTCATCTCTGAAATATAATATCATGGAAAAACATGCTTTTTCCTTAATCAAAGCACTAAAGGATTTCAGTGTCTACATACTACACTCACACATCATTGCAATTGTACCTCACACAGTGGTTAAAGACATACTCACACAATATCCTGATGTAAAAAGAGGTAAGTGGATTGTTTTCATATTAGAATATGATCTAGAAATCAAACCCACCAAGCTAATAAAAGGACAAGGGCTAGCTAAACAAATGGATGAAACAAATTTTCAAGCACTGGACATTAATATGATTGATTCATTAGATGAAGAAGAGGAGCTAGCGACTCCACCTATTGAAGAAGAATTTCTGAACTCACCCGGGTATGCTAATATATTATATGTGCTTTTTAATCTGAATGTTCCTCCTAGTTTGTCCAAAACAAAGGCCAGATTCCTGAAACTAAAAGCTATAGATTTATGCATTCTAGACAAAGTTTTATATTGGAAAAATTCCGGTGGTGTTTTGCTTAAATGTTTTGTTGAAGAAAATGCGGATAGGATCATACATGAATTTCATGAAGGAGAATGTGGAGGTCATCTCTATTGGAAAACCACTGTTAATAAGATCCTTAGGGCTAGTTTATAATGGCCTACCCATTTCCAAGACATCCAGAAAATGGTAATTTCCTACCATAAATGCCAAATATTGGAGGAAAAACTAAAATTGATGCCTTTGCGATTACAACCAATTTCGGTTAAAGCTCCCTTTCAACAATGGGGTCTAGATTTCATAGGATAAATCCACCCCTCCTCCTCTACCCAACATAAATGGATCCTTACTGCAACTGACTATTTTACAAAGTGGATATAAGCCATTCCTTCTAGGACTGCCACAGACTCAGTAATTATCATATTCCTTGAAAAAAATATTCTATCTATGTTTGGTTGTCCTAGGAAAATCATTACTAACAATGATGCTGCTTTTAGATCCAAGAAAATGGTGGTTTTTTTCCACAAATATCACATTAATTTGGGTTATTCTACAACTTATTACCCTCAAGGTAATGAGATGTTTGAATCCTCCAACAAGAGTTTGGTGAACATCATTAAAATCTTGCTGGAAGGAAATAAGAAATAATGACACAACAAATTGGTACATGCATTATGGGCAGATGAGCTAACAATTAAGAAATCAATTGACATGTCTCCCTATCAGCTATTCTATGGAACATATGTAGTCTTCCTAGCAAGGTTTGGAGTGCCAGTAATGAAGCTCATTCAAGAGGTGCAGTCAGAAGAAAATGACATACAAAGAAGAATAAACCAAACTATGGAACTACAACAAACCGGAGGAGTATACAATAGAACACAACTATTACAAAAAAACATCAAGAATCTCTTTGACAAAAGGACCAAAGCAAATGATTTCAGCATTGGAGATAAATTACTGAAATGGGATTCAAGAAGAGAGGACAAAGGCAATCATGGGAAGTTTGACAACTTATGGAAAGGCCTGTACACCACTCATTCTGCAAGAGGTAATAATGCATTTTTCCTACAAGAAATGGATGGAACATAATTATTTGGAGGTCCTATCGATGGCAGGATGTTGAAGCATTATTTTAGTTGAGAATATTAGTTTAAAGTTCCCTTCATTGTATATAACATTGCTTAAACAAAATCTCAGAAAAATGGATACAAAAGGAAAGAAAGAAAATAAGAAAAGAGGGAAGATAAAAAGAAAAAGGTAAGTCCCATACGTAAAAAAATGAATGTGTCTGAAAGTGTGCAAGTCAAAATGCCACTACTTTTTAGAAGGTCCTGTTCAATCATACAGTTTAAACATGATTGGAAAAATTTGAAGTTTTGTTGGTAAGTTAGAAAATGAAGGTTTGCAAAACTGTTTAATCTTGGTTTACCAGTGATAGTTTACTTTTGCAAAATAAATATTATGTGCAGCTTGTCAAAAATGCCACAATTTATGATGATCAAACTGCTTAATCTTGATTCAGTCATGCTTTAAATTTCATGCTCATAGTTGAAGAATAAAAATCTATCAAACTGTTTAATATTGACAAATAGGTAGTTAGGTAGAGAATAAAAGGGCTCATCAGTCTAATCTGAGCCTTTGGAAGTTATAAGGGTAGAAATAGATAGTTTTTTTTTCAAAAGAAAAATGATGCCAAGGTTTGAAAGTCTAAATGCACCTAGAAATGAAGAAAAAATGTTAGACTAGGTGATGGGTAGGCAGAATTACTTTGTAGGAAGCACAGGTTTTAATTTTTGAAGGAAAAAGTTACAAAAATTTGCAGCAGATCAGGAATTACAGCAGGAAAATCAGCCAAGTACAAATAGGCTACTGATTTACGAAGTCCAGAGATCTGAGATTCTTGACACCTCCCAAAAGGAGATGCCCTTCCCAGCTAGAGCCACTGTTAGTCTCATGTATTCTATAGTATCACTAGATGAATATGGATTTTATATAGTCTTCTAAAAATAACATTCCCTGACTATCACTTATTTTCAGAAATCTCACTGCCTTCATTATCTTCATTTAACCTATCCATTATCTCTCACTTCACCTATTTTCACATCATTCTCTTACCCTTAAATCTCATGTTTGACCCTAAATCCCTCATTTTAACCCCTTTCCTATGCTAAACCCCCACCTTCATTTGCTAAAAATCCTCCCCCCTTCATTCGATTCCCTTCTTCCATTAAAAAAATGTAAAAAACTCATTTTTACATTGTTTTAAAATTAAATTTGATGTATTTAGGACCCACTCTTTTAAATAAAACTCTGTTTTGTTTGAAAAACTACCCGACCCCATTATATTAACCCCCCTACACCCCTTATACGTTTAAAGCCCCCGCTTTAAAACCTTTAGCCACATCTCATATAACCCTGGCCCCCACCTTTATATTTAAGCACTTCCGCTTTAAATAAACCTCGGGCCCCACATTATTGCTTTTACCCACTGCTTCGTTTAAACACTCTGGCCCCACATTTCAAACCTACCCGCTATCCTCTCATTCCCCGACCACCATCATATCTCCCCCCCCCCCAAATCCGACGACCATCATGCCCCATCGCAAATCTAAAAATCTGAAGTTTAAAACGTTTGGAGCTTGCGAAATAGGTAGTATTCTCACCCGTACTTTCCTCCACGTGTCATCCTGATTTTTTATTGCATGCCCTCTGAAAGATACTATTAACTGCCTATGGACTGCGCAAAAAACACTTACCTCTTTCCTACCTACGATGAAACCGTTGACCCATGTTCAAACATGCCGAAGCCCTATATCATTGTGATAGTCCCTGAGCCACCATGTAAATCCATGCAACATATTTAAAAGACCCGGAAAGCCACCATTAAGTGCAGAAATGAAAAGCCACCATATCCGGACTCTGTCCAGAATTTTCCCTGCTGCCTGCATTCCACCATTGCCTCCCATCCACAGGATCTCACTTTTATTAATAAATTGTTTTTATTTTACAGGTGATCAATGGATCAGAAAAGGAAATAATCATATTGAGGTTCTAAAAGTCCAAAATCTATTCAAACTAAGCTCCCTAGCTGACAATCTAGGAGCTTTGTTCATTTAAGGATCGGGAGTGCAAGATTAATTAAAGGCAGCAATGGATCATGACCATCGATCATCATTCAATCACTCCAAAGGAAACAATAATTTTTCAATAGACAAGATAAGGAAAATAAAGGATTTTTACAGTGGTTGCGTAGAGATAAAGGCAAATAAAAGCACAAAGTTAAAGAGCAGATAAAAGATCAATTTAAGGTGAAAGAAAATTTTAAGAGACAGAGTCAAAAATGAAGGAAAGATAAGGGAGCAGATCAAATAATGAGATAAAGAAAGAGATGACAGTGAAAAAGAAGAAAGTAAAGGATTAAAGGATAAAATATAGGGATGAAGAAAAAATCAGAGTTTAAAAGACAAATTAAAGGTTAAATGACAAATCAAAATAAAATCAATGAAGAAGACAGATCCGAATGACAAGGCCAACCAGCATTTACTTCTTCGAAACCTCATTTGGCCACCTACAACCTAAATTTTTCTAAAGGAAGCTACCTCAGTTAATGTCACAGTCAGAGATATTTTTAGCAGCTCAAAATTTTTTGTATAAATTAAAGTTAAAGGAAAAATAGTCAAAAATATCTAAAAGTTAGCTCAACAGTAATTTGGAAAGTTATTACTACAGTGAGTCAGTCATAGATATTTTGGCATTGGGCCTTGCATGGTCTGAATTTTCAAACATCATTTACTCTATATTAAATACACATTTTTCACCCTAAATTAGGGAAATTTCCTCATCTGGAGTTAAATACAACATGTATTGTTCATTATTATTGTTGGTTGGTTGGTTGTTTGTTGGAGGGTTGATTACTAGGATGGATTTTGATCAGACTCCAAGTTGCAGAGACTATTACACTGGAGTATTGTAACTGTATTGGATATTAGTATTGTAACGTTCACAGGATTCTTGAGCTATGTTAATGGTGATGTTATCCCTATTTGTCATTGTTTCTCCTCTATTTTCCATATTGTACAGCAATTTATCTGATAATAGAACATAAATTTTAGATTGAGATATGTTGTTTGGGCACCTTAACTTTGTATGTTTCCATTATCTTTATGTTTTCTTCTGCAAGGTCTGATTAAAGAACTCAGGGGTGTCCTGCTGTTTAGTTCCACTTAGCTTGTTGCCTTGAGTTTTACTTAGTAGAGTTTAGTCAAAGAATTCAGGGGTGTCCCACTGTTTGGTTTTGCATAAATTGTTATCTTAAAGGCCTTCTTTGAAGTCTAGTTAAATAATTCAGGGGTGTCCTGCTCTTTAACTTCATTGAATTATTATCTTGAATGTTTTCTTTCTATGAAAGTAATAGCTAAATAATTTAGGGGTGTCTTCCTCTTTAGGATTGCTGGATTGTTGTCTTAAGGTCTTCTTAGTAAAGTTTAGCTAAGAATTCAGGTAAATGATTTTATTGTTTGAAGTATAGTTAAATGATTCTTAATTTCCCTTTAGTTTTACTGAATTCACAACTTTCTGTCATTTCATATTTCATATAAACAAAAAATATCCACTTGATATAATTAGCTTTCCCTATGAAAACCCTTGCAGATTTTATGTACAATTAAAACATTTTGTGACTCCATATTCCAATGGATTAAGATTCACATAGTATATCTGTTCAACCTACAATCATTAAAAAAATCATTTGATAAATCAGTCAAACAGAAAAGAAAAACAAATCTCAAACTTCATAACTAGTCTAAAATCAGAAAACATAAGCATAAAGATAAATCAATTTAACATAAACATAGAGAGAGCCCTCTTTGAGCCTAGGAAGGCTAGGTCCTTGGACTCCAAAGTGGTTTGATGTGGTTCCCTGCTACTTGTTCTTTCCAATATTTCAAATTATAGGAAGCCAACAACCAGCAAACAAGTAAAGATCTAGGTCAATATCTAGATCAATATATACATGGATACCAGTGTAGACAAGTTGATTATAGCAATGCTTCTAGTCTAAAGTTGGAACAATGTAGCAGTGCTTCTAGGCTATTAAAATTGTTAAGTCTTATTTGGAGTAGGCAATACCATATGGTTCTAAAGCATTTTCTATTTGGGATACTTCATAGACATATGGTTTGTGCTTTTATTATTGATATGTTGAGACTCTTAATGTATAACTATGAATCCACATTGGGAAAGAAAAGTTGATGATGCTACCTTTCCAAAAATCTTATTACAATATATATGAGCCTACAAAAAATTCTTTATGTATATTCTTGTTTGGTGGAACATGAGGATAAAGGACAATATTGATGAAAAAAATGTTCCATGTAGTATCTTTGTGTGATAATTCGATTATTGTGGATCTTTAGGGAAAAGAAACTTTTAAGCGAAACCTAAATAATAAACCATATTAGTCTATGGCCTTTGGAATAATATTAAATTACTACATTTATGTTAGAAATAGATGAGAAATGTTATTTTAGTATCGTATATCCTGTGGCTTTCATATGGAAACATTCAGGTTATACAAGGATTATACATTATGAAACTATATTCTAGGTAATCTATTCTTACATATTGGAATCTAGGGGCTAGTAATAGTGAGCTTGGGACAAACAACAATCAAAATGGATTTAGTTCAAAATATTTGAAAATTAGAGTTCCACCTATGTGGTTGAAAATTTTCCCCAGGGGTTTTTGGGTAATTTTTAATAGGACATATGATTGTCAGTTTTTCAAAAATAAATAAAAAAGTATAAGATACCTCTAGACCTTGTTCCTAATACAGTGCACTGGGAATTGAGTCTTCAAAATAATAACCTCTCCTTACTTGGGTGATAATGGGGTGTGTTAGAAGTGGTACCAGAGCTCCCACGTTCAACACTTGAACTTAATGGGCTCTAGTGCGAAAGGAATGACAATTTAAAGGTGTAACCCTAGAAATTTGGGGAACAAAGCTAGTATGATACCATAGAGTTAATGAATTGAGAGATCCAATTTTGAACTCTTAGAGGTGAGTGGGACTCTAGATTCTAATTACTTTGGATAAATGTGAATTTGAATACATTTAGTCTTGATTTCGGAGTTGAATATGGATGCAGGACATAACATCCGACAGGTAGTGTTGTCTAGTGTCAGTATTTGGGGAAGAGCACATAAAACGAGACAGCCCCCACAGGATGAAAAGGAAGGGAAACTTATCTTGTTATATATATGCATGGTTGATAATTGACAGTAACATGAGTGTTAGACATAGGACATGGAGTAAATTTTTGGACTACGCATTGAGATTTTTATGCTATGTTGTTAAACTTTGAACTTGTGATTGGTTGTTTAATGATTGTTGAATATGCATGGCCATGTTCTTTTTATTATAATTTATTTTATGATTGTGAATATGGATTTTATTTCCTTTTGCAATGTTTCTTTATTTTTGCGTCTTGCATTACCTATTGATTTTATAATTAACCATTAAAACACACACTTGGAGAACTTGAAGCAATATTGGTTGAGTTGGAAATGAAGCCAGACATCCTTGAGAAAGGGGAAACACATAAATTCTATATTGAGGATGAACTTGATAATAATTACAATTCAAACATAAGTGGTTGGAAAAATTTCCGCATGATAGCAACGTGACAGTCAAATAGATTAGTTGAGTACATGAAAAGGATGGAAAACAAAATAGTAAAAGGGAGTCCTCTTAACCCTAAATTTATTGAACATGTACTTATTTATTTCATACGTGATGATATATGTATAGCTATATGCATGAAAATATTATTATTTCTAACATAATTATCAAGGATTATTCGCAAGGAAAGATGATTGTTTGAGGATGGCATGAAAAGAAGAATTTGGACATGACCCTTGCATTGTGAACATGGAAAGAAAAAAGAGGTAATATGGCCTGGTTCACATAAATAAAGACATTGTGGTCTCTGGATTCTATGTTAAAATGTTTAATGTATTGAGTCGCGTGTGTATGTGCATGTATTGTAGATGTGTATACATATATGTTTTATTATGTCATATATACATGTATTGTACTATGCATACCTGACATTGTGTTACATGTATGTTATTTTATGTAATTTTTTTTGGGTAGGTAGGTATGGGATTGTATGGGCCCATGTGCTATGAATTATTTATGGGTGTAGGCTTTCTAGTCTCTATATTCCCAATATTTCTACCAATGGAACACTACCCAGTTTAGTAGTGCATGTTGTAGCTCGTTTTTCACTATGTTCAAAATTCAAAATATGTGTGTGTGTGTGTGTGCGCATGCACGTGCATGCGTGTGTTCTTGTGTGTGTGTGTGTGAAAGCCAAAAAAATAATATATATATATATATACATATATATATATACATATATATATATATATATATATATATATATATATATATATATATATATATATGTCAAAATAAAAAATTAAAGTTAAAACATTTAAAACATGTGTGCGGTGATTTCTCTTGAAAACATAATGCGGGACCGAGAGTGATGCAGGATTAAAGTTGAATTTATATGGAGTGGAGGGACTCATCTTATAGATAAGTTAAATTTCATGTAGTTTGGGAGCGGGATGTCATTAGTTGCATTGGGCCTCTCCCACAGGAGAAACATGACATCACAAATAACGTGATGTTTATGAGGATAGATGCCCCCATAGAAGGTTTGGTGGATAAATGTCCATTTCCCAATCAATGGTCAGGATTTGTTGTGGAATCACCAGGTGATAGGACCACTTACGACCATAGGTGCCCCCGTGAGCGATAAGCAGAATTCGTCAGAACATATGGCAAGCAAGCACATTTATACAACATGAAAAGAGGGATTATTTTATGACACCATTTTCCATATCACTCCTCCATATCATCTGACACATCATCCCACATATCCATGTCACCATCACCTCCACGTCATCAATGTGAAATTATATCGTACATTTGGCACCTATCCATTTTGTTCCATTTTTCCCCCATTTTCTCCCCGTTCACCCATAAAACCCTATTTTTTATGCTCATACTTGTTCATCTGCTATTTATTCTGGAGTTTACCAAATTACACCTACATCTTCCAGCTCTCCAATTTGAATTCCAATGTCAGCTTATAGTTTCTAGGCATCTATGTACCATATACACTTGCTCAATTGTTCCAAAATGTTGAAGAAAACCTCTGTGGTTTGTTTTGCAACCCACATTCCACTTATGGACACAGAAAGGAAAATTTCTGACCTCATCTGCATATTTAATCTTATGGAGTTGCGTCAAACTGACCTAGTCATTCAATTAGAGTCACTGGTGTATTCTAGAGTTATGAAATATGGATTGTTCTCTGCAATTATTCCCCAAATGTATTCTTCCTAGAATTCATTACTTGGTTGACTTCCTCACTTTATATTCAAAAATTATTTGTGATGAATCCACTAAGGGAAAACATATTCCAGATCTCTTCCTTTTTAAATCATCAAGCCCTAGATTTTATAGAGTATGAGTATTATAGTCCATTTTCTGAAGAAAACCTTGTGGCTAGTTTCCAAACTTTTTGCTACAGAAGAGTATGCCAAGTTTTCCTTCCATAGTATGCCACCTGAACACATTTTATCTCTAGAGCTAACTTATTTCCTCTAGATAATTATGATGAATTTGTTAAACCAATTTTACAAGTAATTTCTAGGGTTTTTAGTAAAGAGAACGCCTCTAGTATTGACCATCCAATCATAGGAATGTTAATTTTGTCATGCAACCTAAAGTGATTCTTGATATACCAAATTTTTAGGAGGGCTCAATGAATTCTCAATTGAAAAACTTAAGTCTTGCTAGTTGTTTCAGATTACCATCTCTGTTGGTCTCTTTGTTCCTTTATGTTAGTGTAGATAAATTCATGCATTTAGGCTTGAACATAATGGATCATCATAAAAGAAAATGGTCAGTGATAAATTTGACTAATATTGTATGAATTCATCCTAAATATGATTGTTTTTTATATTTCATTTCTTCTTTTATGTCAATGGACTACTCCATCATCAAAAACTTGGTTCCACCTTTCCTCTTGCTAAGAGCCTAGCCTTTTTTACAGTTGAGTAGAGATGTCAAAGTAGGGCAGTGTTTTTCTTTAGAATATTATATTGAAATGAGATTGTATGCAGTAGAGATTTCCCTTCATAGGCTCCAATTTTTGTACCAATGATATTGTTTGTATTTGATTTTATTAGGCGAAGTTTTAATGTAGACCAAGTCCATTCAGCAAAGAAGGGATACTTTTTCAAGTTTCCCAAGAATTTTGGGCCTTTTTTTGTTAATAATAGATAAGATATGGAGGAAGTGGAAAAAATTCTTCAAGACATGCAATTTCAGCAAGGAGATCAATGGTCCTATGACCCTCATCAATTTTTTTCAAGAAGAAGGGTGGAGAATTCCTATGCCCCATATGTACATGAATCCACACCTAAAGTTTAAAATTTGGCTAATGCTGGTAAATATCAAGTACATAAAGGGATGGAGGTTGAAACTGTTGACCCTACAGATAAAGGATTAAAGAAAGGGATTGACAATATCATTGATATGGATGATGAGATTAGCCACAGTTCTAAGAAATAAAAATTACATAGAAAGGAAAAGGAATCAAAGCCTTTGGTGGAAATTTATTCTTTTGGAGTTCGCTTCCAATTATAGTGGGGATAAGTGAGATGCACACCATCATATCCTATTAGTGAAGAAACTTGGAAAAATTTTGTTATTGTTTTGAAGGACGATAATGAACAAGTTGAAAAATGGAATAGGAATATTAGGGAAAATATTGCTTCTCAGGTTGAAGACCAATTAGTGTTAGAATACCACACCAGGTTATTGTTAGCAATGGACTTAGATAGAAGTCATCTGAAACTCTCTTTTTCACATCCCTCTACTTTGACAAATTCTTCTACATTGGGATTCAAGACCGTGAACTTAATTTTAGATGCAAAATATATTCCTTTTTCTGATAAAATCAATTTGTACAATAAAAATAGAGAATTTATTTACTGTTAACTGAGTAGGACAACACTAGAAAAAATAAAAGCATAAGATTTATTAGGAAAGGTAATAAACAAATTGAAGTTAGAAAAGGAAAATTCTTGATCTTTACATACTTAGAATGAGGATCTGAATAAATTGATTTTCAATCTTGGAGTAAATATTGAGGACAAATCTGATGTCCAAAAACGTTTTCAGGGAGAATAATCATAGATTCAGGAATTAAGGAAGAAATTGAAATTTCCTCTAGTTGAACATTTTATGGTCCCAGAGGTGGCTCAAGTTGAGAAATAAAAGGAGCTCATAACCCAGGAGAAACTTGAAATAAATAAGGAGGGGGCCACTTTGATAGAAATGAGTGAAAGCTTACAACAAAAAATAAATACTCATGTGTGCACAGTTGTATTGCAACTAGATTTCGAAGATCCTGCTGATAAACTTACCAAGGTCATGACCGAACTAAATTTTTTAGAAGATGAAATGAAGAAGACACAGAAGATTCTGGATGATACAAGGGAACATTTAAAGATCAAGGAGAGACAATTGAATATGGAAAAGGAAAGTGAATCACAACATCAGAAAAACTATCAGACAACATGTGATGAAATCAAAGAGATGGAGGAGAGGTTGAAAGGTAATATGTCTCTCGTACAGGAAAGAGAGATTATTTGGACTGATACTATCCATCAAGTGAAGGTAATCTATGATTACATGTTGATAATGGAAGAGGAGAAAACCATTGTAAGGGATTTAGAAATTATTATTGTCTCCAATAAAGAGAAATCCTAGCAAAGTGCCAAGCTAGAAAAAATAATGATTGATTTCTTTAATTCTAAATCATCTCGGGACTTGATAACTATGGAGGTTGAAGACAAAACAACTATTGTTCTCGAAAAAGAAAATGGTACAAAAGAAACTTTATACAAAGAGGAAAAATTGGGGAAATAAAGAAATATTTTTTGAAATTTAATATATATTTTGACAAAAGGATCATATTAGGATTTCCCTCATGTTGGGATCAACAGGGTAATATGATTCATGGGAGACATATGAGACACAGTTAATTGAGACAAAGAGAAATATTGATTCCTCTAATGAGAAAACAACAATACTTAAATGCTCTACCATTGTAAATTATTTGGAGAGGGATTTCGAGTTGTTATGGTTTTTCAAAACCCTCTTCACAAAGAAACCAACCTACAATCAAATTACATTTTTTAGGATGTATCATGTTAGGTTTCTCAAATTCCCAAGTTCATATTTGTCAATATGGAAGAAATGCATAGCATGTATTTCACCAATTGAAGCAGTTGAACCTAGACTTCTACAAGTGAACCTGCATAGGGATCGCAAGTCATCGAGTGAGAAAGAGCCACACATTTTATTTAATGATATGTTTCAAAAGGAAATTGTATTTTTTAATCTTAAATTAAAGTATGTTATTTTTAAATCTTGAGTCCTCACAATTACCGAATAGGGATTAGAGTATTTTTCAAAAGTCATTTAAGAAGTTCATGATAGTTAATAGTTTTATAACTATCATCTTTGTAATGTTTCTATAAAAATACATTGAGGAAACATTCTTGGGGTTCCATATTTTGACTTCATAGAAAAACTTTTTTGTAATGTGTTTACTGTTTTTGGAGATATAATAAAGCTTTATGGATGGTTCCAATAGTCAAATCAGAATTATGCTTTTTCCTTTACAATTTTAAGTCATTAATTTTCTTTCTTCCTTTGTAGATGTGTAATGGAGCTGTTGGTTATTTTATGTATTACAAATTTACTAAATTCACAATACCTGTAAATTTTATCTAAATAACCTTAAAATTGCGCTCCATGTTTCCATTCACTCATTTTCTAAGTCTTCATACTTTCTTATAATATTTGAAGTTAAATATTTTGCAAATGAAACCTTTATCCTAAAGTATTTCACTATTTTGAACGATATTTTTACCCAATAAGTTGCATCTGCATTACATGTATAAAATCTCTCAATAATAATAATGGGATAGTAAGCATCATTCACTATTTTTTTAAATAGATGTCCTAGTAACTAGCCTCTTCTCAACTAGAGCTTGTCTCTAGGGTTACAATAGTGCACATAGTCGCGAGTTGGGTTATCCAACATGACTATGGGGCAGGTACCTGATCAGTTATCGTGGAGTGTATCAGAGCCCTAGAGCAGCACGACTATGATCCAACATGATTGTGGAGTGGGTACTTGTCTAGTTATCCTGTAGTGTACCTGGAACCCTAGATCAACATGATTTTTGAGTTGGTACCTAGCCTAATAGCCTGGAGGCTACCTATAGCATTGGAGTAGCCACTTTGTACTAACAAAGTTGGCCATGGAGAACATGATATCCTTTGGGTGGTTGTCGAGATAGGAAATCAACCCCATGTGTGTATGCAAAAATAATAAGCCATAAAATCAAGATAAATACCAATGCTTTATTGATCTTATGAATATTTAAATTAAGAATATGATTCGTCACTCTAAGATGTTTTATTTTATGGTGATTTGATTATGTACTAAACTATTTTTTTGTAGGAATTATGAAAAAATCTAAGTTCACTACAAGCATAGAGTACTAATAAGGTATAAGTTACATTCATTAAATTTTTGTTTGATGATTCTCATGGATCTATGTGTCTATGATGAAAGAATATACATGATATTTCCAACATCATATCAACAAATCTAGCCAAAATATGGAACAACAACAGTGTGAAAAATCCATAGATTTCATAAACGGGGTTATTGTGTAACACTAGCACGAATGTTTCCAACTGATTGTCATAAGGCATGCTATGAGTGATGTGATAGTTTAAGGCATGGATATGCCTTGGTTTTGAGACCACTACAAAGAGAGGAAGCATGGAATGGGGGTGATCAAATTTCCCAAGCGGCTTGGAAGAAGAGAAGGGAAAGTTGGAAAATAAAATTATTTTTGGTCACTGACATAGCCGATTGGATTCAGAATCACATTAAGGGTGTTCCCAGAAAAAAATGAGTTGGTAAATGTTACCTAAAGTGATAGGAAACACAAGGATAGAAACACTATAATTTAGAGGCAGGAAACATTCCAAATAAAGGGAACAAATCCAAGTTAGATTAAACAAATCAAGAACCAACAAATTGCAACAACGACCAGTGGTACATGGATAAATTTATAAGTGACGATCACCGAGTGGTTGGATGAGCCACTATGCATATGAATTCTATTGTAAAAAAACACAAAGTTGGAATTTCTTATACATATAAAGCTCCATATCATTTTTGTGGTGTATAAGTGGTATTTTTATATTTTATATGGTCATTTAACACTAAGTACAATGTTCCCCCAAGGGGGAGGAGTTTGTAAAAGGTCTAGTTACAACTTCTTCTTACTATAAACATTTAAAATGGGTTGAGGTAGGGACACAGTTTCTAGGGCTGATGAGAACATGTTTCTTGGAACATATGGCAAGCAAAGGGGAAAGAAAATTTGTGTCATTCAGATGATGTCCTGCAATAATGGGTAGGAAGGCCCAAAAACAGGCTAGGGAGGACTATGAAAAAAAATAAAAATATGGAATTTGATGGACAGATGGAGAATTTTTTATTTTTCTAGAGGATGGGGATGAGAATGGACTCTAACATCTAGGAAGCAAAATTGGGAAAGACATAGAGATGGGGATACTTCCCTGATACCTTTCTAGGGGAGGAGCACGTGCGTTAAGGGGGTCATGGGTGAAGAAATTTAGGAGGATAAAAAATAGGAGGGAAGTTGGATTTTTTGTGAGGAAAGAGGCGCAAGAAGAGATGAGAGTGGAAATCACCATATTTGGAGTTTTTAAATTCATCTGGAATAATTGTGTCTTCTTTGGAGTAGCCTTCTCAAGATTTAGAACATAAGTCAACGGTGACTGGACCACAAGAAATATTTTTTAGTACATGCCAATATAAGGTTCGGAGGAGAAGTATAGTCCTGAATTTAGATGTTGAATTTTAATGTATGATAAGTATATATCACTATTGTAGTGAGAAATGAATCTTATGTTCACATTTACATAATCGTTTAGTTGTTATTTCTATAGTAAGAAATGAATGTTACGTTCACATTTTTGGAATCGTTTAACTATTATTGCTTCTTACTAGTCTATCCTCTTACTCTTCCATACTATGCAAAACCACTTAAATAATTAGTTGTAAATATTAACGTAGTTAATATTTCTAAATAATCATACATGAATGTGGATTATTGATGTTAATATTTTGTGTAGCACCAGTCATGATTTTTTAGTCTCACACCATCCTTACACCCTTCGGAAAATTGCTAAACTATTGTAGCAAGTCCTAGATGAAGCTGCTAGGTGAAATCAAATAGTCAATATAGCCACCTAAGTACCTATATAGTGCAATATCTCCTTTATTTTTTCTCATTCATCAAGAAAACTAGGGCCACATGGATTATCCATTGCTTTCACTGTTGAACTCATTTTCTTCTGTGTAGGCATCCCAATTCTCTAGAAAATACATTGGGTGTATATCATTGAGAGGTGGCACATAGAGTAAGATGACTACTACAGATAGGAATGTGTTTATCACTTCCAATTTTTTTGTGATTCATACTATTTTAAGTTGCTTCAATACCAAAAATTTTTATAAGTTGTTTCTCTTTAGAAGAAATCATTATATATATCTGTGCGTGTGTGTGTTGATCAGTGGTTGTCATTGATGTCAACCCAAGCAGCACCAGGGGCTATCCCAATATTGAATGGGAATTTATACCTACCAAATTAATATATTATGGGTCAATAATGCTTTTTATGGTTTCTACTTGTCAAGATGTTTCCGTTGATATATGGCACGCCATGTAATTCTTCACGGTTTGAGAGATATTCATGTTTGAAGTTTGTACCCCTAGTTAGTGGGCTAAAACCCTATGGGATTGGGGCATGGGATTGAAAAGTCATAATTAATATTTTTTAAGCTCCTAAAATCCCTCCCACGTTCCCTTGTTCAAGCCCCTCTCAACCTAAGCATTTATATAAATTGTGATCCTCATTTCCTCCTTATGCAAGGGATTCCGCCATCTGAAACAGGTCATCGTGGAATTTGCGCTCTAACATTTTTTCTACGAAATTTCAAAAGAAAAAAATTTTGTGAGGCGAAGCCAAAATCCTGAGGAAGCTTCTGTAAAAATTTCAGATCAAGGTGAACAATAGTTTTGGAGATATGATCAGTGGAAGTCAGGGTTTTTGCAGGCTCCTGAAATTCATCTCAAAGAAGTGACCTTGGTAAATTCGTCATAACTCTCTCTCTGAGTATCGGATTGGAATTTCGTAAAAATTGGTAGATATTGCATAGTAGTTAATTTTTTATCTATCAATTTCAGATCCAAATGAAGAAATAGTGACACGTGGAACGCCGTGCAAGTGCGCCCTACTTAAACAGTCCATAATCAGGGCATCGTGATAGATTGAGTATAACTCTCTCTTGAAGAATCCAAATTTAGTCAGACCTATGGCATTGGAAGGATGACTTAGAGGACTACTACAGGACCAAAAATAATATATTGAGGATCTGAAATAATAGAGATACACCAGATTCAATATCAAGCTCCTAGAAGGCAAGAAAAAGCTAGATCATGTGTTTTCAAGGGTTGCAAAGGACCAGACTTTCTATGGAAAAAAAGCAAAGAGAGGTGCATCAGAGGTTATCATGACAAGAGAAGCAACCAAGGTGCATAACAGCAGCAATAATTTCATGATATGAAGTCTTCAAGTGGGCAGCACTGCATACAATCATTGTAAAATCATTGTACTTAGTCATTGTAAATACATTATTGTACAAATTGTACTAGTGTCTATCTGCCAAGGGTTGAAGAGGCAGTGTTGGGAGGTCTAGGATCATCATTAGGTGGTTGTGTCAAATTTTGGGTTATGGTATAGTATATCTTCTTCTTCTGCATCATTCTATATCATTGTAAAGTGGACCATTTTCCCTGGTGGGAGTGCATTCTTATTTTATTCTTCTATAGGGTGGTACGGTGGTGCTAGGGTGAGTTGTAGCAAATTGGGTGTTGCAGCATCTGTTCAGTTGACTACTGAAGAATCTCGAGCATTGGAGCATCCATCCAGTGGGAGCTGGAGAATAATGCTTTTCTAGATTCTAGGAATTTGGAGCTTTATTTTCAATTGGAGTTGAATATTAAAGAATTATTAGAAAAGCATTAGGTGGTTTTTGTCTCAGAGTGGGTTTCCACCTTAAAAACTGTGTGCATTTGTGTTCCTCTTGTTTTCTGCTATCATTGTACAAACACTGATAATAATTTAATATTAACTAATTCTCTAATTGAAAGGAATACTGATTCCCCCCCCCCCCCCCCCTCTTAGTATTTCCAACAATTGGTTTCAAAGCTTGGTTCTTTCAATAATAGTTTAACAGATGGAAGGAGGTCATGGAGCATACCAAGAATGGTGTACCTCTATTACATGAAAATATTTATGCACTCTGGAAAGGAAGAATGGAGGTCTATCTCTTGGCGCAAGGTTTCGAAGTATGGGACACTGTTCAAAATGGATTTACATCAACCGTAGATGAACAAGGTAGGAATAATTTGGTAAATGATGCAAAAGCAAAGAATATTATTATCAGTGGACTTATTGAATATTATTTTCATAAGGTGTTGGGTTGTAAAACTGCCAAAAATGTATGGGACAAGATTGAGAATATATATGCAGGTGACGCAAATGTCAAAAAAGCAAAGCTTCAAATCTATAGAGAAAAATTTGAGCAACTCAGATTGAAAGAAGATTGCAACATTGTTGCATAATTGCAATACGTTGATCAAATAACCAATACTCTGGAAGGATTGGGAGAGCCAGTTGATGAGAAGACTATTATACGAAAGATTCTTAGAACGTTACCAGGGAGATTCAACCCAAAGGTATCGGTCTTAGAATACAGTGCAAATCTGGACAAACTCAGCAAGGAATAATTACATGGAGTTCTCATAGCATATGAAATGATACTTGATGAAGAAAAGGGTACTTTAAATACAGAAATTACGTTCATTGCATCTAAGAAAACCAATAAGGACAAACAACCTTCAATTGAAAGGACATGCACCTGCAAGTGTGAAGAAAAGGGAGATGATGGAGATGGTCTTTTAGATGAAGAATATTCTTAATTTATGAGAAAATTAAAACCTGGTAAGGGAAAATTCAAAGGTGAACTTCCATTGACATGTTTCAGCTGTAATGAGGTTGGGCATTTTGCAGCAAAATGTCCAAACATAAGTGATGGAAAATCAAAAGGAAAGAAAGGCTTTAAGAAGTTCAACAAGCAAGGATCCAAAAGGTGTTGGGAAAAATACTGAGAGGGGGGGGGGGGGGGGTGAATCAGTATTTAGAGCATACTCAAAATTTTCACTTTTATTCACTTCTAAACCCATGAACTACTTTCCCCGATTGTTGCACTCGCGTATATACGCGGATACCCTTTATGAAACTCGTGTATACACAGATATCTAATTATGTCATTAGTTCTTCACTTAAATCATTCCATCATTCATTCATCAGATGTTTAATAAACAGTAAACATGTGCAGTAAGAACAGAGTAAACCATCACACAAAGCATCACACATGAACACCAGAATTTTTAGGTGGAAACCCAAGTCGGGAGAAAACCACCGCTGCAGTTGCTCAGCCTTCAATATTTTATTATAGAGAAAACATCTTACAACATATGTGCTGGTGCAGACTCCTACCAGCACGCAGGCACCCACCTGCACTCGTTTACCAGCCTCTCCTGGAAGGGAGCTCCAACCCCCTGACTCGTTTACCAACCTCTCCTAGAAGGGAGCTACGACCCCCTGATCTCGTTTACCAGCCTCTCTTGGAAGGGAGCTACAACCCCCTGACTGAAGGCTACAACCCTCAGCACCTCTATGGACCACGTTTCATCAATTTTCACACTGGATCCAAAGCTTCTTTTAGGACACCACTTGCAGGCCACATTTCATCAGATTTTCAGACTGGACCCACTCCATACTTTTAAGCACAGTCAACCATGAAACAGATACATATAACTCACTGACAGATATCAGTAAACCAGCAGAACAGATCATACATTTCTTACCACAGACTTCAGCAATCCCTAGTTTTCATACGCCCTTTCCTTTCTCTGATGTCGCGTATATACGCGCTTCCGTTTACATAAAATAGCGTATACTTCTGTACAAATTATAGAGCCAATTTCATTGCGCATACGCGCTTTCTCTTCAGCGAAGCCGCGTATATACGCGCTTCCGCTTCGTCTAACTAGCGTATGGTTCTTTAGACATTATAGAGCAGCATACTTCTTCAGATCAGATATTCAGTTCAGATTTAACCCTTTTACTTCAGACAGATGTTCGCCTCATAAGAATTCCATAAACAGATCTAGCAGATACAAATACATTCCAGATCTAGATTCCCTTCTTCATCCTTTCTTCATTGGTGCATCATGCATTCAGATCTATCATTCAACTGTAACCCTTTCCATTCAGATATACTTTAGAGAGAAGTATTCATTCAAGCTCAGATATCTTGCACCCACACTCCTGATTTGCACAATGAATTTCTTCTCTTTATATAGGTTTTCCCTTTTTCAATACCATGAGCCAAAACAATACCATGAGCCCAAAACTACATTACATCCGATGGTATTCCTGGACGGGGTCATTTAGGCGAATCATTACCCAATACAATGGGTCAATACCATGGTGGTTACCCCTGGTTTTGCACTTTTTGAGCGCTTTTGCCCATACGCGCTTTTGCCCATACGTCACTTGGCACGTTCTTTTCTTGGCACGTTCTTTCCGCGTGCATACGCGACTTCCTTAGGCAAATCCGCCCCCTAGGCAAATCCACGTATGCCTAGAGACATACTCTTTTCATCATAGATCTATCACATGCTGAATTCCTTTCTTCATTGCCTTCTGTACTCATTGTAGATACATCAAATTTACATCATTTAACAGGTTCATCAAGACATATTTTATCAAGCACAACTTCATTAAGTAAGTTGCCATCATCTTGCCATTCAAGGACAACACTCAGCATCAAACATCATTTCATATCAGATTTACATCATTTACCAAGTCCATCAGGTCAAGAATAACTTCATCAGGTGGATTGCCATCAAGGACAACACAAGTCAACAATCTCATGTCTTCATCTTCATTCAGTGGGTTGCCATCAAGGACAACATTCTGCATCATATTTCCAACAATCTCCCCCTTTGGACTTGATGGCAACCACGATGGTGTTTGATCATTACAACAGATAGATACATTAAGAATACAATGACACCATGTCACTCTCCCCAATTTTGACATCATTCTTTTTCTTCATTCAAACACCATTTCACTCTCTCCCTTTGACATCAAGGGCAAAGGGTGGATCAAAACCAACATACTCTCCCCTTTTTCTCCACATGTGAAAGAAGTGTGCTATAGATCTGATATATACTGAAGTGGCCAAGCTCCCCCTGAGTTCATGCTGAATCTTCAAACATGTTTTCCAATGAAGTACATGACTCTATGAACGTCCTATCACCAAAGACTCATACTTACATCAAATATCCAACCAAGTGGATTTACATATGAGACTCAACTACCCAACCAAGTGGGTTTACAAATTTGACTCAGCTACCCAATCAAGTGGGTTTACAATATTTGACTCAGCTACCCAACCAAGTGGGTTTACAAATTTGACACGTCCTTACATGACTAAATTTTACATCATGGATCTCTACATGACCTTTTCATCAAACTACAAATATAACTTTAAGACCAACACCAAAAAGTTCTCAAGAAAGAGAACATATTTCAGAACCATCATAATGCCAACAATGCATTATACTCAGCAAAGCTAATTCTCCCCCTGAAACTGTGCATCCAAGCATCCTGTTCATATGACTAAGGCTCCCCCTTAGTTTGTGCATCCTGAACACTTTCACCAACAAATCATCAAGGCATCTTTATCAAAACATTAGAAATAGAATTATGAGAACTGGAACACCACCAAAGATACCAAATAGTATCAGAGTTACCAAACAGCATTGCAGCTGTGCGGAAGAGAGCTGACTCCAAACAAAAATATGTCAGCAATCAGACATACGCGGTTTTCTGTGCATGAACTTGCGTATATACGCGACTGTGTTTCAGGAAACCCGCGTATCTAATACCATCTTCTATATTTTAACCAAATCTGATCCTCTTGTGAGAAAAAGACAATGTTTAGCTTCTTTCTGGGATATTTGAATGCTTCCGTGGACTACATATAGATAGAACAGTGTAGTTGTGTCTTCAAGCGTCATCCAATGGTTGTAGCATAAGCACATTAGTAACCAAGCCTTCAGATTCTTTGCAGCATCAATACAATCTTTCCAAGAGAGATTATCATAGCAGAACAACATCTTCAAATATGTGTCAAGCAATCATTCATGTGGTCCAATATCATCAAGATCTTCAAGATTTAACATGAAGTATCATATGTAGGCAAGAGATCTCAACCATAGTAACAAAATCTGCATGATCTATTCTTATTTCTAAATCAAACGACATCCAACTCATCCATGTGTGAGCACAAAAGATACTTATCAGCAATCAGGGCTCAAAATCTCATCATAATAAACCATGTACCAAGTCATCATCATTTGAGCATGAGTATCACAAAAACCAAAGAATAAGCAGTCATATTGCCAATAATGCAATCATTAGTATTCAACCTGCTGCTCCCCCTCGAACAGTGCTCCTTCTTAACTTGTGCAACCTGAATACGTTCATCAGCAAGTCATCATCAACAATCTCTGCATGAACTTCCCTTATCTCTGAATTATAAGACTTTCATCTCAACAATGAATACTCTTCATCAAAAGCAAACAGGACTCATCCACAATCTTCAACATAAGAAACCATGAATCATATCATCATTATTTAGAACTGAGAAAATAAGCTGATATTGAGTCAATAATACAGTTATTAACAGCCAGACTGATGCTCCCCCTGAACCTCTGCTCCAGATCTTCAGCTATCATATAAATTCTCTTATCAGCAATGCATACGCGACTGTGTCTGCTAGAACTTCCGTGTATACGTGACTTTTGTTAATAGAACCCGCGTATGGAAAGTGAAGCATATAAATTTTTCACATACCTTCATCTCCCCCTGAACTTGTACTTCCTGTACCTGTCTTCTTCATATCAGATGCTCTGTCAGAAATACATATAACCAGAATAATCAAATCAATCATGAGAGACATTATACATTGCTCCCCCTATGACGATACATTACTAAATCTCATAATGTATCCCACATCATTCCTGCAGTCAATCAGAGAAGTAAGCTTCAGAAGCGGATGACTGCAGTAGGGTCAATATTCCCTATGTTTCTGATCGGTCCTCCATCTTTTTCCAGATTTGTTTGATCTTTCTATTTGTGTGCTGGCAGTTATCCAATTTCTCATATCTGTTCAACCTGCATTCCTTTTCTACATGTCCATACTTGTTACAAGAATAACATCTCATATGTCCAGAAAAATAAGCATAAGAATCATAATGAGTATTTCTAATCTTCCTCCTTTTACAATCAGCTGCTTTATGTCCATACTTGTTACATGAAAAGCAATATCCCTTGAAGCTACTAGAGTGCCTTTTTGAGTAGTACCTGTTTGTTTGTGGCTGAATTGTTCTGCTTCTGCAATTTGCTGCAACATGCCCATAATTATGACATTTAAAACATTCAACGTTCTTGAATGAATTCCTTTGAGAATTCATGATTGTTGGTTGATCTTTTGTCTCTTTCAACACTTCAGGTTTTGTATTGACATCCTCTGAATTTTTAGCACTTCCTTGTGAGCTAGATTCTCCTTTAACAGTTTCATGGAAACCAAGACCAAGTTTGATAGCAAGAGACCTTTGATTACTCAGAATATTGTCCAAAATATTAGTACTATCTTGAAACCTCAAAAGTTTAACCTTTTCTTCTAATTTACCTTTGAGAATGTTTACCTCAACCTCCAAGGCTTGACATTGCTTTGTCATGCTTTCTTCCTTCCTTCTTCCATCTTCTACTTGATCCTTCAGATTTAGAATCTCTTCTTTCAACCAATTTTCGTTTTCTTCACATGTTTGTTGCAGCTCTTCATTCTTCTTATTTGATTTTTCCAGATCTTCTTTGAGAGAGATGATTTCGGCTTCAAGGCCTTCCTTTTCAAATGGTTGTAGAGGTTCCTCATTCTTCTTACTTGATGCTTCAAGATCTGCTTGCAGAGAGATGATTGCAGCTTCAAGTCCTTCATTCTTCTTGCTTGATTTTTCGAGATCTGTATTTAGATCGTTGATTTCTGCTTCAAGTCTTGTCATTCGATTGGATGCATAAGCATGGAACCTTTGGTACTTGTCTATCTGTCCATTCAGTATTTCTATCTTTCCTTTCATTTGAGAGATCATTTCTTTGTAGATAGAGTCTCTTTCTTTAAGTGATCTTTGTTGATCTTCAACTTTGATCTTGATAGCTTCCTCTAGACCCAAGGTATTACCTTTACTATCTTCACTATTGCATACACCAGAAAGTGAATCACAAGAACAACTATCAATACCTGATTTATCTTCTTCATTTTCTGCTGCACATGTTTTCTGAGATATCTCCATTTCAGTAGCCTTCTTCTTTTGCTTCTTTTCCATGAGCACTTTCAGATCATGGTCAGAATCTTCTTCATCTTCACTGGACACTTCATCATCATCTTCATTTGCATAATAACTCTTCCTCTTTTCAAATTGTTTCCCCTTGGCATGTTTTTCTCTATAAGGACACTTAGCAGCATAGTGACCAACTTTTCCACACTCAAAACATTTGAAGGGAAGCTTACCTTTGAATCTTCCAGTACCTAGTTGGAGTTTTCTCATGAAATTCGCTTCTTCTTCTTCGGATATATAGCTGGATTCTTTGACAACTTCCTTTTCTTTTCTTTTTGCAGATACCTTAAAAGAAGCTTCTCTGATTTGAGAAGGACCTCCTTGTCTCATTTCAAAAGCAGTCAGAATACCATGTAATTGAACAATAGTAAGAGTTTGCAGATCTTGCCTTTCTTCAATAGCTGAAACTTTAGAGTCAAATTTTGAAGTCAAGGATCTTAATACTTTTTCCACCAGAGTAGTATCGGTTATGGTTTCACCCAAATTTCTCATTCGATTTACAATATCGTCCAGACGTAAGAAGAATTGGGCAATACTCTCATCACTATGCATCTTCAAATTTTCATATTCAATTCTAAGAGTTTGGAGTTTTGCACTTTTTACCTTTGTGTCTCCTTCATAACTCAGAATGATTTTGTCCCATATTTCTTTTGCTGAATGTAGCTGCATCACTTTGGAAAATTCTGGTTCAAACATGCTACCTAATAAGACATTTACTGCTTTGGCATTGATTTCATACTTCCTCCTTTCTGCTGCATCAGTAGGAATACTTGCCGGATACTGATAACCTTCTTCCACGATTGCCCATACATCTGCACCAAGACTTTGCAGATATGCTTTTGTTCGTACCTTCCAGAATATCAGATTGCTTCCATTGAATAGAGGTGGCTTTAGAGACATTACTCCTTCAAGACTTCCCATTGCGACGGATCTCCTTCAAGCGATCAAGCTTCTGCAGAAGAACCTGCTCCGATACCAATTGTTGGGAAAAATACTGAGAGGGGGGGGTGAATCAGTATTTAGAGCAAACTAAAACTTTTTACTTTTTCATGCTCTAAAACCCATACGCTACTTTGCTGAAGCCAACTAGCGTATACACGCGGATATCCTTCATAAAACTCGCGTATACATAGAGATCTAATTATGCCATTAATTCTTCACTTATATCATTCCATCATTCATTCATTAGATGTTCTATAAACAATAAACATGTGCAGTAAGAATAGAATAAACCATCACACATAAGCATCACACATGAACACCAGGATTTTTAGGTGGAAACCCAAGTCGGGAGAAAACCACCGCTACAGTTGCTCAGCCTTCAATATTTTATTATAGAGAAAACATCTTACAACATATGTGCTGGTGCAGACTCCTACCAGCACGCAGGCACCCACCTGCGCTCGTTTACCAGCCTCTCCCGGAAGGGAGCTCCAACCCCCTGACTCGTTTACCAGCCTCTCCTGGAAGGGAGCTACGACCCCCTGCTCTCGTTTACCAGCCTCACCTGGAAGGGAGCTACAACCCCCTGACTGAAGGCTACAACCCTCAGCACCACCATGGACCACGTTTCATCAATTTTCACACCGGATCCAAAGCTTCCTTTAGAACACAACTTGCAGGCCACGTTTCATCATATTTTCAGACTGGACCCACTCCATACCTTTGAGCAAAAATAACCATGAAACAGATACATATAACTCACTGACAGATATCAGTAAACCAGCAGAACAGATCAGACATTTCTTACCACAGACTTCAGCAAACCCTAGTTTGCATACGCGCTTTCCTTTCTCTGATGTCGCGTATATACGCGCTTTCGTTTACATAAACCAGCGTATACTTCTGTACAAATTATAGAGCCAATTTCATTGCGCATACGCGCTTTCTCTTCAGCGAAGCTGCGTATATACGCGCTTCCTCTTCGTCTAACTAGCGTATGGTTCTTCAGACATTATAGAGCAGCATACTTCTTCAGATCAGATATTCAGTTCAGATTTAACCCTTTTACTTCAGACAGATGTTCGCGTCATAAGCATTCCATAAACAGATCTAGCAGATACAAATACATTCCAGATCTAGATTCCCTTCGTCATCCTTTCTTCATTGGTGCATCATGCATTCAGATCTATCATTCAACTGTAACCCTTTCCATTCAGATATACTTCAGAGAGAAGTATTCATTCAAGCTCAGACATCTTGCCCCCACCCTCATGATCTTCACAATGGAATCCTTCTCTTTATATAGGTTTACCCTTTTTCAATACCATGAGTCAAAACAATACCATGAGCCCAAAACTACATTACTTCCGATGGTATTCCTGGACGGGGTCATTTAGACGAATCATTACCCAATACAATGGGTCGATACCATGGTGGTTACCCCTGGTTTTGCACTTTTTGAGTGCTTTTGCCCATACGCGACTTGGCACGTTCTTTCCTGCGTGCATACGCGACTTCCCTTAGGAAAATCCGCGTATGCCTAGAGACATACTTTTTTCATCATAGATCTATCACATACTGAATTCCTTTCTTCATTGCCTTCTGTACTCACTGTAGATACATCAGATTTAGTTCATCAAGACATATTTAAGCACAACTTCATCAAGTAAGTTGCCATCATCTTCATCAAATTTCTAACAAACATCATTTCATATCAGATTTACATCATTTACCAAGTCCATCAGGTCAAGAATAACTTCATCAGGTGGATTGCCATCAAGGACAACACAAGTCAACAATCTCATGTCTTCATCTTCATTTAGTGGGTTGCCATCAAGGACAACATTCTGCATCATATTGCCAACAAAAGGAACTTTCTCTCTAAAGAAGGTAGCTCATCATCCAATGAAGAAAGTGATAGCAAAGAAGAACCCAATGAGAGATTATTGTTTATGGCCAAGCAAAATAAACCCAAGCAAAATAAACAAGAGGTATCAAACAACGAAGAAGAAGGATGGACCATAGAATAATTTTATGAGGAAGCAATCAAGATTATAAAATATCTCAAGGTGGAGAAGATCCGTTCCAATACTCTTGAAGAACAAGTTCAAGGTCTCAAAATTGAAGTTGAAGAACAAAAATGCATTGAAGAGTCACTTCAAAAGAAGTTGGAAGAAAGAAACCAAGAAAGGGAAGAATTAGAAGCCAAAGTAGTCTCATTGCGTGAGAAAGTGAAGAAAGGAAAAACTATCCAAAACTATGCCAACATCTCAAGGGCATTGGAAGAACTCATCAACAATCAACGATCTTACAACGACAGAACTAGCATTGGTTACAAACAAGAAGAAGCATGACCTTCTACAACAAAATGCAATGAACCTATGAGATTTGACATGCATGTAGACTTCACTGGACAAGATTCACAGGAACAGCCTTGGAAGACAATTCCTCGACGAAAATTTCCATCCAGGTACCAACCTTTTTTTTTATGGCTACTGTTATTCATGTGGAAAATTTGGTCATAAAGCTGTAGAATATCGCATGTACCCTAGGAATGAATATAATTCTAGGAGATCTATCAAATATGAACCTCCCAGGGCTCAGCGAAACATGAATAGATTTGAACATTTAAGAAATAATATTGAATGTTGCAAATGTCAAAACTTTAGACACATAGCCAAAGACTGCAGACCTGAAAATCCTCCAGAAGAATCTTCTAAGCCACAGAATGAACGAACATGGAAGAAGAAGAAGAATGATAATTATGCTCTCGCTTTCAAGGCTCAAAAGAATAAAGATGTGTGGTATGTTGACAGCGGTTGCTCAACGCATATAACTAGAGATAGAAGGAAATTTGCATCTCTGAAAGAGAAGAAGGATGGAACCATATCCTTTGGAAATAATGGATCTTCAAATGTTATAGGATCAGGTACCGTCACTCTCGGAAGCAAAGATGTTATAGCCAAGAATGTTCTATTGGTCAAAAACATGAATCACAATTTGCTCAGTGTTGGACAAATGTGTGATCAAGGACACACAATGCTATTCAACTCCACAAAATGTGAAATCAGGAAAGGTAGGTATGGTAAAATTGTGGCTACAACAAGTTGAGCTCCAAATGACATATATGTTCTGGATGAAGCAACTAAAGCATGTCTACTAGTTAAAGAAGATGAAAGCTAGTTATGGCACAAACGAATGGGTCACATAAACTTTGACAATCTTGTCAGGATAAGCAAAAAGGAAGCAGTATGAGAACTGCCGAAAAACTCAAAACCTTCCAACACACTATGTGAGGCATGTCGGCATGGCAAGAAGACAAAAGTCCAATTTAAAACAAAATAACACTTTACATCACATCCATTGGAATTGATACATACTGATCTATGTGGTCCTGTGAGAACAAAAGGCTTAGATGAAGAATTATATTTCATGTTAATGATAGATGATTATACCAGGATGACAACTGTCAGTTTCCTAAAGAAAAAATATGAAGCATTTGAGTGCTTTAAGATCTACAAGGAGTTCGTTGAAAATGAAACTTATTTGAAAATAAAGTGTTTAAGATCAGATAATGGTGGAGAATTCACGTCCAAATTATTTTAGCAATACTGTGACGAAAATGGAATAAAAAGGCAATTTTCAACAGCACAAACACCTCAGCAAAATGGAGTTGCTAAAAGAAAGAACAAAACCATACAGGAAATGGGTAGAACAATGTTGAAGGATCAAAATTGGATGAAAAATTATGGGTTCAAGAAATTGATACAACAGTCTTCATTATCAACCGAAGTCTTCTCAGAAATAATTGCAACAAGACTCCATATGAATTATGGAAAGGAAAACGAGCTAATGTAAAATATTTCAGAATCTTCGGAAGCAAATGTTATATCAAAAGAGAAGATCAAAATTTGGGTAAGTTTGAATCACGTGTTGATGAAGGTATCTTTGTTGGTTACTCACGCAAAAGAAAGGCCTATAAATGCTATAATCTAAGAAGAAAATAGATAGTGGAGAGCATAAATGTTACATTTGACGAAGATGGTGTTCTAGCGAGTAATGATGAGGATCTAGAATCTTTGAAACTTGAGACAGAGGCTGAAAAAGACACAGATAAAATTGTAGAACAAGAAGCAACTATCAACAAGGAAGAAGTAAACAATGATCATCAAGATATACCAGAACAACAACAAGAAGGTCCTCCAAGGAGAACAAAAGAGTGGATTCAAAAGAACCATCCATCAAATCAAATCATTGGTGACATAAATGAAGGTCGACAGCTTCGTTCATCACAACAAGCTCACATTGCTTTTCTAGCAACCCTTGAGCCTAGTAGTTTTGAGGAAGCCTGCCAAAATGAACATTGGGTAGCAACTATGAATGAAGAATTGGATCAAATTGAGAAGAATAACACCTGGGAATTAGTTCCATGACCAAAATATAAAAATGTCATTGGGACTAAATGGGTGTTCAGGAACAAATTGAATGAAGATGGGCAAGTTACCAGAAACAAAGCAAGATTGGTTTGCAAAGGCTATGCACAAGTGGAAGGAATTGATTTCGACGAAACATTTGCACCAGTTGCCAGAATGGAAGCCATTCGAATGTTTCTCACCTATGCATGTTCAAGAAAAATCAAAGTCTACCAAATGGATGTTAAGTCAGCATTTCTGAATGGAGAATTAGAAGAAGAAGTTTACATCGAACAACTTGAAGGTTTTCTACTATCACAAAAATAAGACTATGTCTGCAAGTTAAAGAAGGTTCTATATGGTCTCAAGCAGGCTCCCAGAGCATGGTATGCTCGTCTTGATGGATATCTATGTCAACAAGGGTTCAAGAAAGGTACTGTTGATAGCAATATTTATGTACAAATAGATAAATATAATTTAACAATTGTTGAGGTATATGTGGATGATATAATATTTGGTAGCAATGATGATCGACTAAGTAAGAACTTTTCTACAAAGATGTAAAGTGAGTTTGAGATGTCTTTACTTGGTGAGCTGACATACTTCTTAGGGCTTCAAATATCTCAGCAAGAGAAAGGAATATTTATATGTCAAGCCAAGTACATCAAGGAAATGCTCAATAAATTCAAAATGGAAGATTGCAAACCCGTCCTTACTCCAATGGTAACAGGTTGCAAATTGAGCATAGACGACTCATCTAAGGATGTGGATCAGAAGTTGTACAGATCTATGATTGGTAGTCTTCTATATGTAACAGCCTCTCGGCCAGATGTTATGCAAGCAGTTGGACAAGTAGCAAGATTCCAAGCAACACCAAAAGAATCACATATTATTGTCGTCAAAAGAATTCTTCGATATCTAAAGGGCACAGAAGAATATGGCTTGTGGTATCCCAAGGGTAAAAATCTCATTATTCAAGCCTTTACAGATGCAGATTGGGCAGGAAGCGTTGATGATCGTAAGAGTACTAGTGGAGCAACATTCTATCTAGGTGGTTGTCTCGTATCATGGTTGAGCAAAAAGAAAACTTCAATCTCGTTATCTACAGTGGAAGCAGAATACATTGTAGTAGCATCATGTTGTACTTAAGTCCTTTGGATGAAACAAACTTTGAAAGATATTCAAGTACAATTCAGTGAGCCTATTCCCATATTTTGTGACAACACTAGTGCCATCAGCATCTCCAAGAATCCTGTCATGCATTCAAAAACAAAACACATTCCGATCAAATATCATTTTGTTAGAGAACAAGTCGCTGAAAATAATATCAAACTTGAGTATGTTTGTACAAAATAAAAAATTGTTGATATCTTCACTAAACTTTTACCTCGTGAAGCATTGGAATATCTTCATCATAAGCTTGGTATTCTCCCAAGTTCTCATTAGATTTTCCTTATTCAGAATATAAAGGGGGAGTGGAAGTGTGTACAGGTCCGTAGGAGGGTTGTGTTTCAGGGGGAGTTACCCTTTGCCATTGATGTCAAAGGGGGAGAGAATGTTGTAGGAAGAGGTGTCATGATCGCAGGGGGAGTACTTGTGTTTCCATCAATGCCAAAGGGGGAGATTGTTGATCAACGGTTGTCATTGATGTCAACCCAAGCAGCACCAGGGTCTAACCCAATATTGCATGGGAATTTGGACCTACCAAATTTATATATTCTGAGTCAATAATTCTTTTGATGGTTTCTACTTGTCAAGATGTTTCCGTTGATATATGGCACACCATGTAATTCTTCACAGTTTGAGAGATATTAATGCCAGTTTCTAGCCTCAAGCAGGAAGCAACCTACGGTCAGTACAATGCTAGTGTCCATAATTAATATTTTTTAAGCTCCTAAAATCCCTCCCACATTCACTTGTTGAAGCCCCTCTCAACCTAAGCATTTATATAAATTGTGATCCTCATTTCCTCCTTATGCAAGGGATTTCGCCATTTGAAACAAGTCATCGTGGCATTTAAAATCTAAATTTTTTTCTACGAAGGTTTACAAGCTAAAATTTTTATGAGGCGAAGCCAAAATCCTAAGGAAGCTTCTGTAAAAATTTCAGATCAAGGTGCGTAATATTTTTGGAGATATGTTCTGTGGAAGTTAGGGTTTTTGCAAGCTCCTGAAATTCATCTCAAAGAAGTGACCTTGGTAAATTCGTCATAACTCTCTCTCTGAGTATCGGATTGGAATTCTGTAAAAAGTGGGAGATAGTGCACAGTTGGTAATTTTCTCTCTATTAATTTTAGAGCCAAATGAAGAAACAGTGACACGTGGCACGTCGTACAAGTGCGCTCTGCTGAAATAGGCCATAATCAGGGCATTGTGAGAGATTGGGTATAACTCTCTCTTGAAGAATCCATATTGGGTCAGACCTGTGGGATTTGAAAGATGACTCAAAGGATTAGTACATGACTGAAAATAAGATATTGAGGATCTGAAATTACAAAGATACACTAGATTCAATATAGAGCTCCTAGAAGGCAAGAAAAATCTAGATCATGTGTTGTCAAGGGTTGCAAAGGACCAGACTTTCTACGGCAGCAAAGCAAAGCAAGGTGCAACAGAGGGTAGCATGAAAAGAGCAGCAACCAAGGTGCATAATAGTAGCAAGAATTTCATCATATGAAGTCTTCAAGTGGGCAGCACTGCATACAATCATTTTAAAGGTATCATTGTACTTAGTCATTGTAAATACATTATTGTAAAAATTGTACTAGTGTCTATTTGCCAAGGGTTGAAGAGTCAATGTTTGGAGGTCTAGGATCATCATTAGGTGGTTGTGTCAAATTTGGGGTTATGGTCTAGTATATATTCTTCTTTTGCATCATTCTATATCATTGTAAAGTGGACCATTTTCCCTGGTACGGGAGTCCATTCTTCTTTTATTCTTCTATAAGGTGGTAGCGTGATGCTAGGGTGAGTTGTAGCTCATTGGGTATTGGGGCATCTGTTCAGTTGACTACTGAAGATTCTCGAGCGTTGGAGCATCCATCCAGTGGGATCTAGAGAAAAATTATTTTCTAGATTCTAGGAAGTTGGAGCTTTATTTTCAATTGGAGTTGAATATTAAAGAATTATTAGAAAAGCATTAGGTGTTTTTTGTCCTGAAGTGGGTTTCCATCGTAAAAACTGTGTGCATTTGTGTTCCTCTTGTTTGCTGCTATCTTGTACAAACACTGATAATAATTGAAGATTAATTAATGCTCTAATTGAAAGGAATACTGATTCACCCCCCACCCCCCCACCCCCCCCTCAGTATTTCCAACAGTGTGTGTGTGTGTGTGTGTGTTTATATTCTTGCAACCTTATGAAAAGGATTCATATTATAGAGTTGATAATTTACCTATAAAATAAATATGAATCCTTTTCATGAGGTTGCAGGAAAGAAAAAAGAAAAATATATATATATATATATATATATATATATATATATATATCTATATATATATATATATATATATATATATATATATATATATATATATATATATATATTGTAGTGTTATTTTCCACAATTTGACTCAGTCTGATAACCTCAAGGCAATAACGGGCAAACAGTTAGAATCATAGTAGTCATCTACACTCAATTATATTCCTCTTTTTTGAACTATAAGTCCTTCCAAACAAAATTCCCTACCTCACAATTATAGGCTTATAATCCTGTCACAATTGATGTCATTTCCAAGACTTTTAGGAAATAATTCATGGTGAAAGGGATTTTTCCATAGTCAATTATGCATCTGCATTATATTCAATATCAGGATTTTTCAAAACATAGAAGACTCTAACACCTCACTTATATGCACATCCCTTTATTTTTTTGTATTAAACATTAGGAAAATAATTACCCTGAATGGCTCTCCCAAAGTCTCAAGCACTCTGTTATGACATGAAAAATTATTCTCATGGCCATGCCAATGGATTGCCCACTAGCGAAAATATTATTTTCATGAACCCAAATGCCCAAATGTAGTATTTTCCTTTAAAAAAATTGGGTTTCATAGTGATGAGCAACAAATATCTTTTAAGTATCATCAAAGCATTCAAATTTGGGGCATATGTTATTGGATTTGAAGGGAAATATTGGGGATATGGAAGGGGACAACTCATTGGGTGGGTTGGTTTTGATAGAAGTTGCCACTGCTGAGATGCCTACGAATAATTACCCTGGGGATTCCAAGGGATTGGTTGAGGAAATGAGATTTCATATTAAATGTATGGCCTGGGCATCAAGGCTTATATTGCACTGAATGGTTTTACTTTCTAGACATGGTTCAATACAAAACAATGTTCATAGTTATCACAACAACACCAAACATGAGGCCCAACATTTATCTGACCCTAACATGGGTAGGTAAATAAAGACCCCCTTAGCATAGAATCAACATAGATTGGATGCTTATTAAAGTTCTTTGTTTTTTTTGGGAATATGTGTCTGCAATGGAGTTGTAGCGTCTTTCTTCACTTGACTATTGTCATCCTACCTACTAGAATGATAATGAATGAAGTCCTAGTGTGGAATCCATTCATTATGTGTGTGTGTAATTGGTAAGGAATAATGATATATAGTTTTCTAACATTTGTGGTTTTGATAAGTTATATATTGTAGAAGAAAACGATTTTTTTTTAAAATGTTAGGTTTGGATATTAATAGATCAAAAATAAAATAAAAAATGTTAGGACTCATGATGAACTAAAATAATAGTATCAGAAAATCATAGGATTACATGCTTTAAAAAATGAAGGCAAAAATATTGAAAATGCTAGGCATAGATTGAAAGCAATAAAAGAAATAAATTTTCTTAGTTTCAATAAATAAATAAAAAATAAGTTGTGTGCAACTTGTTAGGATGCCACAACCCAAAATAAATTTTTTTTTTATCATACTGCTTAAACATGATCGAGAATATTTAAATTTATGCATTAGACTTAGGAAAGTTAAATTGTAGCTTGTTCAAATGCGCTAAAAATTAGATTAGGATTTAAATTAATTTTATTATTGTTAAGAAATTCATTAAGCAGTTAAATATTATTGTAATAAAGTGCATGAAATGGTTTTATTCCAAATTCCGCAAGCAACAAAGTTGTTTGTCGCTTTGTGTTAAAATCTAAACAAATATGAACGATGGATCTATTCCCCACCCAGATCAATGGCGGGGAAGGCTTTTCACACCCCCCTTGCCCACTTCTCTTTAACAACAGTGGGAAGGGGGTTGGTGGGTGTGTGTATATGGTCCAAAAAGTGGTTTATTTTTGGTGGTCCCCTCACATACATGTTTCTCCCTCAGCATTTCGCACCCTCCCCCCACTTAATACCGCTCCCTAATCGTTGCAGTCTGTCATCCCGTTACACCCGCTCATGTACTGCTATTCAACCAATTTCACTGCTACATGCTCTATTATCATTATTCATTAAACCTCCAATAGTCATCCCCATAACAGTAATCCAAATATGTTATAAATAAATGTATCCCATTCCTTGCACCACCTTTTATTCATTTGTTATTATTCTTTAAATTGCAAGTTTACGAGACATTTTTAGTTTACAGCTCTGTCATTTGTCACCCTTTCAATAGGATTGTTACCTGAAAAAATGACCTTTCATTTGCTATCAGTTTAACAAAGTCATTTTCCTTATTCTTTTCCTCTGCATGTCGATGGATCCCAAAGGAAAAGGTCGAAAACCAGTTACTGAAGAAACCCCTAGTGTGTTTGCCCCGGTAGATCTTGAGCATGTCCCATTAACCAACCAATAATTCAATATTATAGACATAGAGTGCAAATTCAAGCTCTATGAATTTCATCTATGCCTAAAATAGAAATATTTTGGCAAAAAAAGGATGAATTCAAGCTCTGGGAGACTTTATTGCCTCTATATGCATTTCCTCAGACGCATGAATTCCCTGACCTAGTCCCCTAGTTTCTGTTATAGCATCATTTTTCACCCTCATATGATTCATGATTGTCTCTATGGCCTTGGGCACCCATTCCCACAGACTTGAACAAAATTCATAAAAAACAGTGTTAAAAATCCCATACGTGGGTATGCCCAGACTTTTCTGCGTGTATACGCGAGTCCACATGTACTTTTCCGCGTATGCCATTAAAATCATTAAAAATATATATAAAAAATCCCTATTTTCGGGCTGGGTTGATGGTTACTCTGGTAGTTCAACCACCCCAGCACGTGGCCAACTGTTTCCAACTGATTGAAACTACTTTGAGGGAGTATAAAATCCCCTCATGTGCATGGCCTAAGGGAGAGAGAAATTTATAGACATTATACTCTGTTGGAATCCCAATTCAAGTCTGATTTCCCGTGCCTCCTGCACTTTCCCATATTTTTACAGGAAACCCTTGTTTCCTGGAGATGTTCATCAGTTTATATGTCATCTTGTGTGCACAAGTCTTGAAAGTATCCTAGCGAGGCAAGGGCGGGACGAATCCGGACGACGGTCTGTTCGAAGATCGTGGAAGGATTCAGGTGATCTCTCCACTTTTTATTACTGTACATGCTGTTCGCAATAATGAAGAACCATCTTGTTCCTGAACTTATGTGTTAATATCTATTTGCATATGTGAAAAGATTGATTATTAAGCATTTATTATTGTTTATATAATGTTTCACATGGATTACACTAAAATTTAGGAGAAATATATGCTGTACAACTAGGTTTCCATGCATGTTCTTTCTTGTTTTCCAGGTTGAAGAGGAAGAAGGGTTGCTGGGGGTTTGGACCCCGCGGGATCTACATCGAACGTAGGACTACGGGTGAGTTCTACTATCATTGTTATCTAGTTTTTAGCATTTAAGTGTGGTTGTGTGTGAGTCCTTCTGAATAGCATGCCCTAATCTGTGGAGGTTTTGACCCAACAAACCTCTAGGGTGTTTTTTCCCGAAACAGAATTGGTGACTCCATTGGGGATCACATTTTTGTGATTCCCCTGTTGCGTGGTTTCAGTTATTTTAAAGGTTTCCAATCGTTTGAATCATTATTACTAGTCCAGTTAACTTTTTCTCAGTCAGACTGAAGACCTGGTTCTTTATCCAGGCTTGATCTTTTTTATTTTTCATTATTTACCTTTTCATACACGAGTTTTTCTATACACAGAAGCCTATACACACTTTTTTCTTCAAAGGAAGTCACATATACGCGGGTTTCCCTTGACACAGTCGTGTATGCACGCATGTTTCAAAATTGTCAAGTAGCGTATGCCTGGGAAAATTTTGAAATTTTTGATTTCTTGACTTTCTAGTCTTGTCTGTCTGTGGAGACCTGTTCCTGTAGTGTCTTTATATCTTCTGGATTGTCTTGAAAGTGGTCATTGGTATTTTTTCTCTCTTGTTTGGTTGAAGACTAGCTTATCTAGCAAATCTTGTTTTTAGTGCTTGCATTTCTGGTTCGAGTACCAAGATCTCTTCCTGGGAATTCTTGGTTGTTCTGCTTCATCAGGACAGAGAGCTTCTACTCATATACTCTTTCCTAGCCTTGTGTCTTGCTTTGCACTTCGATTTTTGCCCATTTTTTGGTTTTTTTTCTTGAGTTCAGTTGACTAGGTCTTATTGCAATTTTTGAAGAGTCTTTCTTGGTTCTTTGGAGTTTTTGTTTGCTGCAAGGTTGTACTATTCTTCTGGGCTGAGTTACTGAGTTTCTTGTCTTCTTTTGCTCATATAAATCTTGCTACTAAGTAGCCCTATAAGATTTGGAGCGTTTTTGAAGTTTTGCTTGAAATTCAGAGTTGTTTGGCTTGGGATTTGATAGTTTTCTTGGTCTCTTCGAGCTCTTCTTTTTATAAAATTCAAAAGCTCAAAAAACATTTTGTTTTGTCATTTTCTTTTGTTTTGCATTTTTGTTTTCGTTTCGTTACATCTTTTGAAGCTTTGTTGAGATTTATTGCCTTTGGTTTTTGACTTGATTTTGGAAAGGAATTGTCATTGGTTTCTTCCTCTTGTTTTCAAGCATATTTTGATGTCTTCATATTGAGAGTTTCTACTTTTGGGAACTACTTTTGTGGACAATCAAAAAGTGATAGAACTGAAGGATTGTTGGGAAATTTCTCTTTGCTTTGTTAGGATTTTCATCTTAGAATTTGCATGCTCTTAGTTATTTTCATTAGGTGCACTTAAGCATTTGTAGTCATTTTCATAGATTTTGCGAGTGTGAGTTTGATATTTGAAAAGAAAAAATATATAATCTCGTAGAACCCATGTAGAAATTTATTTTCATCGAAAGGCAATTACTGCATTTGCATGTAGTTTGGTTTTCATTAATTTCTTTTCTGCGTCACAAAACACCACGAGTTTCATTTCTGTATCCCTTTGACTTAATATAACAACCGATTAAAATAAGTGCTATAATTTAAAAACAACTAGCAAGTTTTTTATTAAGTGTCATACACCAACTAGCTAGGTTGTAGGGCCTTGGATTAGGTGAGTGGAGAGTTAACTCTCCAAGGCTGCTCAAACAAAAACATAGAAGTTTATTAATTGAGCGAAATCCAACTCCGTTAGGTGGACCGGGAAAGCTCTCCTCCAGAGAGTCAAGCGCGAGGGGAAGTGAAGGCCGAGAAGAGAGATACCCCCTCTCTGATTTGCTGAATCTGACCTCAAGACCATTCCACCCAGCTTCTGACATGGATTGGTGCCCATAGTTTCCATTCCTAGGTTCCACATAGGTGACTGCGGGGGGGAATACCCGTGGTACTTGAGGCAGATGTCGTATCACTTCCAGCAATACTTCTAGGGGGTGCCCTTGCAAAGCTTGGGTACTTGTGCTGGCAAAGGTTGTTGTTAGGAGGTCGGCGTAACTGTTTCTGTTACCTTCGCTAGTAGGCCTGGGCTGTAATTATCCCAGACTACTTTCGGGAGGTCCTATTCTTCGCTTTCTTGTATTTTGGTGTCCGGTCCTAATCACCCGGAGTGGAAATACCTGAAGGTTGTTTGCTTGATTGTATCTCAGGGATTTTTTGTAGTGAGTGCTCTTTGCTCCTATCTTGCCTAGCTTTATACTTTTTTGAGTCTAATTAAAATTTGTTAAAGTGGCTGATCAAGCGCCTCGTCGATCGAGGAGAATCTAGGGGTTATCTCCCGAGAGTCCAGAGCCTTCTTCAAGAAGGCGTAGCAGTAATTTAGCAGGTGAGTATCACCCTGTGGCATCTGACGCAGTGGAGAGAGATCCTCCATAAGGAATTCAAGGTTTCGTAGCTGGTTCTGGTGTTGGTTCCGAGAGGAGTGCTCCGCTCACCTCGAGAGTCTTATTTCCGCAGGAAGAAGAAGTACAAGTAGAGGAAGTATCTCAACCCTCTGAGTCACTTCCATCTCCTCTTCCTCCTGATTATTCGTTCATTTTTGAATACATCGGACCTGAGTCAGAGAAACCAGAAGATCCTCCATATTATTCATACCTTTCGATGGCCACGACTGGGAACGCGGCTTCTGCTGTGAGTGTTGCAGGCATTTAGAATCATGCTTTTGTAGAAGGAGGAGGCACTATTTCTATATCTTCTATTGCTTCTAGTACTGCTGTGTTTGGCTCTAGTTTCACCCAAGCACATGCTTCTCAATCTGGTGCCTTTTGTTTTGGAATGCCCACTAGTGGGATTCCTTCATTTTCCTTTTCCGCTGCTGCAGCTGGATCTACACCCATGTCTTCCATGGAAAGTGGATCAGCTTCTTTTCAAGGTTTCCCCTTTGGAACTGGGCATATTCCTTGTTCGAATCCTTCTTTAGGGTCCTTTCCATTTACTTCTCAGACTCAGAGTTTTAACCCTTGGTCTGGTGGTTAGAATTCGACTACTTTTACAGGTTGGAACCCTGTATTCACTACAGCGGGGGCAGGGAATCAGTTTTACGCTGGTCACCAAGGGAATGCTTCTTTCCCTTCGTCGAGTACTTATCATACTTTTTCCCCTCTTTATAATGCCTGGAACCACTATCAGGGGCTTTCCTCTTCATTCAATACTTCAGGAGGGGGAACTGGTCCAGTCTTTGGTAACTCTGCGTTGGGAGGAGGTTCTTCTCCTTTTTCTACGAGTTCTTTCTGGCAACCTGGTGCCTTATCAAATCCAGGGTATTCTTTTCAGAATGTAAGGAATTCATCCCATCAAGGATGGAATCCTCAGGCTCCACCTCGTTTGCCTTTTCTGGCAACGTTAAACTTGCCAGATCTGCCGAAATTGACGAATGATCCGATCCGGTACAGTCCGGGGTGGCCTCCGATCCCAACCAAACTACCTTCAGACATTCCAAAGTTTGAAGGCAAGAATGGAGAGGACCCGGCCGACCATATCACCACCTTCCATTTATGGTTCTCTTCTAACTCCTTGATTGATGATTCAATTAGGTTGAGATTGTTTCAACGCACCTTAACTGGAAACGCTGCCAAGTGGTATATTGAGTTAACTGGGGGCAGTTCTGCTACATTTGGAGATCTGGCTATTACATTCCTAAATCATTTCCAGTTGCCCGTCCGTTATGACGCCGGGACTGAACTTTTAGCTAATTTTAAGCAGGACGATGCAACCCACATTTCTGACCATATTCAGGAATGGCGGAGAAGGAAGAGGCTTATTAAAGCTCATATTCTAGGAGAATTCCTTTTGGAATGGTTTTTGAAATCTCTGCAGTCAGATATTTCTAAAGATGTATCCCTTTCTGGGGTATTTTCTGAGGAATAGGCTATTTTTAGGGCCCAGCAGCTGGAACTGATATATTCTCAGTCTGGAGTCCTTCATAAATATTTTCCCAATGCTCCTCGCTCCAAATTAGACTTATCCAAGACTAAGCCTAGTCCTCATGGTGATGGACTTATTGGGTCGATCAATAGTGGTGCAGCTAACCTGCTTACTCAATTGCAGCAGTTGTCTATACAATCTTCTCCTTTTGGTCAGGCTATGCCTGCTGAGTCATCGCCTTCCCAATCTTTGTCAGTAAATGCCATCCAAAATTCTGATCCCAAAGGAAATCAACAATCCGAAGGGAAGAAGAAAGGACGGAATAATAAGAAAAAGGGCAAGAATGGGAAGGGTAATGCAAATAAAACCAACGAGCATGTTGGTGAGGGTCCAAAGGATAAAAAGAAAGTGAAGTTTCCATGCAAGTTGTGTGCTGGAGACCATCTTACTCACCTTTTCTCTAAAATTCAGGATGCGCAGTGCTTGTTAGCTCAGAAGGGTTCTTCTAGTTCCCAGGCTATGTTGACAAACCCTTTTCCCCAAGGGCAACAACTAGTTGTTGGCGCGAATCAAAATACTGGGGCTTCCTCTGGGGGCACCCAGGAAGGGGAAATTTCGTCAAACATATACATGATGAGTGCTCACGTAGATGTCGCCACGAGATCCCGTGATTATGGCGAAGAAGAGTCTTCGAAAGCTAAGGGTGCTCCCAATGCTACTGAGCCGCTTCATATTACGAGGCCTACTATTGAGCCTGTACCTCGGATGCCCAAAGCATCTACTAAGCGTACGACGATTAATCCAAATGCTAGGGCCACCCAGAACTACTCTATTATGGAAGATCTGGTGCAGAGTCCTTTTGCCATGTCGGCTCTTGAGGTGCTCCAGTCTTGTCCTTCTCAGCGCAGCACTCTGCTCACTGCCATTGGGGATGTTGATCCAAAGAACTCTCTTATGATTACTTTTGATATGTCTAATTTTAAAAAGAGACTCCCCCATCATATGGCTTTTCATATTAAATTGTCGTATCGAAAATGCAATATTTTTCAAACGGTTGTTGATGAGGGTGCTTCCACATGTGTGATGTCTCTCACATGCTGGAAGGGAATTGGATCTCCTGCAGCTGTTCCATCTGCTACTCTTCTGATTGCGTTTGACGGTCATTCTCACAGACCGCATGGTATTGTCCCAGCTTTTCCCATCTGTGTTCGGGGAAAAACTGTAAATATAGAGGTTGAGATAGTTGATGCAAGCTTGGACTACAACCTTCTGTTGGGGAGAAACTGGATTTATGAGATGGATTCCATTGCATCTTCATTATTTCAGATTATTTGTTTCCCTCACGAAGGGAGGATTTTTACAGTGGACCAACTGGACTGTCCTCCTGTAGACCTGAATGCATCTACTGACTCAAATATTCCAAAGTTAGATAATACTAAGGTGCCTGTTGAGAATTTAGGGGTTGGAATGTATTCTTCCTTGATGGGTACTTTCGATATTCCTCCTCCTACTGTTCATATAAATGCAATTTCATCCTCCAGGGCTCCTCTTCGAAGAGAGTTCTTCAGAACTCATTATTTTTTGGACCCTTGGACCTTACCTTCCCCTACCACCACATTAGCGGAAGGTCAAGTGGGTCGAATGGCATTTCCAATGTCTGCAGCTGAGATTGCTTATTAGTCTATTGTTGACTCTGCAGAGTCCATCCCAGCTCCTCTTTCTCCGGAAGAGTTGGATGGAGATGTGGCTCCGGCTTGGACACTTAGTTCTTCTTCTGCCCAGGATTGCCTTGATAACACTCTTCCATCTGAAGAGGCCATCCTGGAAGCTATGACTGGTATAGATAGACCGTGGGATGATTTGCATCATCGGTCTTACTTTTTACCTAATTTGAGCGAAGTTGAAACGATTTTTCCAAGTCCTCCGTCTCCTGGTCCTGTTCGCCTAGTCCTGAACCCTTTAGCACCAACACAGGTATATGCTGAAGGGAACATGGCTGTGATTTCTCCAACTATCCCGGTGAACATTTCCAGGGATCCCAATGTTATTGAGAATGTCTTCATCGGAGCTGAATGTTCCCCTGAAGAGATTCAGATTTACACCGATCTCTTTAAAGAGTATAGGGATGTATTCGCTTGGTCTTATGAGGAAATGCCTGGTATATATCCATCTATTGTCCAGTATGAGATCAAGACTTACGAAAACGCTAAGCCGGTGAGGCAAAAAATTCATCCGGTCAATCCTAGGAAGGCAGCAGCTATCAAAGCTGAGGTGGAGAAGCTGCTCAAGGTGAGATTCATTTTCCCTGTTCCTTTGACTGAATGGGTTTCAAACCCTGTTCCCGTAGATTAAAAACAAGGAACAATTTGAGTTTGCATTGATTTCAGAGATCGCAATAAAGCATGTCCTAAAGATAATTACCCCACGCCATTTATAGATCAGATCATCGATGAGTGTGTCGGTAATGAAATTTTCTCCTTCATGGACGGTTTCTCCGGATATAATCAGATTACGATCCGTCCTGAAGACCAACATAATACTACCTTTATTTGTCCCTGGAATACTTTTGCTTACAAGAAGATGCCTTTTGGTCTTAAAAATTCTAAGGCTACGTTTCATCGGGCCATGTCATACGCCTTCCAAGACATCAAACAGATTATCGAGGAATATTTGGATGATTTAGCTGCTCATTCTCGAAAGAGAATGGATCATCCTTCTCACCTCCGTCAAATATTTGAACGATGTCGTTTCTACAAGATTAGGTTGAATCCAAACAAGTGCGTTTTCGCGGTCACATCCGGTTGGTTATTTGGATTCATTGTTTCTAGGGAAGGGATTAGGGTAGATCCCTTCAAGGTTGAGGCAATACTTCGGTTGCCTCCCCCGTCCTCTATTCGTCAACTTCAAAGTCTACAAGGAAAGGCTAATTTTCTTCGAAGATTTATCGTAAATTATGCTGAAGTTACCAAGGGATTTATGAGATTGTTGAAGAAGGGATTTCCATTTCTTTGGGATGACTTCGCTCAATGCTCATTCGATGCTTTGAAAAAAGAATTGACCTCTGCTTCTTTATTGAGTCCACCTGATTATAGCAGGGATTTCCTTTTGTATCTTGCAGTAGCAGAATCTACCATTGGTATGGTTCTGGTTCAAGAGGATGATGCTCTTGCAGAGCATGTTATATACTATCTTAGTCGAGGATTGGTAGGTTTGGAGCTCCGGTATACTCCAATAGAAAATTTAGCTTTAGCAGCTGTTCATGCTGTGCAGCGACTCCGGCATTACATTCGTCTACGAAAAACTTATGTTTTGGCAGCAGCCAATCCATTTCAATTTGTTCTCAGTAGGCGAGTGATTGGGGGAAAATACAATAAATGGATTATGATTTTGTAGGAATTTAATCTTGAGTTTATGTCTACCAAGTCCAATAAATCATTAGTTTTCACGGAATTGATCTTTGAGTTGCCCTGTGGGGATGAGATAATCTATGATGAATCCTTCCTGGATGAACATTTGTTTCTTATCTCTCCACAGGATCCTTGGTATGGAGATATCATTGTGTATCTTCATACTGCAAAGTTTCCCTCTACTTTTTTGAAAGATGAGCATCGTAAGTTGCGTCACTTGGCTAAGAATTACTTGATTATTGGTGATGCTTTATACCGTCGAGGGGTTGATTCAATCCTAAGACGCTACTTAACTCTCGAAGAAGCTGAGGCTGTGTTGAATGATTGCCACAGTGGAGCTTGTGGTGGTCATTTATCTGGGCTTGCTACAGCACAAAAGATCTTGCGTGCTGGATACTTTTGGCCTTCGATTTTAAAAGATTGTATGGAGTCAGTCAAAAAGTGTCATTCGTGTCAATTTTATACTCGAAAAATGTGCACTCATCCAGCTCCACTTTTTCCAGTCATTACTATCGGTCTCTTTACAAAGTGGGGTATTGATTATACTACTTGTAACCCGCCTTCGGCTAAAGGTCACAAGTATATTATTGTAGCAGTAGACTACTTTACGAAGTGGGTCGAGGCTATGCCTACTTTTGGGAATGATGGTGAGACTGCACCTCTTTTCCTTTTCAACCAGGTTATCGCTCGTTTTGGTATTCCTAGAGAGATTGTCACTGATCATGGCAGTCATTTTCAGAATAGTATGATGGCTGAGTTGGCTCTCAAATTGGGTTTCCGGCAGGAGCATTCATCTCCATATTATCCTCAAGCCAATGGGCAAGTGGAAGTCGTGAATAAATCCTTGAAGACAATTCTTCAAAGGACAATTGATAAAGCTAGATCCAACTGGCATATTATGCTATATCCCGCACTTTGGGCATACAGGACGTCAGTGAAAACTGCAACTGGCTTTACTCCGTTTCAGTTAGTGCACGGGGTGGAATCCGTATTTCCTATTGAATGCGAGATTCCTTCTCTTAAATTAGCTGTTGAACTTCTTCCTGACACTTCTAGTCTGGCAGAACGGCTTCTTCATCTGGAACATCTCGATGAGTAGCGTCGAGATGCCGCCACGATGAATGAAGCGCATAAAAACCGAGTAAAAGTTCAGTACGATAAGGCGGTCAAGCCTAGGGTCTTTTCGGAAGGTGACCTTGTTTTGGTCTATGCCTAAGAAATATGTCCCGGGGGCAGAAAGTTAGTTCCAGGGAAGGCCCTTCATCGTTGTGTGCATCCTAAAAAGGAGCATATACCTCGTTGATTTTGGAAGGAAACGAGTTGTCTGAGCCCGTAAATGGGCTCTATTTGAAAAGTATTATGCCTAGGCTTCATCGATTTTACTTTGTATATAGTAGTTTTACTTTGTACATATCCGGTTTTTCATCTTTCATATGAGATGTTTTGATCGTTTTCACAGTAAATAGTCATGAGTCATTTTGGTTTCGCCGATGGTGCTAGTAGACACACCCGGAACTTAGCTTCCATGGCTTGGGTGCTTCATTATCCATCCGGTCAGCTCTTAGTATCAAGAGGGGTCTGCATTGGTCCTACTTCCAATAATATAGCAGAATACACTGCAGTTGTTTTTCTACTCTCGGAGGCAATATCTTTGGGTGTTGGTTCGTTGGTAGTTTTCTTGGACTCTTAGTTGGTGGTGTCGCAGTTGAACAATACTTATCGGGTTCGCGATCCATTTTTACTTCGGTTGTTCTTGAGGGTACGTTTGTTACAAATATCATTTCAATTTTTAACTTTCATTCATATTCCTCGAGTTGACAATTGGTTGGCAGACTCATTAGCTAATCAAGCAATTGATTGGAATATTAATCATTCCATATAATAAAATTTAATCATCAAAAACATCATACATTTTGATACATTTGTCACATCACATCAAACATCGCTGTATATATATCATCAGAGTGTTCAAAAAACTATACAAAATTTGGATCCATAAGTCGTACAAAAATTGGGCTTATGCCCGATCATGTTCAGTCTCAAAAAATATACAGTCATCTGATACATCCTATCTATCTACTCCTGAGGTCCCTGCCCAGAAGTTGTGTTCCTATAGAACACGATCGCGGTGGCAACTCGGCAGAATAACCGTACCTAGTCTCGGGGCACTCCTACCACCCGTCTCTGGATGGCTCTAGGCAGATCTTCCATTGCAGCCATAGGTACTTGGCGGGTTAACCCCTCCAAGTTCCTCTGTACAGCCTGGAGGGTCCTATCTGGATCTACTGTATCCGCCTTGCCTCTGCGACGCTTATGTCGTGGGTAACCCTCAGGTCGAACTGGTCCAATATTTGTATCATGATCATTATAAAATTGTAAGTCATTTTGAATCCAATCAAAAACATGTTTGTTTTCCACATTTTTTCACATATATTGAAAAAAATCCAAAAAAATTATATAAGTCAAAAATTGCAAAATTACTGATTGTACCCCATGCCGTGCCAGGTGGAATGACGAGGTTTGGATCACCTCGGAAATCCATCCCAGCATAGGGATAATCCTCCACAGCGATGATTTGTTCTCCCCACCATTGGAAGAACTCATCATCCCAAGTGGTTCGGGGAACTTCACTTCCCCCCAATCTCTTCATCAAGTCAGCCCATCGAGCAATTTTTGGGTCTCTCGGGCTGCTGATAGAAGAGATCACTTTGGGTCTCAGCCCAGGAATCTTCTCGAAGAAGAATGTCATCAAGATTGTACCATACCCGAAATGTTTTGTTTTTACTTTTCGGATAGAAGTCAATTGTTGCTTCATGTTCATCAGTAGAGCTGTGCACCAATCATATAAATGAGTTAAGCATTCCACTGCTATACTCATTTGAGTCCTGGATGCTTGGTGTAGGGAAGAAGATCCCGCTACCCTGCCAATGGTAAAAAGGAGAATTTTCATGTGCAAGTCTCTTAAATATTTGATAGCAATTTGAGTTCCAAATTTCTTGGAACCCTCTACGCAGTAGAAGAGGACATAATCTTCCATGGTTAGCCCTCCCAAAGGCTTACCATGCAAGTCTACTGGCTCCCCCCTATGGGAGAGTCCAGTAATAAAATAGATATCTTCCACCTCGATGCGTATGGGCATTTGATATATTATGAAGCAGTCTTCTTCCGGTTCCCAATAGTTCACAAGCATTTCGAGCAACTGGACATTACTCTTCATATTTTTCATTTTGAAAAACTTGAGCAATCCACAATATCGGAGAATATTTAGTGATACTTGGTCCTGCATGAATTCATTGTCAATGGCACTGTGCTCACGCTCTCTCCAAGATATAGTCATCCTGCAAAAATTCAATAATTTGTTCATTAGATACATGTTTTTTCATTTTGGGTTGCGCATACGTGACTTTCTTTGTACACAGTCGCGTATATATGCGACTTGGTCATTATAAACTTGCGTATGTGCAAACCCGTGATTTTAAACAAATGGTTCTACGGTGAAAATTCCTAATTTTTAACTTATGAACGGAAAAAATGAATAACTAGGATGAATTAAGAGCTTACCTAACAAATTCGGTGAAGTTTGACAGTCGATTGCTCCTATTTTGACGAAAGAGGCTTTTTCTCCAGAGCACTTTTTCCCAAATCAGCAATGTAACAATGAACCAAATGTGAGGTAACTTGTGTATTTATGCCCAAAATTGAAAATTTTTTGCAAAAATTTGTTATGCTTATTTTTTCAATCTATCTTAAGCTGCATAACCTGGATGCTTGGAAGTGCCCAGATTGGTATATTTTTAGGTACATTTTGATGAATTTGAGATTTTTCCCGGTTTTTGATCCATGACTGCTGACCTGTCATGGCAGGTATATGATCTTCACTGGCATATAGGTTAGGGAATCCACTTTCCGTTGCATTTTTCATACTAGCCTCCATTATTATCACTTGCCATAGGGTCGATCCCATCAAGTCATGAGTATTACACCCATTTCACTCGCCGATTATTTAATCATTACTTGGTGGTAGAGCCTTCCTTTACATGGGCTTCCTAGTTAGTTCCTCGCGATCAGTTGTTGCCCATGCTGCGTTTTATGTAGGCTCAGGAGTCCTCTTTAGTCCCGCCATGAATTATGTGTTGAAGCTTCATTCTTCTTCTTCCTCACTGTCATTTTCCTGGCTATTACCCTAGAGACTCCCTGGTGTTGTTTGAGTTGTATTACTGCATTGCATATTGGCTACTTGTTTATCCTGGCCTTTATTCGGCTTCATTTTGGACTCAATGTTTAAGCCAACTTTTGACCTTGCCTATCTGTACAAGTTAACCATTGCATGCATTTGGCTATCGCGACTTGACACCTACCCATGGAAGGAACATTCCTCCGAGTATCGCTTACTCGACGCCACCTCGCATTGACATAGGACTGCTCCAACTCAAAGAACCAGTGCATCCGTTTTGATACCTTCACCATCGTATCAAGGAATTTTATTTTATCTCTTTTCAAAGCATATAAAAGACAAAAAAATCAAATATAACAAAAAGAGCGGGAACGGGATATAACTTCGTAATTTGATGGCAATACAGTGTCAGTTTGTTGCCCTTGAACAAAGCATATACACTTATATATTTCCTCCATTTGGGATGGTTTTAGTTTTGACCTAGGTTCAGCCTTTGCCTTGTTTCACTGGTCATTCCTCCCCCGGTTGGTTATCTCTTCCAATCATATGGAGAGTTTGTTTTGCTTCCTGCATAACAGACTTATACAATGTCATTTCTTATTGCCATGGTCATCATGAGTCGTGCTTTAGTTCAAGGGAAGTCTAACCAGAGTCGTCCATTCTGCGGTGTCTCTTGACTCATTATTCAGTCGGCCTTCCCGGTTTTGTCAATATCTTGTTCTATCACATCAGATGTTTTGGTCTTCTGCTCGTGCTGGTTTAAGAAGGTCTCCATTGACTTCTTGCTGGCGGGTTTGTCTCTTATTGACTATGACACATTGCTCTGAGAGCAAACCTAGAGCCGCACCCTGGCCCTATTTCCATCATTGATAGGTGACCTTGTGCTCAGCATTTGATCATCATTATGGGTCTTTGACTGAGTGGTTTCCCCTGTGTTCGACGTCAGCACACATTATCACACTTGGGATTCGTGCAGTACCTTGATTTCCATTTGATCCTATCGGTGGATTTCTCGCCTCTGTGTCAGCTTTCATTATTGGTTGGTTCAGAGGGTTTCTTCCGTGCGCTAGCTTCATCTTGTGCACGTCGGAAACGTACTTCGGTTTTGGTTCCATCACTTTACTTCGTCCGATTCCTTCCAAATCTTGGCCTGCGGGTTACACTCGCGCTGGACTGATGTGGGATGCCTTAATGCCTTCCTTCCAGCAGATCTTTTCCCATCGACTCCGACTCATTGCTCTGGTAACAAGATCTAGAGTATTTTTGTCAGTACCTTAGGGTTTGCAGTCATCAGTGGCAGACTCTTCGCTATCGACAGTGGGGATTCATCATTGCCTCCTGATTGGTAGATTCTTTCAAGTGTTCGACTTCAACTCATTCATTCGCACTTGTTAGATTGTACCGGGGCACCTTGACACTCATTTTCATTATTGGTGGGTTGTCTCGCGTTGGTTAACGGTATACATTATTGACCAGTAATCCAACGATTTCTCACATGGTCGACTTCTACTTCATTGCCCTATCAGAATGTGCCATATGATCATGAAAGACCTCATCATCACGTTCAGTTCTCACAGCCCATTAGTTGATGCCGTTGATGTCGTTCACCTGTATATGTTGCGTTGTCGCACAACAACATCCTATGTAAAGGGTTCCCAGTTGCAGTGAGCAGCATGATTGTACCATTTATTCCACCTCTTATGATTTGGTACTTGGAGATTCAGTTACTTATATGATCAGACATCCAGTTTCAGCATCATTGATCAGCTTTCTATATGTGATACTTAGACATTGATTCTGACTTGTACTTCTGGGCCATGCTTAGATGATTCATTGTGTACTTTCAGTTCAGCTATACTTGTATACATTTTGGATCTATTCTGTACTTTCGATATGATGTATTTTTGACTGAGCATGGGTATGCCCGCCTCAGCATGAGTTGACTCTTTGTTTTCTTTCATTGGTTTTTGGCAGGCTGAAATCTGGTGAAGTCCTCTCTTGTCCTTGCGAAGTTCTTTCTATGTGCATAATACATTTCGGCCATCATGTACCCCTTTTGACCTCATATATTAGGGGGCATCTGTTATAACATCATTTCTCACCTTCATATGATTCATGATTGCTTTTATGGCTTTGGGCACCCATTCCTACAGACTTGGACAAATTCACTAAAAAACAGTGTAAAAATCCCCATACGCGATTATGCCCAGACTTTTCCACGTGTATACGCGAGTCCACATGCACTTTTCCGCATATGCCATTAAAATCATTAAATATATATATATATATATATATATATATATATATATATATATATATATATATATATAAATTCTCTATTTTCTCGCCGGTTTCGATGGTTACCCAAATATTCATCCACCCAAATATATGGCCAATCATTTCCTACTATATCAACTACTTGGTGGGAGGGAGGAAAAGCCTGCATGGCCTTGGTAGAAATTTTATAGATATTATAATTGCTAAGAATCCCTATTTGTCCGATTTCCCATGCTCCCGCACTTTCCCTGCATTTACACAAGAAACCCTTGTCGGAGATGTTCATCCATTTATATATCATCTCGTGTGCACAAGTCTTGAAAGTATCTTAGCGAGGCAAGGGCTGGACTCGATCCGGATGATTCCGTCTGCTCAAGATCGTGGAAGGATTCATGATTCTCCCACTTTCATTGCATGTTGTTCGCAATAATGAAGAACCATCTTGTTCCTGAACTTATGTGTTAATATCTATTTGCATATGTGAAAAGATTGATTATTAAGAATTTATTATTGTTTATATAATGTTTCACATGGATTACACTAACATTTAGGAGAAATATATGTTGTACAACTAGGTTTCCGTGCATGTTCTTTCTTGTTTTCCAGGTTGAAGAGGAAGAAGGGTTGTTGGGGGTTTGGACCCCGCGGGATCTACATCGAACGTAGGACTACGGGTGAGTTCTACTATCGTTGTTATCTAGTTTTTAGCATTTAAGTGTGGTTGTGTGTGAATCCTTCTGAATAGCATGCCCTGATCTGTGGATGTTTTGACCCAACAAACCTCTAGGGTGTTTTTCCGTGAAATAGTGTCAAGCCAAGTTATATGATCCCCTCAAAATAACTGTGGTAGCTCATAATGGAAACATTCTAATTTGTATCACTCCTAAGACCATAAACCAAATTCTAATTATCCCATAGAGTGATTCCCTCATTCATTTCTCCCAATTTTCCCTCATGGATTTATATCACAAATTGACCTTTGCTTAGGGAGCACAGATCTTAAAATCTTTTCTTCCATATGATGTTGAGCTTCCAAAGAAGAGCCTTCCCTACCCATCCTCCATGTTACTTGAAGCCACTGGACACATTATTTTATTAATTTTCTATTTTTTAGGCTATCCAAATGACAGAATAGTGGATGAGTCAATTCTTGGTTATTTTACCGTTTTCTCTAAAGACATACAACCAACATTCATGTACAATTATAGCCAGTTCTTAGCTGATAATATGAAAGAAAAAATGAAGAATTTGACAACACAAGTAATATTCAAGTACACATATGTACTTATTCACATGTTTCTTTTCCAGTAGGGGGATTTATTACCAATTACATTGCATAAGCGGGATGATTAAGGTGTTAATCAGTCAGTTATTAATTGGAATCAGTTGGTTAGATCCATTTCAACTGAGTTTTCAATGCATATTTCATTGATTCCTTCATTCATCTAGTTGCCAAACTTTTAAGCAACCAGAATGAGCCCAGGATTGGCTCAAACATCAAAATAATACTCCATCTAAGTGATCAAGTTAAAACTGGAGACTGGTCTATTTACCAGAATTACACAGTTATCAAAGTGTATGGCTGTGAACTGGCACCTTAAAAGTTTCCAAAATATGTTCCAATGAGACTTTCTCTCTGGAATATGTTAGATAGATGATTAACATGGATGAATTTCACTTTGTTTCAAGTAAAATAAAATCTCAGTTCAAGGTCAAAACTAAAATAGGCTCTTTCATATGCAATATCATATAAACCGAAATTGAAGCAGGTGCAATCCTCAAGAGGATGAAATTCCATCCAAGCTTTACTTGGTCCTATGATCCATTCAACATTATTTCAAACTTGAAGGTCAAGCTAAAGACAACTCCCTACAATCATACACCTAGGCCAACGATTGAGAAATTCATGAACTAGGATCAATGAGCAGAGAACACATTGCAAGAATAACAGGAGCACATTCTTTCTACATCCACTCCACAGATTCATATTTCTCAAGAAAAGCATCAGAAAATTCCTAGAGAAGAGCCATCATCTTCTGCAAACATTTCCAAGGAATTCATAATCCATCAAAAGAAGGCGAAGACAAATTTCACCATTTATATAGAGAAAAGTCAAAAGGAACCAGAGATCATTGATTTGGGTGATGCAGAAGTATATACAACAACAGAGGGAAGTGTTCCTAATGTTCCATCCTCTTATTTAGCTTCACAAGAGCCCATGGAGGTTATTCAATCAGTTGGAACCAGTGAAAAAGGTGATCAAAACATTTTCTCTAAATTCTTAGAGATCAAACAGAGGATTGAATCTCTAAATTCCAATGTTTATAGTCAGTTTTGGAAGCCGACCTCTACATCACAACATAGGTTGTTGATAACTTTTGACAGTGAAAATGGAAGGATGAAAATGGATTTTCTAAAAGTGCAAGTCCCTTTTCCCAAAGCTCTTTATGATTATAAGAAAACCATATTCTCATTTGATACACATGCACATATAGTCAGGAGATGCTTTTATCTACCATGACTAACACAGCCGTGACATTGTCCAACAACTTTGTCAAATGTATAGTCATAGTTGAATATTGAAAACCTTTCCTTTTTATCCAAATAAAATATGTTAAAGTCATTAGAAGATGTTGTAATTAAGATTCGGTATGACCCTAAGGATGTTAATGTTGTATAAGATATTCTTAAGAAGAAGAATGAAAATATTGCAGTTCTTCGAAAGCAGTTAAAAATGCCTTCTTTAGAATATCCCCAAACTAAGGAGATAGAGGAAAGTGAAAAGAATAGAGAGTAAATTCTCAAAACTCTTCATTGAGAAGAACATTCAGACCAAGAAAATGGAGGAACAGATTGAAGGTTTAATCAAGGAGAAGGAACAGTCAACTTAGCTTGCCATGATTCCAATTTCAGCAGTACCTATTATAGTTGGAAGTATACAACCGAGTTCTTCATTAAAAAAAAACAAAATATACATCAACACCAGGTGATTCAAGCAATTTTGTGTAGGATTTGACTTTGCAAAAGTGGGAGAATGAGAAGCTTTTGGAGAAATTAAAAAATCTAGAAGCTCAGAAGATAAAGAATGATACTCTATATATGGAAGAGATGCAGAAATCTCACTGATTAGCACGAAAAGTTCAGAAGTTAGAGAGTGAGCTATTAATGGCAGACACCTTAGCCCAATCTAAGAAAATCATCTGGATTGAAATAATTCAAGCTATTACCAAAGTATGGCCCTCCATACAGATCATTTTTAAACAGGAAGAACTCATGAATAAATGAAAAGTAGTCATTGAGCATGAAAAGACAGCACTTAAGCAGAAACCAGCCAAAGCTATAGACATGATTAAAGTATTGAATTTAAAGAGAAAAGTAGAATTACAATAGATTAACATCACAGATAGAACAGAATCCATATTCGAGATCAAGAAATTTCTGCAGAAGAAGAATATGTTAAATCAGTTGGAAACCAAGTGTCAAACTTTGGACATTGAAGTCCAAAGATTTCACATCAAGTTCAACCTGCTAAATCATAGAGGATTGCATAGATTAGTATCTCCCAATGAAATATTAATCAGCTTGGAGTACTGTAAGAATCTTCGCACAATTTCCATTGACAAAGCCAAATTTGTAGGGATCAAACGTCATATGACAGGAAAATATTTTCTGAAGGATTTATATTCTGATTTAATAATCAAACATGAATTCAAACAGATATTTATTAACAAGAATACTTTTGAGAGATACACTAAGGTAGATGAAGTTTTCAGAAGATTAGTTAATATAGATATACCAAGTCGGGAAATATGGGATCACTTGTGTAAAACTATCGAGTAACTTTTATCTCCAACAGCATGCTAGCAAAGTAGCACATTTTGGGGCCACATCATCAACCACTTCCTTAAAGACAGTGACAGATCAACTCAACGGTTTTTGTATTCCTATAATTTGATACTATTTTTGTAATATGTTTAGATATGTCTAATAGATAGAAATTAGTATAAATAAATCTCCATTCAGGTTATTAAGGGTTTCACCCTTGGATGAGCACTTGTAAGCAAAGTTGTATGAGATTTTAATTATTGATTATTAATAAAATGATTTTGGATTCATTTCAATCAATTTGTCTCCTTGTAATTTTTTCTAGTATTCATTCCATTCTGTTTTCTGTATATATTTGAGTTTTATGAAGATAAGTAGGTAAGAGAAAATTGTGATTCAAAAAATCTTAAATCCTTTGGAGTTATAATCCATTTTAGAGATTGATTTATTAGACTATATGTCTGTATAAATCCCTCTACATCAATTAATTGTCAATAATCTTCATAATGTTAAATATATATTTTTTAAGCTGTAAACATTTTTTGTCAGCCTTTCATACTTATGATAAGCTAACCATTCAATCTGCATATTTATCTAATCATATTTTCTTATAGTTTTTGCCGTCACATATGCAAAATTAAATCATTTTTTTGAGGTAAAGAAACAACCCTTTTCTTAATACTTAACACTATCAAAATTTTAGAACATCCACCTATTATTTTCTCAATACATTGGTCATCCAAAAACCCCTTTTAAAACAAACAAAATATTTTATATTCTCTCGCATAATTAATTATCCTATAATTATCTCAAAGGACAACATCAGACTGGTGCCATTATCAGGGAAAGGAAATTTGATCCATTTTCCCTGGGACAATGATATACCTATTCCTTTAAGGGTGAATAAAGGACTAGTAAGGTTAAAATATTTCACCTGGCGACTTCATAGAACCAAAATTTGGCTCCTTCAAGACATACCAAGTCTCAATCTGATTCTGATATTTTTTTACCTTTTTCAGATCCATAGATACTGGTAAGACATGCCTCTTCAAGAAGAAGACTTCAAACCCCTTCTTCTTCTATTCCTCCTCAACCAGAGGATACTTCAATCCTTGATCCTTTTATATATGGACCCATTCCTTTAAATTTAGAAGATCTACCACCTAGGGTACATGAATTGATCTCTAAAGTAGTTGATTTCCAATCTTCTCTTTTGGTTCATTCATTGGAATCATATCAAGTACCTAAAGTACCTTCTGAATCTCCCAAATCAAAACAAGAATTGGATTTTCACTTACCTAAATTCAATCCTACTAATTTCGTCTTTCCAACCTCTTATTCTTTTCCATATAATTTTACTCAACCAGAAGATCTTTCTCCTTATATTCAAATCATTTATTTTAACCTAAATAAGGAGAAACAGATGTCCAAAAGTTGTTCATTCGTATAGTGTTGAAATATTTAAGAAGATCTTCAACTTTAATTCTTCCACCACCATATGTTACCCATCTATCTTCATCTCCATCATCTAAAACTTCATCTTCTACATCTACCTCATCATATTCTACAACCACCACCACATATTCTTCTTCATTTTCATCACAAGGTATGACTGGATTTCATCCTATTATTCAATAAAGATATGCTACTTTACAACTTCAAAACATACTAAACAATTTTCCTGATGGATACTTGAAACACCTTCCAAGGTTTAATGGGGAAACTGGATTATCTGTTGAATATCATTTAGCAACATTCTTAGACTTTGCTGACAATATGAATATTGAATATGAAAATGTATATACGAGATTTTTTGTTCAATCCTTAGAAGGAAATGTTAGGATCTGGTTTAGACAATTGAGGGCACACTCTATTTGAATTTGGGCAGAATTAACCACTATATTTAAGAATCAATGGGGTGTTAAAAAGGATCTTGTCTATTTTTTGACAGAATTTGAAGAAATCAAAAGAAACTATGGTGAAACGGTGTCTGAATTCATTAAGAGATTTAATAAACTCTATCATAAAATGCCTGTTGATTGTAAAGAACCAGTAACAGCATCAAAGGATAGGTTTTCCAAATATTTTGAAGATTATTTTAAAATCATGCTTAGGGAAAGAAAATCTCATACTTTAGAATACATGAAAACTAATGCCATTGAATTTGAAGCTAATAGATCTTCTTCAACTAAATTTAAAGCCAAAGATGAAAAGGCTCAGAGGGAAATGAAAGATAATAAAGAAGTTGCTTCTTCTTCAAAATCTAAAAATGAAGATCAAAAGATAGATGAGATAACTTCATTGCTGAGGAACCTTTCTAATAGTATTTCTAAAATTTAACTCAACCAAGAACAGTCTAGCAAACAGTTTCTAGACCTCAAACCCAAACTCAATCTCAACTTAAGAAAGCTCCTCAGCTTCATATTATTCAAAGACCAAATAATGATCAGAAAATTCCACCTCCTATATTGATTGATGATCAACATCCTAATGATAGTACACTTATTATCACTAAAGACATAAAAAATATTGACAATACATCTGTTCAAAATGATACTATCCCTCTTCCTCAAAATCAAACTTCCCAAGAGGATCAAGAAAATTCTTGTGTCAAAATATCAAGCCTTCTCTGAATTCTTAATTGCAGGACTAAATTGGAGGTATGATTTAAGAACAAGGGTGGGTCCTAGAAGGCCTCCTAAAAACCCTATTATAATTGAACCACAGATAAAATCTGTTGAAATCCAAACAACAACAATCCAACCTTTAAATCAGCCAATTGATACCACTTCAATTGATAAATCCATTTTAACAACTTTCAATGTGGAAAAAGAATTAGAGAGAGTCAAAATTCCCATCCCATTATCATAACTTTCAAAGAACCCTAGATACAAAAATCAAGTTACAAAATGGATTCAAAATTCAAGTGTGGATGTTGAAGGTGATGTAATTAGTCTACAAGGTGAAAAAACCTCAGTAGTATTTGGTCCAAGCTTAGACATGATTGATGAAACAATGCCACATTTCTATGTTACTTTGAAAGCACATGATTCTTTACTATATAATTTCACGTTATATTTGGAACCTCACATAATCTTATGCTGAAGGTTATCATGGATCAATTAAATTTGGAAATTACTCGATCTTACCATGACCTATATACCTTTGATTCTAAAAGGGTACCATGTCTAGGACTCTTAAAAAAATTAGTGGTAACTTTGGCCCAAATAGCTGTAAAAAATGTAGTTTTGGATATTGTGTTCAATGATATCCATCTTAATTTTAGAATGCTTTTATCAAGGTCTTGTTGTGCTAAGCTAGGAGGAAGCCTTCAAATGGACATGTCTTTTGCTACAATTCCTATATATGGGGGTGAAAACCTTAGGTTATATAGAGAGATAAGATTCATTCATATTGTTTGAAAAGAGGATAAAGCTAGAAACCACCCTATATATGGAGTTGACCAAGACCTTAGTTGTTTTCAATTATCTGCAAATAATTTGCAAAATTATCATCTTAAAATTGAATATGTTGTAAAGAACCCAAAAACTATCAAAAGTAATATTTTGAAACTTTATTTCGATGGTTCTTTTTCAAAATATGCATCTGGATCCAGTGTTGTTTTAATTTCACCAGAAAAAGAAAACATAACTCAATCCTGCAAACGTTATTTTGATGTTACTAATAATGTAGCAGAGTATGAAGCCTTTCTTCTAGGATTATAATTATCTAGAAGTCTTATAGTGAAACATTTATGTGCTTTTAGTGACTCTGAACTCATAGTCAAACAAGTTAGGAATGTTTTCCAAACAAAGAATCCTAGACTTAGATATTACAGAAATGAGGTCTCAAATTCATTGGAAAACTTCTTTCATGCATTTAATATTACAAATATCCCTAGAAATGAGAATATTCATGTAGACTCCCTAGCTATTTCAGTTATTTCATTTAGAATTCCATATCAAATGTAATTGCAATATCAAATTCAAGTCAAATATATGCCATCTATTCCTAAAAATATTAAATACTGGAAAATATTTGAGGATGATAAACAACTAAAATATTTTCTACAAGTTATTGATGAGTTCTATGTTTTGCAAATTGAAGAATTTTAGTTACATATAAATGAATTCAATAAAGAAAATGAAACTTTTGCTTTAAATTCAAAAATGGCTAACCATAAAATCATTCAGTTGTCAAACAAATTTATTCCCAAAGGTCTATTCCCTCTATAAAATTTATTTTACCAAAATGATGTTCTGAAGAATCCGCTATCAAATTCACCTGAAGAGGATATTGAAGAATCTAATATTGGAACACCTAAAGAGATCAAGAAGATTAAAATCTCTGCATCTCTAGCTCATGAATTAAAAGCTGAATATTTGAATCTTCATAAAGCTTATAAGGATGTTTTTTCTTGGTCTTATGCTGAATTAGAAACCTATGATACAACTCTCATTGAGCATAAAATTCCTTTAAAACTTGAAGCAAAACCTTATAAACAAAAATTAAGAAGAATACATCCAGTCTTGCTCCCCACCATAGAGAAAGAACTTTAGAAGTTACTTGATGCTCAAATCATAGTTCCATTAAGATACTCATATTGGGTAACCAATTTATTTCCTATTAGAAAAAAGAATGGGGAAATTAGACTTTGTGTATATTTCAAGAAGTTAAACATGTCATCCTTAAAAGATAACTACCCATTACCCAAAATGGATCAATTTCTTAAAAAAATTTCAGGTGCAAATAGACTTTTAGTGCTTGATGGTTTCTCTAGATACAACCAGATAATGGTGAGTCCAGAGGACAGAGAGAAGATTTATTTTACCACTCCTTGGGGTACACTTATGTATGCCAGGATGCCCTTTGGATTAATAAATTCTCGAGAAAAATTTCAGAGAGCTATGGATTTACACTTTGTGTGTAAGACAAACAAATTTGTTATTATATATCTTGAATACCTTACTGTCTTTTCTAACTAATATCAGAAACATTTAAAACACTTGATGAAAGTTTTTGACAGGTGTAGAAAATTTGGGATACCACTCAATCCCAAGAATTCTCTGTTTGCTATTAGAGAACGGAAATTGATTGGCCATGTTATTTCTAAGGAAGGAGTGGTAATTGATCCTAAAAGGGTTTCAACTATCCAAGAAATTTGATTTCCAAGGAACAAGAAGGAGATCCAAGCTTTTCTTGGAAATATTAAATTCCTAAGGAGATTCATTTCTAACTCTGATGAAATAGTTAAGGATATCACTGATATGTTAAAGAGTAATCATGAAATTAAGTGGAAAATACCATCTAGATATGATTTTGACCAGATTAAAAATTCCATCTCTGAACCCCCAACTTTAACCAGCCCTAATAATTATGAACCCTTTAACATATTTTCCTTTACCTTTGAAACCACTTTAGTTGTTGTCTTTCAGAAAAAGAATCAAGATGGAGATGACCAACCTATAGAATTTTTTAGTAAATTCATGAGAGACACAGAACTTAAGTATGACATCATTGAAAAACAAGCTTATTCCTTAGTCCAAGCATTAAAGTCCTTCACTTAACCATTACTGCTTATGTTCCCAACTGTGTTGTGAAAACTATCGTAACTCAACCAGACACTAATGGGATAAGAGGAATATGGATTAACCAACAGCTTGAATTTGATCTTAGTATCAAAACTATAAAATTTGTAAAAGGTCAAGGTTTGGCTAAACTTTTAGCTGAATCTAACTGTAAAGTTTTGGGAATATTTTTTTTTTTTGAAATTTCAGTAGAGAAGAATCCATAAGAACCTTCTGTAGAATCACAAGGGGAGAATCCACAAGAACCTTCTCTAAATTCAAAAGGGGAGAATCCATAGGAACCTTCACAAGTTTCAGAAGGGAAGAATACACAATAACCTTAATCTTCAATTCAATCAATTCCTTTTTATATTGATGAGAAATTCTTGTTGTCGGAATGGTATTCTGATTTTGTACATTTTCTTATTAGCTTTGAGTGTCCTTCTCAATTTTCAAAGAATCGATGTAAGACAGTAAAGTTAAAATCCATAAAGTATTGTATCATCAATGAAAATTTATACTGGAAGGATCGACTCAATATCCTTTTTCTTTGCTTGATAGAAAGAGAAATAGAAAGGATTATTGAACAATTTCATGAAGGTATATGTGGGGGACACTATGCCTAGAGAGCTACATGATACAAAATATTGAGAGAAATATTCTATTGGCCTACTATGTTTTCACAAGTAGGAACAAAGGTTAGGAGTTGTACTCCATGTCAAATGTTCAATAAATTACTTCACCAAATGGGTAGAGGCCATTCTAGTTAGAAATGCCACAAACATTGTATTCATCGAGTTTATTGAAGAAAAAATTCTATCCATATTTGGATGTCCTCATCAGATAGTAACTGATAATGCAACAACATTTAGTAGTGTCAAAATTATTGAATTTTGTCAAAAATATCGAATTTTGTTACATCATTCTACTCCTTACTATCCACAGGGAAATGTTCTAGAAGAGTTATCAAATAAGATTTTGGTCAAAGTTATCAAGAAGAAATTATAAGATCATAAAAATAATTGGGGTTGTCATCTCATTTATGCAGTTTGGGCTAACAAGATATCTCCAAAAATATCTATAGGAAAATCTCCATTTCAGTTGGTTTATGGTAAAGAAGCAATTTTTTCTACAAATCTATCTTTCCCTGTTTTGAATTTTTTGCAGGAAGTTAATGAAGAGCCTGATGAATTTTCTAGTAGAATCGATCAAATCATTGAGCTTAATTAAAATAGGGAAGAAATTTAGTACAATCTTAGGAAATAGTAGAACAAAATGAAAATTCTCTTTGATAGAAAAACTAGAGAAAGAGATTTCAGGGAAGGATATTTGGCATTAAGATGGGATGCTAGGAGGGAAGAAAGAGGAAAACATGGAAAATTTGACAACCTCTACTTTGTACCTTTTAGTATTGTAGAAGATAAGGGTAATAATGCTTTCATCTTGCATAATATGGAAGGACAATTTTCTTCATTGCCAATCAATGGAAGATATTTGAAGCACTACATTCAGTACTGAAGATGCAAAAGAGTGACTCACACATTCATCGTTATATATATACTGGTTTCTTTTATTTACAAGTATGTTTTTTTCTCAACAAATAACCCATTAGCCCGAGGAGAAGGAACTTGTATATTCTAGTTATCTTCATCCTACAGGAGGAAGTAGTCCCCAGTTGGAGTCGATGTCGTGACATTTCTGGTTTTGATAAGTTAGATGCTGTAGAAGAGAATGAATTTTTTTTAAAAATGTTAGGTTTGGATATGAATAGATCAAAAATAAAAAAATATTATGACTCATGACAAAATAAAATAATCATATAAAAAAATGATAGGATTAAATGCTTTAAAAAAATGAAGCCAAAAATATTGAAAATGCTAGGCATAGATTGAAAGCAATAAAAGAAATAATTTTTTCTTAGTTTCAATAAAAAGGAAATTAAGTTGTGTGCAATTTGTTAGGATGCCACAACTCAAAAATAATTTTTTTATGATCATATTTCTTAAACATGATCAAGAATATTTAAATTTATGCATAAGACTTAGGAAAGTTAACTGGCAGCTTGTTCAAATGTGCCAAAAATTAGATTAGGATTTAAATTAATTTTATTAGTGTTAATCGCTTCATTTAGCGGTTAAATATTATTGTAATAAAGTGCATGAAATGGTTTTATTCCAAATTCCGCTATTGTCAAAGCTATTTGTCGCTTTGTGTTAAAAGCTGAGAAAATCTAAATGGTGGATCTCTTCCCCATCTAGATTAATGGCAAGGAAGGCTTTTGCACTCCCCTTGCCCATTTCTTGTTAACAGCGGGGTGGTTGGGGGGGTCCGAAAAGTGGCTTCTTTTTGGTGGGCCCCTCACATATGTGTCACTCCCTCGAAAATTCGCACCACCCCGCCCCCACTCAATATTGCTTACCTTTGCCTACCCCCTCCGAAATCCGCCTTCCTCCCAGTGGTCACTTCGCTCCCGCCAACGTCATTTTTACTTTTCATCAACAACCTTTTCTCGACACCAAATCACCTCCTACCACCTGTACTATCATGTTACAACCCATTCCCAAACCATTGTAGCTTTTCATTCTGTTACACCCGCTCATGTACTGATATTCAGTTGATTTCACTTCTACCCTCTTTATTACCATTATTCCCTGAACCTCCAATAATCATCCTCATAACGGTAATCCAAATATGCTATAATTAAATGTATCCCATTCCTTGCACCACATTTGATTCATTTTTTATTTCTATTGAAATTGCAGGTTCACATAGACATATTTTTAGTTTACAAATCCGCCATCTATCGTCTTGTCAATAATATTTCTACTTGCAGAAACTTCCTTTCTTCTACAATCAGTTTAACAGAGGAATTTTCCTTCTTCTTTTCCTCTGCAAGTATCAGGTCAATGTCTCCTAAAGGAAAAGGCACACAAACAGTATCTAAAGAAACCCCTAGTGTGTCTGCCTTGGTAGATCTTGACCATCTCCCATTAGACGACCAATACTTCAAGATTATAGACACAAAGTGAAAATTAGAGCTCTATGAATTGCATATGTGGCTAAAACAAAAATATTTGGACAAAAAGGATGAACTCAAGCTCTCAGAGACTTCATTTCCTCTGTATAAATTTCCTCAGGCCCATGAATTCCCTGACCTAGTCACCTAATTTCAAGCCAGGTATGATCCCCTCAAAAGAATTGTGGTATCTCAGAATCAAAACATTCTGATTTCTATCACTCCTAAGACCATAAACCAAATGTTGTTGATCCCACAGAGTGATTCCCTAAGTCATTTCTCCCAAGTAGCCCTCATTGATTTATATCACAAATTTACTTTTCCTCGGGGAGCACAGATCTTTGAAACCTTTCTTCTAGATGATGTTGAGCTTCCAAAGAAGAACCCTCCTTACCCATCCTCCATGTTCCCTGAAGCCACTAGACACATTATTTCATTATTTTCTTGTTTGTTAGGCTATCCAAATGAAAAAATAGTGGATGAGTCAATTCTTGGTTATTTCTACATTTTCTCTAAAGACAGTCAGCCAGCATTCATGTAAAATTACAGCCAGTTCTTGGTTGATAATATGCATGAAAAAATGATGAATTTGACAACTCAAGGAATTTTCAAGTACACATTTGTACTTATTCACATGTTTCTTTTTCAGTAGGGGGATTCATTACCAATTACATTGCATAAGTAGGATATTCAAAGTGTTAATCAGTTAGTTACTCATTGGACTTAGTTGGTTAGATCCATTTCAACTGAGTTTTCATTTGTGGATTTCATTGATTCCTTCATTCATCCAGTTCCCCAACTTTTAAGCATCGAGAATGAGCCTAGGATTGGCTCAAACATCAAAATATTACTCCATATAAGTGATCAAGTTAAAACTAGAGACTGGTATCATTACCATAATTACACAAAGATCAGAGTGTATGGTTGTGAACTAACACCTTATAAGTTGCCCAAATATGTTCCAATGAGACTTTTCTCTCTGGAATATATTAGACAGATGATTGACATGGATGAATTGCAGTTTGTTTTATGTAAAAGAAAATCTCAGTTCAAGATCCAAACTAAAATAGGAGATTTCATATGCGATACCAGATTAGCAAGAGTTGAAGCAGATGCAATCCTCAAGAGCATGAACTTCCAACCAAGCTTTAAATGGTCCTATGTTCCATTCATAATTATTTCAAACTCGAGGGTCGAGCTGAAGACAACTCCCTACAATCATACACCTAGGGCAGAGATTGAGAAATTCATGAACTAGGATCAATGGGCAGAGAACACATTGCAAGAAGCAGAGGGGTAGGTTCTTTCTACCTCCACTCTGTAGACTCCTATTTCTCAAGACAAGTAGCAGAAAATTCCTAGAGAAGAACCATAATCTTCTGCAAAAATTAACAAGGAATTCATAATCCATAAGAAAAAGTAGAAGGCAGATTTCACCATTTCTACTGAGCAAAGTAAAAAATAACCATAGATCATCGATTTGGGTGATGCAAAAGTATCTACAACAACAGAGGGAAATGTTACTAATCTTCCATCATCTTCTTCAACTTCACAAGGGCCCGTGGATATTATTCAATCATTTGGAACCAGTGAACAAGGTGATCAGAACATTTTCTCTAAATTCTTAGAGATCAAATAGAAGAATGAATCGCTAAAGCCCAATGTTTACAATCAGTTTTCGAAGAAGACCTTTACATCACAGCATAGGTTGTTGACAACTTTTGACAGTGAAAAGGGAAAGATGCAGATGGATTTTTTTCAGGCCCAAGTCCCTTTTCCCAAATCTCCTTCGGATTATAAGAAAACCATATTCTCATTTGATGAAAATCGGATTCATCCCATTGACCAGATGGACATGCACAGACATTCAGGAGAGATTCTTTTCTCTACCATGACTAAAAAAGCCATGACATTTTCCAAATTAAGAACAGATTTGTCAGATGTATAGTCATAGTTAAAGATTGAAAAATTTCCTCTTTAGCCAAAGAAAAGAATTTTAATTCATTAGAATATATTGCAATTAAGATTGGGTATGACCCTAAGGACATTAAAGCTATAGAAGAGATTTTCAAGAAGAAGAATGAAGATATTGCAGCTCTTCGAAAGAAGTTAAAATTTCCTTCTATAGAATATCCCCAAACTAAGGAGATAGAGGAAAGTGAGCAGAATAGAGAGGAAATGCTCAAACCCATCATTGAGTGGAACATTTAGATCACGAAAATGGAGGAAAAATTGAAGGTTTACTCAAGGATAAGGAAAATTCAGCTTAGCTTGCCATGATTCCAATTTTAGCAGTACCTATTGCAAAGTCAAGTACAAAGCCAAGTTCTTCTTCAACAGCAACATAATCTACATCAACAGTAAGTGATCCAAGCAATCTTGTGTAAGATTTGACTTTTAAAATGAAAATGTTGTGGAGAAATTCAGAAATATAGAAGCTGGTAAGATAAATAATGATACTCTATATATGGAAGAGATGAAGAAATCTCATAGATTAGCACAGAAATTTCAGAAGTTGGAGAGTGAGCTATTAATGGCAGACACCTTGGCCCAAGCCAAGGAAAGCATCTTGACTGAAATAAGTAAAGCTATGAACAAATTATGGCCCTCCATATAGATAATTTTTTAACAGGAATAACTCATTAATAACTGAAAATTAGTCATTGATTAGGAAAAGGAAGCACTGAAGCAGAAACAAGTCAAAGCTTCATACATGATTAAAGTATTGAATTCGAAGAGAAAGGAATAATTACAACAGATTAACATCACATATAGATGGAAACCATCTTGGAGATCAAGAAAGTTCTACGAAAAATAATCTGTTAAATTAGTTGGAAACCAAGTGTCAAACTTTGGACACTGGTGTCCAAAGATTTCACATCAAGTTCAACCTGCTAAATCATAGATGATTACCTGGATTAGTAGCTCCCAATGACATATTAATCAGCTTGGAGGATTGCTTCAAGAATCTCTACACAATTTCCATTGATAAAGCCAAATTTGCAGGAATCAAAGGTCATATGACAAGAAAAGCTTTTTTGGAGGCTTTAGATTTTGATTTAATAATCAAACATGAAATCAAACATCTCTTTATTAAGAAGCCTAATTTTGAGAGATACACTGAAGTAGATGAAATTTTTAGAAGATTAGTTAATCTGGGTATACCAAGTCAGGAAATATGGTATCACTTGTGTGAGAATATTGAGTAATTTTCATCTCCAACGACATGCCAACAAAGCAACACATTTTGGGGCCACGTCATCAACCACTTACCTAAATACAATGACAAATCAACTCAACAATTTTTGTATTCCTATAATTTTATACTATTTGTGTAATTTGTTTAAATACTTATAATAGATAGGAATTAGTATAAATAACTCTCCATTAGATTTATTAAGGGTTGTATCGTTGAATGAGCACTTGTAAGAAGAATTGTATGAGATTTTGATTATTGATTATTAATAAAAGTATTCTAGATTTGTTTCAATTAGTTTGTCTCCTTGTAATTTTTTCTAGTATTCATTCCATTTTCTTTTTTGCATATATTTGAGTTTTATGAAGATAAGTAGGAAATATAAAATTGTGTTTCAGTCTATCTTAAATCCTTTGAAGTTATAATTCATTTTAGAGGTTGATTTATTAGGCTATATGTCTGTAAATACCTCTGCATCAATTAATTTTCAGTAATATTTTTAATGTTAAATATATTTTGTTAAGTTGTAAACATTGTTTGTTAGCTTTTCATACTTATGATAAACTAAACATCCGATCTGGATATTTAGCTAATCATATTTTCTTACGGTTTCTACCTTCACATATGAAAAATTAAATCATTGTTTTGAAGTAAAGAAAAAACCCTTTTCTTAATACTTAATACTATCAAAAGTTTAGAACATCTGCATGTTATTTTCTTAATACGTTGCTCATCCAAAAACCCCTTTTAAAACAAAAAAATATTTTAGATGCTCTAGCATAATTAATTAACCTAAAATTATCTCAAAGGAAAACATATAGCAACACATTTTATTAAATTTTTGGAGCTGATAGGAATGGCACTTTTCAGATGTAAATCATATCCTATTAGTGAAATTTTCAGGGCTTCATTATTTCTAGGTATGTAATCCATTGATATGTATTGGTTTATGTGTGTGAATTCATTGATGATAAAAGAATAGAGACTCTATGAGTTGTAACAGTTGTCTAAAAAAGGTTAGATTATTTTTTTTCTATCAGAGTAATTCTTAGTATGTGGGAAATTGCAAGGTGTATTTCTAGTCAAAACGAAGCTAATATTGGAAATTGAACTCAAGTTTGGTAAATAATTACTTTTTTGGGTATGAGAAAGATGCCAAAAAATAGGTAAAGGCCCAATTAGATATCTAGATTGATGTCTACATTTATACCAATGCATACAGGTTGATTGTAGCAGTGTTTCTAGATTGTAGTAGGAACAATGAAGCAATGCTTGTAGGTTGTTAAACTTGTGCAATATTCATTGGAGCAAGTAATTCAATATGGTCCTACAACATTTTTCATTTGGGTTTCTTAATAGACATATGGTATGTGCTTGTATTATTGAATTGTTTAGACACCTAATGTATTATTATAAATCCAAATTGGGTAATAAAAGTCGATGATGCTCCCATTCTAGACATCCTATTACATTATCTATGAGCCTACAAAAATTTATTTATGTATATTCTAGTTTGGTGCAACATGAGGATGGAGGAAAATATTGACCAAAAATTTCTACCATGCATGTCTCTTTGTGTGCTAATTTGATTATGATAGAACTTTAGGGAAAAGAAAATTTTATCTTAACACTAATTGCTAGACCATATTAGTCAATTTTGGACTAACATTAAATTACTACATGTAGGATAGAAACATGTGAGAAAAGTTATTTTAGTTTCATATATACTTTAACTTGCATATGGGAACACTCAGGTTTTAAGAGGATAAGAGATTATGAAATTGTCTTCTAGGTAATATTTTCTTACATATTGGAATCCAGGGGCTATTAATGGTGATTTTGGTATAAACAACACTCAAACTAGATTTAGTTGGAACTATTTTGAAATTTAGAGCTCCACCTATGTGGTGGGAATGTTCCCATGGAAATTTCCTTCTAGGGATTTAGAGTAATTTTATTATGTCCTAGGTTGTTAGTTTATAAAAAAAAAAGTAAACTAAAATAAGATATAAGAGCCTTTAGATTTCATTCCAAATACGGTGCATTGGGAATCAAATATTGAAAATAACCACCTCTTCTTACTAGGGTGATAAGTGGGTGTGTTACAAGAATTTTCCTTGTCTTTCTTATAAACCTTTAGGGATGCTCCTGTGGATTCTTATCTTTCTGATCCAATTCTCCTCTCATCTAGAGTGAGGGTACCAAGGAGTTGCTCCATGGTTAGGGCATTCAAATCCTGCATTTCTTTAATGGCATAATTTTTTTCATTAAACATGATTGGTAGGGACCTCAATATTTTATGAATTATCACTTCATCTTCAATATTTTCATCTATACCTTTGATAAAGTTTGCAACATCCTCAATTCTACAAAAGTATTCACCAATACTTTATTCCTCTATTACCTTCGAGCTCTTAAACCTCAATCTACGGGTTTGTGTTAGAAAATTATATATTAAAGAGCAATGCAACACATAAAATATGCGGAAAATACAAACACACAAAACACATAAAACTAGAGAGACTCAGATATATGTGGTTCACATAGTTTAGGCTACGTCCACCCCAAACAGCCAGTCCTTCCTTTATATTATCCAGCAAAATGAAGAGACACAACCTACAATAGATCTGTTGTAATATCCTCTGTTCTCTCTCACATTCTCCCTATCTATATTTCGCTCTGAGAATACACCTACAATATACATCCACATTATAATACCCTCATCCAAAATGAGGGGTTTCCTTCTAGGGAAAAAAACCCTAAATTAAACATAACTTCTACTATTATATCATCTGCCTAATGAATGGCCCAGATTGACTAGAAATTACAATACTTTTAAAAGGAAATTTTACATTTTTTTTTTAGCTCCAGGGGCGTTACCCCCAAAACCCCCCACCAGGGGGGGGCTCCATAAAGTCACAGCTGCCCCCCTGGACCCCCCAGGAAGTGTACAATTACGGGTGGCATTACCTCTGCATTAAGAATAGTGGTCCAATGCTATGATACAAAATAAAGAAGATAATCAAGCTCCACACCCAACAATCTCCCACTTGGAGACTGATTGTAGCAACTCCACCGCTGCTTCATTTGCTGGACAATTACTCCCCTTTGGACCTGGCTATTTCTCATCTTCATCGTCATAGTTGAAGACCAATTGAAACTAAGCATAATCTCAGTTTCTCCTTGGTTACAAATTTTGTTAGAATATCTGCAGGATTCTGGCTAGTGTGTATCTTTTCAAGCTTCAACTATCCATCTTCCAACACTGACCGTATGAAATGGTACTTGAGCTGTATGTGTTTAGTCCTGGAATGAAATGCTGAGTTCTTTGCAAGATGACTGGAACTTTGGCTATCACTGTATAACATGCCCATATCATGCTTCTTACCCAATTCATCTATAAACCTTTTGCAACCAAATAATTTCTTTACTAGTCTCTATAGTAGCAACATACTCTGCTTTTGTTGTTGAAGTGCAAAAACACTTTGGATTTTGAAACCCAACTAATAGTTGCTCCACCTACAGTAAATACATACCCTGTAGTGCTCCTCCTATTATCTCTTTCACTTGCCATATCTGCATCAACATATCCCTATAGAGAAATGTTTAAACCACCAAAGCATAATGCTTGATTTGTGGTACCTCTCAAATATCTAAGAATCAATTTCACTCCCATCCAATGTTCTTTTCTTGGATTATTCATGTACCTGCTTACAACTCCCACTGCATGTGCAATATCAGGCCTTCTACAAACCATTGCATACATTAAGCTTCCAACTGCTGATGCATATGGAACTTTAGACATATAATCCATTTCTTCTTGGGTCTTGGGGAACATCTCCTTATTAAGTTTGAAATGGCTAGCAAAAGGTGTACTAACTAGTTTTTCATTCTGCATATTAATATTTTCTACACCTTTTGTATGTACTCATTTTGGGACAATGTTAATTTGTGATTTTTACTATCTCTAGTTATTCTCATACCAAGGATTTGTTTTTCAACTCCCAAATCCTTCATTGCAAATGAATTTTCTAATTTTATTTTGAGCACATTTATTTCCTACATGTTAGACCCTGCAACAAGCATGTCATCTACATACAATAACAATATAATATAGCTGCCATCATTTTACTTTTTTCAGATAAACACAATGATCAGAGTGACATCTAGTATAACCTTGTTCAGACATAAACCTGTCAAATTTTAGATACCACTACCTTGGAGCCTGTTTTAAGCCATACAAGAACTTCTTTAACCTACACACTAATTTTTCTTTCCCTTTGACCTCATACCCTTCTGGTTGCTACATATAGATATCTTCCTCCAAATCTCCATGGAGAAATGTTATCCTTACATCTAACTATTCAAGATGTAAATCTTCTGCTGCTACAAGAATTAAAATATTTCTGAATGAAGTCATCTTAAAAACAGGAGAAAATATTTCATCAAAATAAATACCTTTCTTCTGTGCAAACCCCTTCACCACAAGTCTAGCTTTGTACCTCTGTTTTCCTCCATCTTCTTCCTTCAGCCTTTAAACCCATTTATTCTGCAATGTTGTTTTACCTGCAGGCAACCTCAATAAGGCCCAAGTCTGGTTATGTATTAAGGATTCCATATCTTCTTTCATGGATAGCTCCCACTTCTTTCCGGTTTCAACCTGCATTGCTTCTTTATAACATTCAGGTTCACCAGAACCAGTCAACAATAAATGATATAATGAAGGAGAGTATCGTTCAGGGGGTCTACTTATCCTGGTAGATATTCTGACACCACTTTCAAGTCTTTGAGGTGCATGTTTCTATTGTGGTGGTTGATGTTGTTGTGGCTGTTGATTATTATTATTTTCAGGCACCTTTAATTTTTTTGTGATCTCATCAAGAACTGTGTATTGTTTTTTTAATTTTTCCTATTTATTTTCCTGCAACTCATTCTTATACAAGACCTTTTCATTGAATATACATCTCTCCTCCTAATTATTTTGTGATTTTCATAATCATATAAGTAATAACCAAAATAATTAACACCATATCCAATAAAGGGGAATTTCTTTTATTTTGCCTCAAGCTTTGTTCTATTTTCTTTATTAGTATGGAAAAAGGCCTCATAACCAAAAGAATTTAAAAAAGAGTAGTTTACCTTTTTACCTGCCCATACTTCCTCTGGAATACCACCATCCAAGGAACTTGAAGGCCCTCTGTTTATTAAACAAACAACAATATCTATAACATCTACCCAAAATTGTAAAGGCAATCTTGCATGCAATCTCATACACCTTGCACGCTCCATGGTTGTTTTGTTCATCCTTTCTAACACACCATTTTCTTGTGGTGTTCTTGCAACTATCATCTCTCTGCAAATTCCATGCTCTGAACAGTACCTATCAAACTCTTTGCTGCAATATTCACCACCATTTTCTGATGTGTGACACTTCAACTTCTTTCCTGTCTCAATCTCAACCAAAGCTTTCCATTTCTTGAAAGTATCAAATACATCAAATATATTATGAATACAATAAATCCAAGTTTTCCTAGTTCCATAATCAATAAAAGTAACATAATAATGAGAACCACCGAGAGATGATACCTAAGAAGGTCCCCATACATTTGTATGCACAAGCTATAATTTTTCATTGTTCTTTTCTTTCCCAACTCTGAGAAATATGACTCTCTTCTATTTTCCATAAATGAAATTCTCACAGAAATCCAAATCAATATTCTTCAAACCCGACAACAAATTTATTGAGTGAATAATCTTCATCCCCTTCTCACTCATGTGTCTGAGCCTATGATTCCATAATACTACATCTTCTCCTTCAGAAGTTAAAGAATTAACATAGTTAGAAATACCATTTCATAAATACAATGTACCAACATTTTCGCCTTTTCATATTACCAGGGCTCCTTTGGTGACCTTCCAATTTTTATCTCAGAAATTTGTCACACAACCTTCACCGCCTAACTGCCTTGTTGAAATCAAATTTTTCTTTAGATCTGGAACATGACTTACCTCCTTCAATATCCATTGGTTTCCATTCTGTTGTTTTACAAGAATTTTACCCATTCCAACAATTTTACAGGGTTTATCATCACCCAAACGAACTTGTTCAAAATATCTTTGAACATAGTCATGAAAATGTTTCTTATCAGGTGTGGCATGGAATGAGGCCCTGAATCTACCACCCAGGAATCAGTAACATTTTTGAAATAAAGAATCAAAGCATCTTGTAACACATCACCTGTCATATTTGATTCATGATTGTTTTCTTGCTATGTGTCTCCTTCTTTCTCCCTCAAAATTATGCACTCTAGACTCTTGCAAATCCATGATCCCCTTTGGTTATCTTTCTAAAGATTAAGCTACATGTAAAGGAGTTGGATATGATACCAATTGTTCGGATCAAGCAGTATTGAGAGGGGGGGAGAATAAATATTGTGTAAACATTTATAAAATTATTGATTTTAAAAACTTAAAACAATTAACCAAAGTATTCAAAAATGAAAGCACAATTATCACAATACAAGAACACTAGAATTTTAGGTGGAAACTCTCTAGAGGAAGAAAACCATTGTGCTTATTTTTCTTCTTCTCTTTTATTATTAGTCAATATTATCTTTTACATATATAAGATATCCCGAACTAGCTAGAAGAAACCACACACACACACACACACACACACACACAAATATATATATATATATATATATATATATATATATGTATATGTATTTTATTGGTCACTACCAACAAGGAGCCACCAACCCTACAAAAATTAAGAAAGCCCCCACTTGCTTGAGGCCACAACCTCTACATTAATGATTTTGAAAATATATCCAAAGAAAATTCAATTTTTATCTCTAGAGTCATGGAAGGAAAAACATAGAACAAATAAATATAAATATTGCAAAACTTCCTTTTGTTGCCTCCTAAAAATGGCTCAACAAAAGCTATATGATAGAGTTGATTCTTTATCACTTCACTTCACTCCAAATATGCATAGCTTACATAAAAATCTGACTCAAACATGCATTGCAATCTCTAATATAATTCTTTGATATTCGTCATGAATCTTCTATAGTAATTGAATGGAATAACTCCTCACATGATTGGCTCAAAATTCATTACAATAACACTCACTCACAATAGAACCAACATTACCTTTACAAAGCTTTCTTCTATAAATAATTTTGCTAGAGTGATTAAACAATAGTTAGACTCAGTGATGGAGAACCAGTCATCTCTATTTACACATTTATTTCATTAAGTTCATAGAATTTTCCTATTTGACTCTATGCACCATAAACCTCATTGAAAGGGAGATAATTTCAAACTTAATCACATATTTTTGATGAGTTTGAACGTTCATTGAATTGGTAAATCCAATACCATGGGAGATTGCAATTGGATTTACCTAATGCTTTTCTTTTTGTACCCTACAGGAAGTGCCATGAAAAGACCACAACAATTTGTAGTTCCACCCTGTGAGAATGACAAGCCTATGGTAGTTTGTCTAACCTTGGAAATTTCAACCATCATCATCCCATAACTGCAACTTAATTTCAGGACATCAACAGCTACACCCAAACATTTTCACAACCATGGAAGATAATTCATCAAACACATTACAAGGAATACAAGAAATTGCATCAAATATTGCTTTTTGAAATAAATGCCAACACTACAATGTCAATAGAATAACATCATTGGAAAAACCATGGGTTGTGAAAGCTTGGAGCCCAAAAACCTCCATCCACAAATTTACTATCTAACCTCAAATTTTATTTTAATTAAAAATTATGCTTTTTTATTTTATTTTGTTTCTTTATGTAATTATTTTGTTACAATGAACACCTCACATTAGAGAATAACACCTTTAGATAGGATACATTAGACAGGAATAAATTTGACAAAACCATGGGTTTTAAAAATCTGAAGCCCAAAAACATTCATCTATAAATTTATTATTTTGCCTCAATTTTATTTTAATTACTAAAGATTATTTTTTACTTTTTGTTTTAATTTTAATTTTAATGTTTTTATGTAATTTAACCAATTCAAAATATTTTTATAACATAACACTCCATAATATTACGTAACATCATAACATCTCTTCCATACTACTTTATAGAGAACACCATAAGTACGAAAAATGAGAAGATAAAAATCTCTACCTAAGCTTACAACTCATTATAGATTTATCAACAAGAAAAAAAATCTTGCAAAATACCGACTCTAACGAGATTCACCTATGCTACTTTTTTGCATGATCATTCTAGCCCACAAAGATTTTTAAAAAAATCCAATTCCTTTGATTTCGACTAACATTTTTCTTTAGGATTTGTATCAAAGCTTTATTACTTTATTTAGCTAAGTTTCTTCTTTTTGGATAATAGTTAGAATATTTCCCCGTTAACATTCCAAATTTTCCATGGAAATTTGTAAAATTTGAACTAGTAAACCACGATTCATTATCTGTAATAAATTTTTGTAACACTAAATCTTGTAAAAATATTTTATTCTAATAACTTTATGAGATAATCCATTTTAGATTCATTAATTCTACAAATTCAAGGCACTTATAAAGTACAATTTATGGGACCAATAAAATCTAAGCCACACTGAGAAAAAAAACTATGAACTATGATTTTCTTTAGGAGCATCTCATCTTTCGTTTTCTTCCCTAAAAATTCTTGACATGGCACACACTTTCTTACAAAAGAATGTACATCTATAAAATTTGTATGCCAATAAAAGTCATCTTTGGTAATTATGTGAGAATTTATTGCTAGAGAAAAGTGTCCCCTACACATGCCTTCATGCATTTCTTTGATAAATTTTAGAATTTTATAATTTTCAAGACATCTTAGTAACATCTGATCATGATTTCTTCTTAACAACAATCATATACACTAATAAATAAACATTTAATTTCATTTTTAATGTTATTATTTGTTTGGATGCCATTTCATTTGGGAATTTGATCCAGGTGGACATTGGTGGCCACCTACTTATTACATGTGGACCCCCACCATTGTTTCTTTTAGTCTTTCAGTTTCCTTAATTGCAGCACAATTTACTATTTTTGGCAGTTTTTCAGGTCTTGAACTTCCAGAGCTGTTTTGAGGCCTTAAACGATGTTTTTCAGGCTTGAAACATCTAGAAAATATGATTCCATTCCAGACTCAATATTTACTATGAACGGTTGTAGTCATCGGATAGATATTTTTAATGATGTATCATGTGCGTCAAACGGAGAGAGTATGCCAAAGTTACGACCCGGGGAAATTGATGTACCAATTTACCCCGAAGGGGCCCATAGTCTGGCATTTCATCTCCTAGGGTTAGGTTTTTGGATGTTTAGGTTTTTCATTATTTATCAATAATATATGGGCCTTCTAGCCTCATTATAACACAGACTCAGAGGCCTGTAGCCACCACATCTCTTCTCATAGATCAGCTACCAGCGCCCTAACTATTCTATTTCCGTTTTGTCTGTAAACAAATTTCAGTTCTTTGATATTAATGAAATGAACTTTTATTTCCACTACATCTCTGTATTTATGGTTATATGTGTATTTTGTTGCATTCATGCATAGATTCGGATTAGAATTTCCCTAATTTTAGACAAAACATAATATATTTGTACCACTCTAATTTCAATAGTGATTTGTCATGATATCTTCAATTTGGTGACTAAATATTTACTACTTCAAATCCAATGATAAATTTACATAATCCTTGTCCTTTCACAAATTTAAATGGCTTTAACTCAATATCATAGTCTTTTAGTTTGTGTTGGAACAGGGTCTCCTACGAGCTATGAAACTGGTCCAATTTTGAATACTTTTGATTAGATTTAGTCTAGCACAGAGGTTTTGGGGTGGGTCAAAGCCCCGAAAGCATTGTAATGGGTAAAAGGGTAAACCAGGGGTCCGAAAACCATGGGGTGCAGATCATAGGAAAGTATAGGCTAGATTATTATAAATAGAGGAACATTTTGTATTGTAAAGCGGTAGAAAATGAAGAGCTATTGATGCGAATGGTAGTTTAAGTTGTTTGTTTGGGTTTTTCGGGAACAGACTCCTGTTGGCTATGTGCGCAGAGATCCAGAGTCCAGCTGTGTGCGGACCCTGTTGCTGTGTGCGCAGGTTGGGAAGGGATTGTAAGAAGGAATTGATGAATTAATGCATAATAAAGGTTGATAGAGAATTGAATCTATGAGTACTCTTTGTGTGAATCATTGGTAATTACTGCATTACGTGCTTTCTATATTTAAGCTGCGCAAGACTTGTGTAGTTGTGTTTTTTGTATTTGGATCTACTCTGTTCTGTTTATGCGATGTTGTGCTACTATTGTTACACCATTTTTTGGTCATCTAACCTATTATCATTAGATGGACCCAAGTACACCGTGTAAGACCAATTTTACTCCAAGTAAAACTGCTTTCACTATGAAAATAACTTAGTAAATCACCTTTATTAAGTTGTTTATGGTCTAAACAGGAAAACCCATAAGAAAATATTAAATAAATATACATTTTTTTTATTTTCCTCAAGAAATAATTAGTTAAACAAAAGTTTAATTAATATTTCTGGTTATATTTAACCCAAAACAAGGAAATTAATTAGATAAATCATTTTTTATCCTATTATTTTCTAAAGAATAATTGTTTAAATCTTATTTAAATAATATTATTTGTTAAATATGACTAATTCACCCTTAAATAATTAAATAAATCATTATTTGTTTGATTATTACTCAACCATACCCTTAAAATGATAAATAAATAATTTATTTATTTATTATTACTTAATCACATCCTTAAAATGATAAATAAATCATCTATTTATTTATTATTTACAAACAAGGGCATTTGACTCAAGTCAAATACTTTTTCCCTCCAACAAATATAATAAAATATTCCATAAAAGTTGGATCTAGATTTGGTTAATAATATTTTAATTATGCACCAATATCTAGATTAACTCAATATTTTGTTATAAATAGAAGGGTTTTCCCATTCATTTGTGACCTTTTGTTGCCTAAAGATCACTCTAGATTTCAACGCTTGGTATGGTTATTGATCTACAATCATAGCCATACTTTTCCATTTTTGTTTGGGTTTTTCTACACCATCAAGAGAAGAGAAGTTCTAAATATGAATTGCTAAGGACTCACAAGAACCCATCCCATTGAAGAGAACAGGGAACACCCTCTCGTGTTTTCCTCCCAAGTGCCATTAATAAAAATATTCGTTGGATATATTATTGTCTTGTCTATTGGATATATGGAGTAAATATTATTTTTCTACTGTTTAATGTCTTCTAATCCATAGATCTAGATTTTTGTAGCATTTTTCTTGATCATCTAATTGTAGATATGAAGATATTAGCAGTCATTTCTGCTATTAGGGCTATAAGTTATGTGTAGCTAAAGTGGTATTTTTTTGTACACTTCGAATCAAGATTCATACTAACAACTGGCAACTCCACACGGGTTTACCATTACGACTGCCGTCATTTTTCTGATCCTTGCATATCCAACTGCTTCAAACCCTAGGATTTCTCTTCAGCCCCTTATTTTGCTTATTCTTGATGTTTTTTTTAACCCATAAAACCCTAAAACTATAAAAATTCTAACTTCTGCATGTTTCGGACCCATTGCGCAGGTGATAGACATCAGCTGCAGCTGAGATGAAATTTTTTTCTAAAACTTGCCGCCGAGAATGCTGGAAGTGCGGGTTGCACTTTTCTGCCCAAAACCTGTGACCTGGACCTCCAGGGCAGACTTTACAGCCCAAAAAGTGTGACCTCTACTGAAAACAGGCCAAAAACTGCGACCTAGATGTTCTGAATGGATTTTTCTGAAATTTTTCTCGGTTCTGTTGAGCCTCTGTTCAGGGTTGTCTGACCTCCGTCTCTACCCATTTTGGACCTGTACTTGTTCTGTTTTGCTCAAATAAGTGGGAACCTAGCCCCCTAGGGCTTCAGTACCCTCCACTTTTCATGGAAGAGTGTTTGATGTTGCAGGTTGTCTGAAATTTTAGAGTCTTCAGCCATTTTTTCAGATTTGATACCTCATCTTCAAATCCACTTCAGATCGGCTTGTTATCCATCCAAATCTTCTCTTTTAGCTTTGTTTGGGTTTTCCTTTAGGGGGCACTCCTCTTTTTTCCCGGAGATAGCCTTTCACCACCTCTTTTTTACAGCAATTTTCCTCGGATTTGTTGTTGTTTTCTACACCACTTTCCAACAGATTTTGTCTTTTAGATCTTTTCCCCTCTTGACCCAAGATCTATTAGCCTATTTTAGTGTGTTTAGATTATTTTTTTACTCACCTATAGACTAATTGCTGAGAGGACCACCTTCTTGGGTTTATATTATTGCATGATTAGTTGTTTATTTTCTGTTTGGTAGGCCTATATACTGTCATTTGCAGGGTTATTTACAGCTATACAACATCACTTTTTATTTTTCTCTACAAATGTCTGGGTTTAAAAATTAAAATTTACACACTTTTACACACACACCCTAAGAGAAAAAGGCCTTGGTAAACACTGCTAAGCAAAGACTCTAAAACATTGAAATCATTTTATCTTGCACCTCTTTGCCCTTGTTTCGACATTGTAATCACTTGATCTCTCCTTGCCCTTGTTGGTCTCTTTTTCCCTTGTGTTGTGTTTGTGTCGTCACCATTGTGCCACCAAGGCATTTATCCTAGAGATTTCTTGGCCTTCATCCTCAATTTCCGATTGGAAGACTTACTCCTCCACATAGATTTCGAGTTAGTCCTCTACCAAGTCTGCACACCGAGTCTTCTTCTGGTCCTTCGAGTTATCCTTCTCGTTCCGCCTTCGGTTCTTCCCCTGACACCTTCACTATGTCTAGTGCAGGACCTAATGTTGGTGGTAACCTCAGGCCTCCTACCAAAAATACCACTAGTGGGACCACCATGGACACTATCCTGGCTACAAACCTGCTCCCCTTCATGGCAGGCCTCAGCCTCCCCAACTTCGACCAATTGATAAACCAGCCTAGATCCATCTTAACTCTGGATCTATCAAGCGCTGAGAGGGATCAAATCTATCAAGGTGAAAACCACTTTTAGGTTTTCACCTCGAGAGATTTGATCCCTCTCAGCGCTTAATAGATCCGGAGTTAAGATGGATCTAGGCTGGTTTCAGTCGTGTGCGACCAAGAAAAATCTATCAATAATATCAAGAACATATGCTTAATTTTATGAATAATATGTAAATACATATAACATTAACATAACCATTTTAAATATGTTAAATATGTTTGAGATTTATTGAGTCATTTTAATTTTAAATTTGATTAGTTACCTCAGTTTGTTGAGATGATAAATACTATAAAATAACTTTAATGATGAAATAAAATTTTGAATGCAAAGTGACAATGTAATAATATTGAATGATAGAAACTGTGAATAATAAGAATATAGTCAATTACGAATAGTCTTCATTGTGATCGATTTCAAACTATTTTCTTCTAATATTCTTATTTTCACCCATGTTAGTTTTGTCATATTTTCATATTGGTTATTTGAAAAGGACAGTTGGAATCGTAAACCATTTAAATATTTAGCTCGAGCTGTTGTTGTAAACATCATACCTTGTCTTTCTTGCTCTCCAATATTAATAGGCTGAATTACTATAACACAAAAATCAATGTACATTGTCAATAATTTTTTGTGCTTACACTGAAATCATTGCACACACACTATTAATCCAATGACTTTAAAATTAATGTACCATCATACATCAAATTACATCAAATTAGAATCAACATATACATTGAAATCAATGCAACTAATGCAAGAAATCAAATAATAATAGAAAACAACATCTACACTAAAATCAATGCATCTAATGCAAGTAATCAAATATGATTAGAAATCAACATCTACACTCAAATAAATGAGCCTAGTGCAAGTAGGAAAATAGGATTTAAAACCAACATCTATGCTAAAATCAATGCATTTAGTGCAAGCAATCAAATATAATTATAAATCAACATCTACATTGAAATTAATGCATCTAGTGCAAGCAATCAAATAAGATTAGAAATAACCATCTACACTGAAATCAAAGAATTTAGTGAAAGAAATCAATTAGGGTTAGAAATCACCATCTACACTGAAATCAATGCATTCAATGCAAGCAATCAAATAGGATTAAAAATAATCTACATTGAAATCACTTCATCTAGTGCAAGAAATCAAATATAACCAAAAATCAAAATCTACATTAAAATTAATGCATCTAGTGAAATCAATCAAATAGGATTAGAAATCATCATCTACACTGGAATTAATGCATTTAGTGCAAGCAATCAAATAGGATTAGAAATCATGTACATTAAAATCAATCCATCTAGTGTAAGTAATCAAATATCATTAGAAATCAACATCTACACCAAAATCAATTCATATAGTGCAAGAAATCAAATAGGATTAGAAATCACCATCTACACTGAAATCAATGCATCTACGGCAATAAATATTCTTCCCTCTCTCCCCCATATATATCTATACATCCCTCCATCTCTCATTTTTCTCTTTATCTCACCCCACCAAACACACACTCCCTCTCACTCCATATCTATCAATTTCCTTGTTCCTACCTCCTTCTCTCCATCTATATTTTTTTTCTCTTCACCTTACATCTATATCTATATCTCACTCTATCTCTCTATATCAACTCCAAAACATAAACTCTCTTTCTCCAATCTATATATATATCTATCACTCCCTCCTCCTCCTCCTCCTCCTCCTCCTCTCTCTCTCTCTCTCTCCTTTCCCCTCCCCTCCCTCTCTCTCACTTCTATCTCTCCTCCTTCCTGCTACCCTTTCTCCCTCTCTCTCCATCCTCTTTCTCACTCCCTCTCTCTCTCTCTCCATATTTCACCCTCTATGTCTTTATTCTTACCTCCCCCTCTCTCCCTCTCCATCTTCATATCACTTTCCCTACCTCTCTTCACTCTCTCTCTTCCTTTCTCCCCCCCGCCCCCCTCTCTCTCTATCTTCACCTTCCAACTTTGTTACCATATGCCTCTCTCTCTCTCCTTCTCTCCCTTCTCTTCATATCCCCTTATTTTTCTCTTTATCTCACCCCAAACCATATACACTCCCTCTTCATCTCTCCCTTGTCACTCCCCCTCTCTCTCCACTACTCACTCTCTATGTATTTCTTCTTCCATCTCTCTCTCCTCATCTAGCTCCATCTCTCAATCCCTCCCTCTCTTACCATCCAAACCCATATTTCTATCCCTCCCTCTCTCCTCCCCTCTCTCAAGTCCCCTCTCTTTTCCTTCCTTTCTCTCCCTTTCTCTCCTACCTCCCTTTCTCTTCTTCCATCTCTCTCTCTCTCTCTCTCCATATCTCAATCCATCCTTTTCTCCTCCTCCAAATCCATATTTCTATCCCTCCCTCTCTCCTCCTCTCTTTCAAGTCCCCTCTCTTTTCCTTCCTCTCTCTCCCTTTATCTCCTACCTCTCTTTATCTTCCCCCATCTCTCTCTCTCTCTCTCTTTCCACCCTACAATCCTTTATTCCTCCATCACTCTCTTCCTCTCTCTCATCATTCCTCACTCACCTCCTTCTATTTGACCCGCTAGCTCTCTTTCTTTCTCTCTCTCTCTATCCTCCAATCCTCTCTCTTCCCCCATCACTCTATCTCACTCTCCAACTATCTTACTATTTCTCTCCCTTTATCCTTTTCTCCCCCCTTGTCTCCATCACTCCCCCTTTCTCCTTCTCTCCTCCCTTGTGTCCATCACTCCTATGTATCTTTATCTCACCCATAAGCATATACACTCTCTCTCCATATCTCCCTTGTCACTCCCTCTCTATGTATTTCTTCTTCCTTTCCTTGCTCTGACTCCAACTCCATCTCTCTATCCCTCCTTCTCTCCTCCTCCTCTCATCCTTTCTCTCTCTCCCTTTCTCTCCTACCTCCCTCTCCCTTCCCCCTTCTTTCTCTATCTCTCTCACTCCCTACCCTCTAATCCTATCTCCTTCTCCCTCCCTCTCTCATTATCTCTCTCCCACCTCCATATTTATGTCTCCCTATCCCTCTCTTACCCTTCTCTAACTCTCTCACTCTTCTCCCCTCTCCTTCAATTTATGTCCATATCTCCCTTGTCACTCCCCCTATTTCTCCACCTCTGTCATATATCATGATATATTAATATATATTACAATATAATAAATTTAATATTTTATTAATCTAAACATATTAAATTTAATAATATGAATATTTTAATATTAATTTTAGGGTTAATAATGTTTTTTTTTGCATGGTATTAATAATAATTTGGTCCATGGTATTTGACCCTTATACTTCATATATAATTAGATGTCAATTTCTAATCGTATTTGATATATTTTTATTTATTTACCTTACCTCTTTATACCTCTTTTATATTTATTTATTTACCCTACCTCTTTTATAAATATGTTATTTGGCCCATGGTATTATTAATAATTTGTCCCATAGGCTTCACCTAAATAAAACCTTTTTTTGATTTTTTGTAAATATAAAGTGGTTTATATAAAAATCAGTTTTATTTATTTACCACACCTCTAGTTTATTTATATTTTTATTTATTTACCATACCTCTTGAGTAATATAAAAAGAGGTTTTATTTATTTACCATACTTATGGTTTATTTATATTTTTAATTATTTACCATATTGTATTTATTTACCATATCACTTTTTTGAGTGTTAGTAAACCTTTTCATATTTTAAGTTTATAAAGTTTAAATTTATTTTTAATGAATTTTTAATTGTTTAATTATGTTTATGTAAGTTATCGTTCAAGCCGGCTTTTTTTTTTTTTCCGACATACTTACATATTGGGGTCATACTGGGTTGTAGAATGTGCCTCTCGGTGCAATGACCCCATACACCATGATGCTAAATGGCCCGCTATGCCAAGAAAGCTCCCTTCAGACATCCCAAAGTTTGAAGGTCTTGCTAGACAAGATCCTTCCAATCATGTTCGATCTTTCCACATGGGGTGTTCATCTAATTCCATTACCGATGACTCTGTTCGTCTTCGGTTGTTCCAATGAACGCTGACAGGTGAAGCTTCTAAGTGGTATGTAGATCAGGTCCCTTCCTCCCATACCACCTTTACGACTCTGGCCTGGGCTTTCTTGTCTTATTTCCAGCTTCCCTATGTTATGACATTGGTATCGAGCTCTTGACCTCTTTCCATCAATCATATGCGACCCGCCTTTCCGACTATGTTCATGAATGGTAGAGAAGAAGGAGCCTACGTCGAGCCCCTACCTTCGAAGACCGTGTCTACATGGGCTGGTTCCTTAGGACCCTCTTGTCGCCTATCAGGAAAGACATCACATCGCACTTTCCTCAAACCGAAGAAGACGCTCTCCAAATTACATTAAAATATGACCTGATCTACGCTTAGTCGGGTTATGTTTATACCGTTCTACCTGATCTTCCCAGACCTGGTGGTGCCAACGCACCAGGGGCATCTCACGCCACTGACGGTATCGTTGTAGCTCTCTTCAATCCATATGCTCAACCTCCCATGGGCTATGGTTTCACTCAGGGCAGGGCCAACACCTTCGACACTTTTCCCCCTCCCGGTAGCACGTATCAAGGATACGACATGCCTCCTCCTTTTTCCCAACCTCCTATTTACCACACTGCTACCCAAACTCCTTATTATCTGTATTCACAGCCTAGTGCTCCAGCTCCTCCAGCATTAGCACCTCCTCCCTCCTTGCCTTCTCAACCCCCACAATAGCAACCACCACCCTCTACGGGGCAGGTGTATGCACAACAAGGCACGACTAATCCTCCTCCCTCCAAAAGAAAGAGGAGAGGTAATAAAAATCAAGTTGCCTCTCGTAATCATGGACCTAATCAAGGTAATGCTCCTTACACTACAAACCAGCAACAAGGCACTCAGCCCAAGTAGGACAGGCCTCTTCGTATGAACAAGACCTGTTTGTGTTGTGGTGTTTATGGTCATTATATGCATGATTTTCCCCTTCTACCATAGATGCATTAGCTATGGGAGTCTCAAGCAACATTGAGAGGACAGCAAGCCATTCCTTCCATTCCTCCCAGCCCTGCACCTAGTGAACCGGCTGTGCTTACCGATCCTTTCCCTCAGCAGGGATTTGTGGCTACCCAACCACCTGAAGGATAGGTGGCCACTCAACCTCTTCCACCTGGTTCCCCTGATTACTAGATTTTCATGATGTCCTCTGATCAGCCTTTTGAACCTTCTTCTCCTGGCCCTTTACCTTCAGCTGGTACTCATGAGCACCTTTATCCTCCTGGAATGGTTCCTCCAGGCCTTAACCATCTTAGATCCGTCCCGCCTGGTCATTACCCCACTGGTCAGATACCATTCCTAGATTTTCCACCAAGAGTGTACACTGTACCTGTTATGGCCACCCTCTCTCTTCCTAACCTGACTCTTGGGATTCCCGTCTGCTACCTCGATCCTCCAGCTGCCACCCCACCCGGTCAGCTTAAACCTTATCTTGCTTTGACCCCGATTCAACCGGTCCCTATGACTTCTCCTGTTGCACCAGTGCCTCATTCACCTCAACAGGAACCACCTCCCATTGCGACCACTTCGGGTAAGAAGGGAAAAGCTCACAAGAGGGCATCAAAGGACAAGGCCACCCCGATAAGACCTGCCCCTTCTCGGCCTCCACAGCATACCATCTAGTGTTCTTTGTGTGATGTTGTTGGCCACGCCACCCATACTTGTCCAGAGTGGCCTCACCTCAAGTCCATGGTCAATGAGATGTTTCTGGAATCTGATATCCCAGAGGTATATGTCACTATACCCAATTAAATCCAGAAACTAAAACCATTGTGCACAAATCACTCCTGTGCTTTGTGTGATTTCCATGGCCACTACACTCACTTTTTCCCTCGCCTCGAAGAGTATCGTTCATCTTTAGAAGCCTTACGCCAATTCGAGGCTGAGCGTAGTGAGTAAACCACTCTCGTATTCTTGCATCTTGCTTCGACAACACCAGAAGACACATATGCTCCCATTCGCATTCCCCCTTATGATGTCGAGATCACAGGTCCTTGGCCGGAAGTTCCCGATGAAACCTCCCCTGATGTTTCGCCTGACCTCCCCTCGGCACCCTCCCTAGTCTCAACATCAGCAGATCCTCTGTTTGCTTCCTCCTCTGTCACCCCTAGTGACGATGCACATGTAAACCTATCCTCTCATGAGGAGGAGTAAGGTCACTTCGCCATGTTAGGTGGTCTTTCTTCCATCAATCACCCCATCTTCTATTACGATGATGACATTATGGAAGAAGCCACCACTCTTGACTTTATCTATTCCCCCTTACATTGAATTCATGCATTCAAATCACATGCACCTTGTGGCCATTACATTGACACCCAGTGTTTAGGTAAGGGGGGCACCCATATTGGAGAGCCCAGGGGAAGAATTTCTCCACCACTCTCCTAGTGAATCTAGTTGTGACAACTCTAGTCCCATTATTATTCCACATTTAGAAGAACCTATATAGTCCCACATCACTTCAAGATCACTCTATGAATGATACCCCTCATCATTCCTTCATATTTCATTAGCAATCCAGTCTCATAGACAATGTGGTTGACCAACCTATCGATTTTCTGGGCGAACATCAGTTCATTATCTCAAAATCCTCTCTTTGAGATAGTAACACCATGTATGCCAGCCTGAAAACTTAAAAAATCCATTTGATTCATATATGCAGCACTAAAAGAGATTGGTAATCATCTATTTCCTCTCTCAAACTGCATAACCACACCAAGAACAAATGGCATACCACATCATGAAAATGTGCTTAGATTCCCCTTTTTTCTAAATTCATTTTTTTTTCATACCCATAGCATGCTTGGGGGCACCATACCCCTCAACCATACAAATCCCAGATATCAGCCAAAAACAGCACTGAAAACCCCTTTCTCTGACAGGTCACATTTTCCAGGTCATTTCCTGGGACAAGTCGCAGTTTTCTGCCCAGTACCTGCTACCCAGGATGCAGAACAGACCCCAAAAAATGCGACCTGGCATGCTCATGAGATTACGGTACCCAAACTGAACTTTCAACCAAACGAAATAAAATAGTAGGATTAGACATCTTACCTACAACCGATAGATTTCAAATTCCCATTATCGATTCATGTGCTACAACTACCACAAGATTTAAGGCCTTCTCTCCTCACGATATTCACCACTGCTCCATTGACAAATGAGTGAATATGGAAGGAAAATGCCTTATTAAAAGAAAACTCTTGATTTTTCTTTCGCTTACTGTGACCAAAACCGTAGCTGAGTTGGACAAACCATCTACACCATTGGAGAGATCTCACCAAGCCCTCAAATGGGTATCTATTAGTTTTTTTTTTGTGATACTTCACCAGGACACATTTTTTCCAAGAAGCGCCACTTCACGCTTCCTCAAAATCGAATTGCTTCACTTGAAACACTCGTACAGGGGGCACCATGGTGCCTCCATACTTGTCCACGCTCGTGTTGAATTTCGTCATGAATGACCATCTGGTACTCATGCTTTTATGGTCCCCATTGGACCCCGCTGTTCATATGTGACAACACGATCGAGTCACCCTTGTTTAGAGCATCCGAGTTGACTCATCATTGCTTTCATGGAGTCTATCCAGAGTCCCTTTACAACTTGCCACAGTCATCAATCATTCATTGCTTGGTCCCTCTCTCGTGTCGCATGTTATGGTCTCCAGGCCCACTATCCCCTATCCCTCATGATGTTGTGTCAGTTGCTGCTAGTTCATCCATGCCCTTTATGCTCTAACAAGGGAAGTCGTCCGTTCGCTACTCATTCCCCTCCAATTTTCATCATCATTAATGTTAGTCTGTCAGTCACTCTACTATTTTCTCTCATACCCTAGTTGTGGATCCCTTATCACCTCACTTATGGTGGACCTCCTTCTGTCGACATCAACTCATTCATTCCAGAAGACAGGTCTAGAGGGTAGTGTACATTGGTTCCAGCTTCCACTCTAGTTCATTGCTTCGGATCAGGAAAAGGGACCTCTCATTGCCCTTTGACTTGATTTTTTCTGAGCTCCAACTCCTTTCAGCATGATCAATACCCAATGGTTCAGTGATGCAGCATCTGACATTGATTATTCCCGAGTGCGTGTGAAATGTCTTAGCACTCATGAGGGGGTGGCCCTATAGGTAGCTCCCCACACACTCGGATGACCTCTTCATCCCAGCCTTCAATGCAGCTCCATACATTTGATGATGTCGGCCTCAGCTGCTTCTAGCGTCGTTTTGTTTGCATGTATCAGTCATATTTCAGAGCCCTTTCCTGTTTTCAGGGGCATCTGGGCTGCATTTATATCTCATGTACTCAGATATCATTATACAAGTCCTGGCTGTTATCCCAGGCACAATATGTATGTGGGATTCATTATCGTGCTATTTATCTGGCTCATGTTTAGGCCAACATATGATTTATTATTATGTTCCATGGTTTTCCAGGCGCCTTATTGTTTGTACTATTGCCTCAGTGGGCATAGGTATGCCTCCCCCGCCGCCTATAGTAGGTTGATGGCAGAATGCCCTACCAAACCCACAATCTCCCTTTCTATGCATAAAATGCACAAACCTAGTTTTGTCTCCATTTTTTTTTATGAACTGGCAATTCAAATTAATGTGGAACCTCTATTCTATTTACAAATTTCATGGTTAAAACCATAGAATGTCAAACCCCACATTCTCATCTAGCTCATGTGCATATAAAAACACACTCCAAAATTACCCCAAAACTAATTTCAAATCTGGGCAAATTCTTAAATAATATATATGGAAGCGTTAATATCTCAAATCACATATTTGAGATATTAAAATATATTTCTTAAGATTATAAAACCACCCCTCCAAATTTCAAGGTTTTTATCTCGTGCCAAAGCTTTATCTCCTTCTATGATTCAAAGCCATATTCCTTTCCCCATCTCATATATAGTTGGCTTATATTATATAAATTCATGTTTTAATTAATCAAATATCAAGGAAAATATTTGATATCAACCCAACTCTCTTTCTAATCGCATGCCACAATAGTTCAAGGCTTTAACCTTTAAAATATCGTTTCAAACCCACATATATTTCAAAATATCATATCATCATACGTTATGATAGACCTAGTCCACAGCTTTTATGAACGTTCGGTCATAGCAATGTGACTTACCTCTATTAATGCCTACGCAACTCCATGATGTGGAAGCCCTTGGATCCTAGCTGATCCAAATCGAACGGATATCGCACTCTATCCACTCCTGATCCTTAACCATCAGAAATCATGCGATAAAAGTGGTAATTGAATACCAATTCAGGACACGCATCATTCAAAGAACAATATCGCATTCCATTTCACAAAACAACTTACCATTTTTCTGCTACGCGAAACCCATGATTTCTTATTTCGAAACCAGTCCTCACGGTTCCCTTTCTATTCATGGTTCTGCTCCTTCATTTTATTAAACAACTTGGTCTTAAGCTTCACCACATCATTTCTTCATTTTTCAAATCCCTGCCGCATTAACATTTCAATATGGCAACATACCTGGTTCAACTCCGCTCATGTTTTCGTTAACCAAATTTATTCCTCATCTGCAGAATGAATCGAATTACTCTTCCAACAGTGCCTTCACTTAAACATTTTCTTCACCTTTGTATACCTGTCTATTCACTTATTGTCGGATATTCTTTGAAGATTCAGAGCCACCCTCAAACAATACTTCCACAGTAATATACATTCACCACAAATTACATAATAATCGATTTTCACATTTTACACAGAGCATTTTAACAATCCCTATTTCAGCTTGCTTATGAGTCAAACCATCACCATTAACCCTTAACACAGAATTTATTCATGCATTCTCATACAAGAACTCAAAATATTCTGTACGCAGAGTTAAATCAAGTAACACCCATATGAAATCAATTCATTTTAGAATGCACCCAACTTGTGATATATAAGTTGCGACATACAATTAAATGCCTTCCTAGAATCGATCCCTTCAGTGATCGATTTACTCAATTTTACAAGCCAAATTAAAACACCCAGTCTCATATATAAATCAATTTGACCCTAAATTTATTTTTATAAATAAAACTCAATTAATTACAAAGACTTACTTCCTCTGTGACCTGATCTTCAAATCGATTGGCTCTCTTCAACTACCCATAGGCTTATAGAAACTCTAGTTCCTAAACTGAAGCCCTCACACACTCCCCAGATCTATCTGCTTAATTCCTTTAAGGTTTATTTATACAAATTAATAATAAATCGATTCAGCTCCCTTAACGCTCAACAAAACTCTTGAAATTCTAGACTAAATCCCTATAATTTCTGAAACTAATTCTAATTTCATTCCTAAATCTGAACTGTCTCTTCATATTCCCAACTAATCAAATTTCCTCATGTTCTCCAATCATTTGGGAACATTTACAATTTATCTCCATATTTAATTTAAAATCACTCAAATTATTTAATAATTACATAAGCAAGTAAAAATATAAGACCCCCCTATGTCTATGAAAATACAAAGTATTTTTTAGAACCTAATTCCCCTGCATCAGACTCCCAAGGTTAAAATTAATCATGATATCCTAATCATGTGCTTTCAGTCCTTGTCTTCCTGGATCCCACACTTTGTTCTGCGGCTGATCCTCCGCTACAATATTCTTCTTCTGTACTTCTCCAGGCTTCCATATCTTATGCTGCACCTTCCTGCTTGCCATGCTTTCACAGTCTGTGGCTGTCTTATTCTTGTCACTGCTGCTTCTCTAATTTCTTGCTGCTATCCTCTTCTCATACACTTTCACCATCAGCCTTCTTATCAATTCAATTTCCTTATCTAATTTATCTTCTGATTGCTGGATACTGCTCCATCTTGATTGCTGAAATCTTACCTCTGCTTTCTCAACTATTGCTTCTGTCCTTACTCTGGCTCTTGCTCTTAATTTCTGAGCCCTCGCTACCACCCTATCATCCATACCCTCTTGTTTTCTGCAATAGAAAAACTCTTTCTAATTTTCATTCATGACAATTTCTTCGTCCTCTCCCTTCAGCAATTCTTTGGACTGGTATTTAAATTTCCAGTCACTGTCATCATCCCTTTTCTTGTCCTGGACCAAAAATTCTTTAGTCCTTTCATCAGTACCTACAATCATAAAAAAAAACATCAAAATTATAAAATATTTGTGTCTTTTCTTCCTCTCCCGGCAACATTTTAATTTTCTTCCCTGACATTTCCTCCAGCAACACTTCAATCTGCTGCTCTGTTATTTCTTCCAACAACACTTCATACTGCTTCTTTGTCATCAGCACATCAGTATACTGATTCCAATCCTTCAAATAATTCTCGAGACTGTCAGCTAGCCTCTCTTTTGCATCATCCTTCTCAAGGATGTTTCTCTGCTTTGGTTCATAAAAATGAACCTTCTCATTCTCATTCAACTCTACCTTTACAATATGAACACTTATTCTCTATGTTTCTAGCCTCTGCTCCAGAACACTTAACTCGTGCCACAAGTCTATCATCTCATCTGAGAAAATATTTGTACAATCTTCACTACCTTCACAAGTCAAGTTTCCTGCTGTCACTACTTCTTCATCCTTCATCATAATAGAATTCTGGTCTTCCAACCCTGCAATAAATTTAGTTATCTATCCATCACTCTCTAATTGGCCATTTAACAAAATCAATTTTCCATTATCATCATTAGACATAACTGTCATGTCTCCATTGAAACAATCTCTTTCATAAAACAAGGAATTTATGAATTCCTTTTGTTGCAATAATTCAATCTAATCTTCCTCTGAAAGATAATCATCATATGTTACTTGGCAACTTTCAGCTTTATTTATCACAGTTTCATCATATGAACTGTCTTTGTCAATACCTGCATTGACCCATAGCTTGTCAGTTTTAAAACCATAAGACTCCACGGTCTCATTTGATGATTCAATCATCAAATCCTCTTGATGTTCCAAGTCTTCTATACATTTTAGAAATTCTTCAATGGTCCTCTCTTCAGTCTCTTCGAGCTATCCAATTTACTACTCAATTTCCAGCTTCTGGCCATCGTCACAATCTAGACTTCCTCTTCTTCCAATGTATTGGGAAGTGAAACTCTCCCCCAACTGTGTATGGACATTTACAACATATCTGGTTGTCTCATTTTCTTCCTTTGTGAAAACATCAGCAGTTTGTCCACCTCCACATGTTTTTCCTACGAACATACAAAAATCATCAGATGTAATGTCATTTGACCCCTTGGTCTCACTTGAAGTTTTAGTCTTCAAGTCCTTCTCCAAATACTCAATCATTCTGAGTAATCTCTCTTTCTGCTGAGCATGTATCATTTTCTCTCTCTTCATCTGTAGCCTGCACCACTTTACCTTCTTCTTCATGAGCCAACCAACTCTCTAGCTTTCCTCTATCATCATCTTCAGTTTGTTGAACTGTTCCCTGATCTCAGCTACCTCTTTCTCATACTCTTCCTTCTTTAACTGCCTCTGTATGCCATCTTTCTTAGCATCCTCTTTCTTCACTTTCATTTTGTTGTGGCCTCTCTCAGAACCCTTGCAATCTCTGCTATGACTATCAGTAGTCATCTTTTCTTTCATGATTTCTTACTCACTCATCATGGGTTGCATTGAAACCTCTGCAGTAACAAGTCCTCCTTGTCACAACTTACCTCACCAATCCTCTCCCTGGATCCGATATTTTGGCAAGTAAAGGTCCACTATGTCTGGAACCTCTTGAGCATTCTCTCTTCTCCTTCAGGCTTCACTCTCTGCACCCTCTCAAGAACACATATGTTCTCTTCTCATCCAACCTTTATTGGGAATTCTCCAGGCTCTACCACACCTTCTTCTTTCTCGTTAGAAACCTTCACTGGCTTCTTTCATCACTGCTTTTCAAAGTTGTGAGCTTCTTGTTGAGATGCTCCTCATTTGTCTGCAATCTGCATTCTACAAACAAAATCTTAAAACAAAATAAAAAATACCTCACCTTCAGAGCTCGTTCAACATCTATTTACAATTTCTTCTGCAAATACTTCCAATGCTCTGCTACACTACATGTTGTCCTGTCAGATTTAAATCCGATCTCTTTGCCATCACCATCAGACCTGTGTTCACATCTTCCGAACATATCCTGGTAATCTTCAAAACACTTTGTCTTCAAATTCAGATTCTGCAAATCCGAATACCTTCACTGCACACCTCTTCAAATATGCAATCACTCTTCAAATTTTCCTCATTTCCTTTACCATGCATGTATTCCAAAAGTTAATTTTCAAAAAGAGCTATTCTAGCTCTGATACCACCTGATGGCAAAATGCCCTGCCAAACCCACAATCTCCCTTTCTATGCATAAACTACACACACCCAGTTTTGTTTCCATTTTGTTTTCTGAACTGGAAATTTAAATTAATGCAGAAGCTCTATTCTATTTACGAATTTCATGGTTAAAACCATAGAATGTCAAACCCCACATTCTCATCCAGCTCCTGTGCATATAAAAACGCACTCTTAAATTACCCCAAAACTAATTTCAAATCTGGGAAAATTGTTAAATAATATATATGGAACCATTAATATCTCAAATCACAGATTTGAGATATTAAAATCTAATTCTTAATATTATAAAACCACGCCTCTAGATTTCAAGGTTTTTATCTCGTGCTGAAGCTTTATCTCCTTTGATGATTCAAGCCATATTCCTTTCCCCATCTCATATATAGTTGGCTTACATTATATAAATTCATGTTTTAATTAATCAAATATCAAGGAAAATATTTGATATCAACCCAACTCTCTTTCTAATCGCATGCCACAATACTTTAAGGCTTTAACCTTTAAAATATCGTTTTAGACCCACATATATTTCAACATATCATATCATCCAACGTTATGACATACCTGGTCCACATCTTTTATGAATGTTCGGTCATAGCAATGTGAATTACCTCTACTAACGCCTATGCAACTCCATGATGTGGAAGCCCTTAGATCCCAGCCGATCCAAATCGAACAGATATCGCACTCTATCTGCTCTCGATCCTTAACCATCAAAAATCACGCGATAAAAGTGGTAATTGAATACCACTTCAGGACACATGTCATTCAAAGAACAATATTGCGTTCCATTTCACAAAACAACTTACCATTTTTCTGCTACGCAAAACCCACGGTTTCTTATTTCGAAACCACTCCTCACGATTTCCTTTCTATTCACAGTTTTGCTCTTTCGTTTTATTAAACAGCTTGGTCTTAAGCTTCACCACAACGTTTCTTCATTTTTCAAATCCCTGCCACATTAACATTTCAATATGGCATCATACCTGGTTCAACTCCGCTCACGTTTTCGTTAACCAAAGTTATTCCTCATCTATAGAACGAATCGAATTACTCTTCCAATAGCACCTTCACTTAACCATTTTCTTCGCCTTTGTATACCTGTCTATTCACTTATTGCTGGATCTTCTTTGAATATTCAAAGCCACCCTCAAAAAATACTTCCATAGTAATATACATTCACCACAAATTACATAATAATCGATTTTCACATTTTACGCAGAGCATTATAACAATCCCTATTTCAGCTTGCTTATGAGTCAAACCATCACCATTAACCCTTAACACAGAATTGATTCACGCATTCTCATACAATAACTCAAAATAATCTGTACGCAGAGTTAAATCAAATAACACCCATATGAAATCAATTAATTTCAAAATGCACCCAACTTGTTATATATAAGTTGCAACATACAATTAAATGCCTTCCGGGAATCGATCCCTTCAATGATCGATTTACTCAATTTTACAAGCCAAATTAAAACACCTAGTCTCATATGTAAATCAATTTGACCCTGAATTTCTTTGTATAAATAAAGCTCAATTAATTACAAAGACTTACTTCCTCTGTGACCTGATCTTCAAATCGATTGGCCCTCTTCAACTGCCTGTAGGCTTACAGAAACTCTGGTTCCTAAACTGAGGACCTCACACGCTCCCCAGATCTATCTGCTTAATGTCTTTGAGGCTTATTTATACAAATTAATAATAAATCAATTCAGCTCCCTTAACGCTCAACAAAACTCTTGAAATTCTAGACTAAAGCCCTATAATTGTTGAAACTAATTCTAATTTCATTCCTAAATCTGAACTGTCTCTTCATATTCCCAACTAATCAAATTCCCTCATGTTCTCCAATCATTTGGGAACATTTACAATTTCTCTCCATATTTAATTTAAAATCACTCAAATTATTTAATAATTACATAAGCAAGTAAAAATATAAGACCCCCCTATGTCTATGAAAATACAAAGTATTTTTCAGAACCTAATGCCCCTGCATCACAGGTACTCACTCAAAAATACTTGTCGCACCTACAAGTCGCCTCCTCACGGTCCAGTTCTTCCAACACTTCGGTTTACATTATACTTCTCTATCTTTGACTTCCACTTTGATGTCTAGTGACTGAGTTCTTACAATGTACTTCAGTCATACGATTAGCTCCTAACGCTCGCACGCTGGGGGGAAATCTGTTACACCATTTTTTGGTCATCTAACCTATTATCATTAGATGGACCCAAGTACACCATCTAAGACCAATTTTACTCCAAGTAAAATTGCTTTCACTATGAAAATAACTTAGTAAATCACCTTTATTAAGTTGTTTATGGTCTAAATATGAAAACCCATAAGGAAATTTTAAATAAATATACATTTGTTTGATTTTCCTCAAGAAATAATTAGTTAAACAGAAGTTTAATTAATATTTCTAGTTATATTTAACCCAAAAAGAGGAAATTAATTAGATAAATCATTATTTATCCTATTATTTTCTAAATAATAATTGTTTAAATCTTATTTAAATAATATTCTTTGTTAAATATGACTAATTCACCCTTAAATAATTAAATAAATTATTATTTGTTTGATTATTACTCAACCATGCCCTTAAAATGATAAATAAATCATTTATTTATTTATTATTACTTAATCACATCCTTAAAATGATAAATAAATCATTTATTTATTTATTATTTACAAATAAGGGCATTTGACTCAAGTCAAATACCTTTTCCCTCCAACAAATATAATAAAATATTCCATAAAAGTTGGATCTATATTTGGTTAATAATATTTTAGTTATGCACCAATCTCTAGACTAACTCAATATTTTGTTATAAATAGAAGGGTTTTCCCATTCATTTGTGACATTTTGTTGCCTAAAGATCACTCTGGATCTCAACACTTGGTCTGGCTTTTGATCCACAATCATAGCCATACTTTTCCATTTTTGTCTGGGTTTTTCTACACCATCAAGAGAGAGAAGTTCTAAATATGAAGTGCTGAGGACTCACAAGAACCCATCCCATTGAAGAGAACTGGGAACACCCTCTTGTGTTTTCCTCCCAGGTGCCATTAATAAAAATATTCATTGGATATATTCTTGTCTTGTCTATTGGATATATGGAGTAAATCTTATTTTTCCACTGTTTAATGTCTTCTAATGCATAGATCTAGATTTTTGCAGCATTTGTCTTGATCATCTAATTGCATATCTGAAGATATTAGCAGTCATTTCTGCTGTTAGGGCTATAAGTTATGCATAGCTAAAGTGGTATTTTTTCGTACACTTCAAATCAAGATTCATAATAACAACTATCATAAGAGTATATAATTATATATCTAGCACACGTGGATGCGAATAGAAACCTACTTGGTCCTCCGTGGAACAAGGCAATATGGGTACCACAGGGCCGAATGCAGCTCTGCTTGACTTAGCTATCCTTTCTCAGGGTGCAGAAACCTGGCTCCAACACCCACCCATACTACTTCGGGTGAGACTTTGACTTGCGCAAGTAGGTCACTGCCGAAAGGGCCAGTAGTATAGGGGTTTGTATGCAAACCTTGAACTTTGTAGTAGAACTGATAAGAAAATGTATAGAAATAGAAAATATGCCCAAGAAATAACACCATTGAAGGCAAAACTTCAGATCTTCATTAATATCAAAACCCTTAAGGTAGGGCAACACCATACATTCACTCCTTAAGGAAGGAGATCACTCCACAAGCCATATGCTTGCCAGTACAATAATCCTTGACATCCCTCAATGGAGAGTCTCTAGCCTCTATATAAGTTTCATACATGCAATACCATGGGTAGTTACCATGGGTCTCTCAATACCATACATCCAATACAATGGGCTCATCACTTTATTCCCTAGCTACATGTGGTCCCTTACATAATGTGGGTTAACCACTTTATTTATTAACTATGGCCCAATTATTTATCATTCTTATATTATTACATCATATTATTTCCTTGGATACCTCCCTTTGTACCCTATATTATTCCCCCTAGGTATACTACATTACACCCCCCTTAAACATGTTTCGTCCCCGAAACATAAGAAGAACACAAATAATAAGATCTACTCAAAAGAGTATTCCACTGGTACCATTCACGTGCATCCAGCCATCCCAGAGAAAGTTGAATACTCGATCTGGTCGATGTCTCGCTCGCTTGAGATAAAAGTGGGTTTTGGTGGTTCTTCTGTGTTGATGTGTTGTGGGTGGATCGTCGCACCTCTCTATGTGTCATCCAGGGGTTGTTGTCCTTGTTGCTAATTCGTTGCCACCTTGCTGGTTGTTGTCTTGCTGGGTGATGCGGGTGGTGATATGTTGAAGCTTTAACTGATGGAACATCTTTCATTAATTCCTCCATTATTGGTGATGGAGTGGTGTCAGGTTCTTTTGTTGGTACTTGCTTTGATGTCTGTGTTTGACTGTCTACCATCAAAGGCTCATCATCTGATGTGTCTGTCTCATTAGATATTTTTGCTTCTGCCTCCTCGGTCTCTGCATGGTTCTTAATGCAAATATCGTGCAATGTAATTTTCTTCTTTTTATACCAGAGTTTCATGAATTTCTTTTGCACATTAAAATTGACAGTACCAATGGATTCCATCCAAGGGTGTCCCAAAACAACGTCCACAACATCCATATCTGAAGCATAAAAATCAGAATGCAACACATACTTATCCATAGAAATCTTCAAATCTTTATAAATTTGAACATCTTCATTATCAACCTGTGTGTTTTCAATATGCTTTGTTGGAACTTGCAATTTTTTTGCCAAATTCACATTGATACAATTATGCTTGCAACTAGGAATGATAGACACAATGATGTTCTCTTTTTGAATACGTCCATGAACCTGTAATATGGAAATATTAGTAGAAAATAAGTCTTTATGGCTCTTACTATCCTTCTTTCCGGCTTGTGACCACTTGTCCAAAAGGACTTTTTCAAGTTGTTTCTCGGGAAGTTCCCTCACTGAGCTGTCAAGTGAGGTCCACCATTCAATTGCCTCATCTTCCATATCAAGCCATATGGAGTCTATCCAAAATTTTCGGTAGTGATCCTTGTGATATTGTAAAAAATCTTCAATAGTAGGACCATCATCTTTTCCTGTAAACTTCATCTTGCGAGAATCCATAAAATAAAGTAAGGGTTTTGAAGAAAATCACTTACTTTGGCAAAAAATTAAAATGGACATTACTCAGTCAATATAACTCAGAATCCTTAATATAACCTGTTTTTGAAAATGGAATAGCCATTCTGCATCTAACCATGTCACTGAAATCCCGATCTAGGCACTCTGGAAACACATATTTGTGCTGCAACTGCCTCGGCGTCACAAAATTTCTGAAAAAATGGCTGATTTTAAATCAGTGATAACTCCCTCATCCGGACTCCGATTTGACCGATTTTTTTTTTTGAAATCGGGTGATTTTTCAAGGGAAACTCAGATCTATAATTGGTTGTCTGAAATTTTTCACCAGAATCTACTAAAACGTCAGGAGAGTCGCCGTACAGAAATTGCCGTTAGAAACATTTCTGCCACATAGCTGAATTTAAATCAGTGATATCACCCTCATCCGGACTCCGATTCGACTGATTTTTTTTTTGAAATTGGGTAATTTTTGATAAGGAATCCAGATCTGATATTTATTTCTGAAAATTTTTCACTAAATTTTCCAGATCTGCTCTACAAACTCGCCGCCCAAAAATTTCCTGCAAAAAATGAAAAAACAAATCTCCAAACTCTGCCCAAGAAAGTGCTCTGATACCACTTGTAGTAGAACTGATAAGAAAATGTATAGAAATAGAAAATATGCCCAAGAAATAACACCATTGAAGGCAAAACTTCAGATCTTCATTAATATCAAAACCCTTAAGGTAGGGCAACACCATACATTCACTCCTTAAGGAAGGAGATCACTCCACAAGCCATATGCTAGCCAATACCATAATCCTTGACATCCCTCAATGGAGAGTCTCTAGCCTCTATGTAGATTTCATACATGCAATACCATGGGTAGTTACCATGGGTCTCTCAATACCATACATCCAATACAATGGGCTCATCACTTTATTCCCTAGCTACATGTGGTCCCTTACATAATGTGGGTTAACCACTTTATTTATTAACTCTGGCCCAATTATTTATCATTCTTATATTATTACATCATATTATTTCCTTGGATACCTCCCTTTGTACCCTATATTATCCCCCCTAGGTATACTACAAACTCCAAACCTGGGTCAGGACCCCTGGAGCCAACAAATGGTTCTGTCGCTGGGACCTAGAGAATTTTAAGAAAAGGATCGGGTACTGACAAGCAAACATGAGAGATCTAACACGGAAGTGAATGAGCGCTACTCTGGATGAAAGTACAACACGGAGCGGTAAATACTATCAAACCAATCAAGAAAAGGATCACTCTACCTATAGCCTGCTGAGAAGAGTGGCTACACAAGGTCCACCAGTTACCCCAGCATCAGACTCATGGAAGAACAATCCTTCAACTGAAACCTCGCTAGAAGGAGACATGGTAGTACACCTGAAATTACCAACCTTTAAAGGTGCAGCCAATGATGACATAGATCGTTTTTTGTTCATGGCCGACTTGGTATGGATTGCGCAGGGGGTGGTAAGCGACACTATGAAGAGAGCAGAGTTGTCCCTAACCTTCGAGGAAAGAGCTCTAGACTAGCATATGCAGTACATATCGCAAAATGGGAGCGCATCTCTTCAAGATATTAAGGATGCCCTAAAACAATACTTCCGAAAGTCAAAATCCTACTCTCAGTTGGAAGCAAAAGTAAAGGACTTCAAGCATGGTGCATCTGAATCGGTATGGGAGGCCGATGAGTGATTGAAAAAATCCATCAGGGAAGGAGGGTTCAAATACGACGACAGAGAACACACCGAATGGTTCATTTCTATGTTGTTGCCTCACTTGCATATACCAATGAGCCACCAAACCTTCGAGTCACAAGAAAAAGCCTTGGAAGCTTCCATGAAACTCGAAGCTGCACCCAAGGACGACACTTTGGGAGGGGTATAGAAATTTCAAGAGCATCTCAGAGCCATGCACTTGGAGATTCAGAGCTTATGGACGGAACGGGGAAAAGGAGCTAGCGTAGACCTTTGGTGCATATGATGTCATGTATTTATGAATATAAAGGACTAGTGTCCTTTATTGACGGATTACATGCAGGTAGGAGGACCTAGTCCACTACATATTGGCTCCAGTGGGTCTGCGCTATGGTGTGATGATTTCCAGGTAGCAGGGCTACATGATACGGCCTAGTGCCCTAGGCTAAGTATGGGCGACCTGAAGCAACAGTGGTGTAGGTTCTGCCAGATGGTAGGCCATGATGAGAAGAAGTGTCGCATGTACGACTTGATTATAGATCAAGGAAACTTCTATAGGGTATAATTAGACCCTGCGTCACTGAGATCCCCCATGAACTTCGTTGGCTCCCTAGCAAGGGGCAGGGGAGGTCGAGGAGGAAGCACAGGATGGGGGCAGGAGCAGATGATTTTCTATAACTGCAAAGAGGTAGGGCACTTCGCAAGGGACTTCCCAAATCCCATTAGGAAATCCTGCAAATATTTCCGATAGCTAGACCATGAGATTGAAGATTGCCCAATCCTAATAGCAAAAATGCAAGAAAAATAGCCCACGCCTACGCAGAATGTGCGGAGAGTTAAAACCGAGCTAAGAAATATAGACCTGAATGTGAAATCCATAACTTGCGGTGGGATGGTCACCTGGGGAACGAAGGAAGCACCTGCCAAGGATCCTGCATCCTCTCGATCAAACTTCAGCAAGGGACAAGAAATGATAGCAGCTATTGCGCAGATGCCGACCCACCTCAAGATAGAGGAAGGGGTTGAGCCATTTTTGTAGGCATGTCTAAAGCTGCTACGTAACCTGTAGGCTATAGACAACCTTCAAGCATTAATTCATAGTTGCACAGGTTGGCCTGATCTGACTCCCAGGACCAAGGATGTACACAAGATATATGGCTATAAAAAATGCACCGGAAGAGAAATGCGGTTGAATGTGCAGATTGGAAACTACGAGATGGATCAAGTTATTCTTTATCTTGGATCAAATGCGAACGTATTACCAAAGAAAAAGTGGCAACAAATGGGAGAGCCTAAATTAGAATGGTTCGCCATCCAGCTGCGCATGGAAAATCAACAAAAGATCCCTCTGGGAAGGCTACCAAAAGTCATGGTAGATATCGCAGGAGTGAAATTCATGGTTGACTTTGAAGTAATAGAAATTGTGGAAGATGCGGATCCCTACCCTTAACTCCTAAGACTAGACTGGGCTATAGATATGGGGGGTGTCATCAATCTCAAGAAGCGCAGCATGGTGTTTGAAAATAACAGTATGCACGTAATAGTTCTGCTGGATCCCGCAGAAGGTGCGTGGTATATAGAGCTAGCACGCGATGAGGAAGCAATAGATCAGATTTAAAAATTGACTACGCAGGATGAAGACAGGATTAACCCTACGGAGGAAGGGGTACTTTGCTGGGAAAAAGACATCAAATTCTTTTTTGACTTTGATCAGGAGCTAGAGAATTGGCAAGGCCAGTTGCACGAGGCTTCGGTGCTACGATGTCTTCGGGTCACCAGGACCCTCCGCTGCATCTCCACCGAGGTAAGAGACCTACCCTACCTTGAGGATGTGGTTGACATTGAGGAATTTTTACGTGCATTTGAAGCTAAAGTTCCCACGGAATGTAGGCTAGAGACACTTATGTTAGCCCTGCATGGAGCGCCTGCACGTTGGTGGGATACGCATGGGCTGGTATTCCGCACATGGGAGGAGTGTCAGAGTGGGATGATCCTGCACTTAGGAACCCCAGCTGACAGACAGACCCTGAGGAGAGAGGGTCCACACAGATACTTGCTGACATGGGAAACATAAGGGTGCGATAGGACCTCGCACGAACAAGCTTACTAGGTTACCCATAACCTAGACTTGTGTTCGACTATGGAGTTGCACCAGCCCATGCGCAATTGGGGGAATTTGTGAACCTTTCGGGTAATAGAAGGCACAAGAACACTTGACGCAGCCCTGTCACACATAAACACCTTGACTGCAGGAAAAGCGCGGCTGTCAAAGGGTTTGGTGGCCATTTTGATGGAACGGTACCTGAACTGTGTTACAAAACACCTGGCGTCGACTTTAATTCGGGGTGCGCAAATAGCATGTAGGCATCTTCCAGTGTCTGATGATCCATGGGAGAGCCATTAGGTACGAGTAAAAACTGTTAAACCACTGCACTTTGATAGGAAGGGAGCCTTACCGTTATGCAAGATGGGTGGCTGGTCATCAATGCGGCAATTTATGGTAAGTTTGTTCCAGACGATCGATGGTAAGTTTCACGTAATGGTTACTCTACCATTTGATAGCACTGGATGGTATAAGGACAATAGGATCACTTCACGACAGGCCCCATATTGCCTCTGCTATTCTCCTACTGGATTACTGGGATCGTTGACATTTTCTGGGAAGCCCGTTCGTTTATTGCTATGGCGGACCCTAACCCGTTGAACGCTGCGGCTCCTGCGAATCTGACACCTACAGACATCATGTTGAAAAGGTCTGGGAATTCCAAAGTGGACCAGATGATTGGTCGCTGGCTCCCTACAGAGGGAATTGACTTTGTACCCCGCGCAAAGAGGCCCTACAGCTTCACAACAGGAATTCCTGACCTTTGCAACCCAAGACTAATTGTAGGGCCTAGCTGGATGGCCTTGGATGATATGCAATCACCACGGGCCACCACAAACATTTTCGCTGTCAAGTTGTAGCCAGTCCTACACAAGGATGGACCGAAGCAATATAGGGATATGTTGCAACTTATCCGCAGTCCCGGATTACCGACAAGCGAAAGCCATATTTATTCACTCCTGTGCACTGTTATAGTTAACAACCATGCCCCAACAACTGTGGACATCCAAATCGATTTGGAACAACTATCCCAAGAGGCATTACGAATTTTATACACCGCTATGTTACAAGAGATCCGTAGCCATGCCCGGACTACATAGCGACAACGCGAAATAAACTTGGAAGTTCGAGCACAATGAGTTGCATTGATCATGAACGCAACGAATATGATTAAGGAACAACCTACTCGAGGCATTCAGTTGGCTGAGGTAGCTATGCAGCTCTGGATAGCAGTCCGGTTCCACCCCATGCTTCAACATGTCCAGGAATAATTACGACAGATGAAGGCTGCTTTTGATCAGGTCAAAGATACCCCGCCCTCCCGCATCTCTGTGCAGCACCTAGCCTTTATGGACACAATTGCGAACCTCTGTTATGCCAAGCATGTTGTCAGGAAATGGTTGAAACCCTGGGGCAATATCGCCCTTCAGATCTCCCAGGATTCTCATACCGCCATCGCACGCCTCCACCAGATATTAGAGTAGGTTACCACGGCTCTGAACGACCCTGCCTCCCTGCAGCTTGTCAGTATCGTGCAACGGGCCACTGCCCAAAGTCAGGAAGTGCTTCCTCCTCTCATCATCACTCTCGATACCTTGCGTGCACAGATTGAGGCCGCACCACCACAGTGACTCGAGACGAGTCACAAGATTGTGTTGGGGGACTGTTGGAAAAGGGTCTCCTACGAGCTGCGAAATTGGTCCAATTTTGAATACTTTTGATTAGATTTAGTCTAGCGCAGGGGTTTTGAGGTGGGTCAAAGCCCTGAAAGCATTGTAATGGGTAAAAGGGTAAACCAGGGGTCTGAAAACCATGGGGTGCAAACAATTGGAAAGTATAGGCTAGATTATTATAAATAGAGGAACATTTTGTATTGTAAAGCGGTAGAAAATGAAGAGCTATTGATGCGAATGGTGGTTTAAGTTGTATGTTTGGGTTTTTGGCGAATAGAATCTTGTTGGCTATGTGCGTGGAGATCCAGAGTCCAATTGTGTGCAGACCCTGCTGCTATGTGCGCAGGCTTGGAAGGGATTGTAAGAAGGAATTGATGAATTTATGGATAAGAAAGGTTGATAGAGCATTGAATCTATGAGTACTCTTTGTGTGAATCATTGGTAATTACTGCATTATGTGATTTCTGTATTTAAGTTGTGAAAGACTTGTTTAGTTGTGTTTTCTGTATTTGGATCTGCTCTGTTCTATTTATGTGATGTTGTGCTACTATCATAAAAGTATATAATTATATATCTAGTGCACGTGGATGCGAATAGAAACCTACTTGGTCCTACATAGAACAAGGTGATCTGGGTACCATAGGGCCAAACGCAACTCTGCTTGCCTTACCTATCCTTTCTCAGGGTGCGGAAACATGGTTCCAGCACCCACCCATACTACTTCGGCTGAGACTTTGACCTCCGCAAGTAGGTCACTGCCGAAAGGGCCAGTAGTATAGGGGTTTGTTGGCAAACCTTGAACTCCGAACTTGGGTCAGGACCCCTCGAGCCAATATTTTGTCCAATCAAATATACCATATTCATTCTCTGAGTCGTTATGCCAACATCATTTTGACAAGTGGATATGGTATATAGGTTATTACATGATATGTCAAGATATAGATTCTGAAATAAATTTTGTTAACACATATTGTTGTTCTTTCCAATAACAAGAATTTTAATTCATTTTCTTCCAATATTTACTCATAAATCATATTGGATGTTGTTTTATCAATTATTTCTTCTAAGTGAAGTCTACAACTATAGTTATTTCTAACACAATATATTACGAGATAAAATCCTATCCAAAATTTGGGTTGATAAGCACTATAGCTGAACCAATCATTGGTTTTATATACAACAAATTATTTTGTGTATCATCATTCCATTCACATTTTTGAAATTTCACAAATATTCTAACAAATTTTATGTTCCCTAAAAATAATTGGAAAACTTTGTGACTTATTGGGCGATTAAATTATAATACAACCTTGATTTTTTTATGGTCTATTTATATTCCTTCTTTAATTATGGAAACACAACTTGCATTAGCCCTTATTTTTGTAATGTTGTAAGTAATGACTGTGATTGTAAATAAATTTTATATTATATATCATTTTTGGGATTCAATTGTGTTATGTAAGTCATTCATCTATGACCATTTCCATGAGAGGCAGTCATAACTAACTAATTTTTCATGATTTTTTAATAGTCCACTTAGCACTCATTGCATCGGGTGATGCTCACAGGGGTGAAGAAGTGGGATTTCATCACTTTCGAGGATTTCACCCGGTAACCAGGACTTCCCGGGAGGTCACCCATCCGAGAACTCCTCTGGCTCAAGTGCACTTAACTGTGGAGTTTGTCCCCACAATGAAGCCCACTTAGCTTGCTACCCCATTTGAAAAACCTTAGCAAGTATTGTGCCTCATGAACCATTCAAGTAGAGCTCCCTTTACTATTTATATTTAAGTATAAAGTGTATCCACATTGCATTATATTAGATATAATTTTTGGGATTCAACTGCATTACTTCATTCATCTATGACCATTTGCATGAAAGATAGTGGTAACTGATTAATTTATCATGATTTTTGAATAGTCCACTTAGCACTCATTGCATCGGGTGATGCTCATAGGGGTGAAGAATTGGGATTGAAACGAGTGAAATGAATCAGATAGCGTCAATTATCACCTTTGGGGCTTTCACCAGGTAACCAGGACTTCCTGGGAGATCTCCCATTCGAGAACTCCTCTAGCTCAATAATTATTAACTGTGGAGTATTTCCCCACAATTGATCCCACTTAGCTTGCTACCCCATTTGAAAAACCTTAGAAAGTATTGTGCCTCATGAGAAATTAAACAATTACGACTACCTCTCATGCAAATTTTCATAGATGAATGACTTACTTAACGTAGTTGAATCCCAAAAATGATATCTAATATAATACAATGCGGAAACCCCATATACTCAAATACAAAGAGTAAAGGGAGCTCTACTTGAATGATTCATGAGGCACAATACTTGCTAAGGTTTTACAAATGGGGTAGCAAGCTAAGTGGGCTTGATTGTTTGGAAAAAATCCATAGTTAAGCGTGCTTGAACCAGAGGAGTTCTCAGATGGGTGACCTCTTGGGAGGTCTTGGTTATCGGGTGAAAGCACCGTAAGTGATGATTGATGCTATGTGATTCATTTCGCTAGTTTCAATCCCACTTCTTCAACCCTGTGAGCATCACTCGATGCAATGATTCCTAAGTGAAATATTAAAAAATCATGAGAAATTAGTCAGTTATGACTACGTTTCATGGAAATGGTCATACATGAATGACTTACTTAACACAATTGAATCCCAAAAATAATATCTAATATAATGCACTACGAAAAACCCTTATACTTAAATTTTATATTTTTCTAGAATTGAAGAATGGGGCAGATGGATCAATGGCTTGAGGGGGAGCTAATAGTAGGTTGGTTGGCAGAATAGAAGACCCCACCACCAAACACTTGGAAAGGAAATAATTAGTGGGGGGAAATGCCAACGTTTTTTATGAACCCAACATGTGGGAAAGTGGAAGTGAGAGAACCCCATTGGAAATGAAGAGCCTGGAGGAAAAAGAATAATGGAAAGAAAAATAAAGGTATTTGAAGAGGATCATAATTTTGGATAGGGAATGATAGAATCAGAGAACGCAAGAGAGAGAAAAAAATATGGAGCACAAAATAAAGGGTGTTGCGTGTTGCAAACATTTTTTTTGAGACACATGGGATGTAATTCTCAGTTTTGATGTGTTGGACCAATTGGATTGATGTTTCCAAGTTTAGAATATCAGTGGGAGGCTTAGAGGAGAAATTTGGTGATGAGTGTGTTATGTGGGATTTACGATTGTGGATAAAAGTATCTCCCCTATGTCCAATGGCCAACCTAGAACAATAGAGAGAAAAGGAACCCAACACTTTCCTTAAAGTAAATAAATGATGGAATGAAGCCTACCTGTAATCCACCACATGCTTCGCTACTTCTTCAACTTGAATGCTCCAATTCCATATCCGATTTCCAAAATTAAAACCCACACAATCAGATAACACAAGCCAAGAAACTACGAGATCTATGCAGTATAATCTAATTACTTTATTCAATATATCAACATGGTATTGAAATATATGAAATAATGACATCACATATAGGAAAACAAAGAATTATTTTCATTAATATAAATGGAAGGAGATTACAACAAAAAATAGGTGTTGATATTGTAGAAGAGCTCCTCCAAATTTTCTTTTTCATTCCTTGTTAGAATATGCACCTCCAATCACCCAAAATTCATGGAATAATACCTCTTCACCTCAGCAACATAATGGTAGAATCACTCTCCAAAATCCAACCCCTTGCATATGGAAGGTTGTAAATATATAGAGGAGTGGGGTAAGTTTCGAGTTCTTATCCAATTACCAATATAAGGTCCTAGATACACCTTTGATGGGAGGATGGGATCAAAGGATAAGGGATGGAAACTCCAAAGAAGGATGAGATAGGATCCGAAAGTTTTATTTGAGGTAAATGGTTGTAATAAATTCTGGAAGCTTATAGAAGGAGAAGCTTCCAAAAATTCTCCCTTTTTCCCGAATTTCTAGAACCAATGCATGTACAAAGGGGAGAAACCTGTAGGTGATCAACATTGGCCATACTGGAGAAACTTGTAGGTGATCAACGCTGCCCATATTGGAGAAACATGTAGGTGAACATTGTACAGATGAAGGCCAGGGAGCGTTGTTCATAAAACTCGCTCAAATGAGGTGGTTTCAGGAAGAAACTATGGGAAATGGAGGAGGCATACTTAGGGCTTTGTGCAATGATGTTTACAAGGGGGGATAGGATGTTGATTGATCCCATTAGGAGGCTTAATGACTTGATGTGAAAAAATGTCCTATAACAGAGTGTGTGTTCAAAATGGCTAATAAACCATCGAGTGCATGCTATTGAAGTTGATAAATGACTAATTTATTTCCAAATAAGCTAATAAACCACTGAGATGGTTTTTGTAAGGATGAGAAACCACTAGGTTGGGTGAAAATTCAATGGGGTGCTTACTAAAAGGGGTTGATAAAACATTGAGTGCTTGCAAAGGAAGCTAGTAAACCATTTAGTTATTGCTAAGTAAGATGATAATCCACCTATACAGTGTGCTAGAGGATTTTTAGTTCTCGCCTTGAAAACATAATCGACAAACCATCTATAAAGAAATCCGATACTTCTCGGAAATTGGGCAACACCCAAGATGAAATTAGCTAGGATACTTAAGAAATAACTCCCTTGGTTGATGGATATAGATTAGGGGTAGATAGCTACATGAATGACTATGGTGCGGCTAACCTAAAGTTGGGTTGATAGTTGAAATACCACCTTCAATTTTCAACCATATCTAGCTCTTAAAATAAGTGTAATATATTTTGTATATACTCAAATGTGAATTAATTATCTAATAGGTCTTTTATTGTTGTATCTTAACATACATTAAACTAAATGGCTATTGCAAATTGTTGTATGTCCTTGATGACAAGTTATTTTTTGTGCTCTTTTGGGCTAAGTTGGAATTCTATTTTTATGTGATGGAAGAGAATGTTTCCTTGTCTTAAATGAAATGGTGACTGGTTGTATGAGATATGCAGATAACAGTTATTACAAGTGCTTTGAGAGTCAGCATGGTTATGAAATCAAATAATCTCTATCTTGTTTAATAAAATAATGTATTTTCATATCTTAAGAATGAATTAAACATTATGTGTGTTGTGCATAACAATAATTTATGCATATATTAATGTTTAATTTTTCATTCTCATCTTGGGAGTGCACTAGGATGAATCCAAACCCCATGAAAGCTCAGTATAACCTTAAGTAATTCTTGGAGTCCCTATGTCAATGCATGGACTGCATAGGCTTGTATTTTGATTAAATAAGTCTTTGAATATATATGAGATTGAAAATGGTCACTGTAGACACTGGAATGAAGAACAGATATTTCCCCATCATCCAACATGAAAATTCATATCGCAGTATGCATTCCTTTTCAACGGTATGCGTTAATAATTTTTGCATGGGTTTTTATTGAAAGAAGTAGCAGCACAATGATTTCCCTGTCATCCAACGTTAAATTTCATGTCACACTGCATGTCCCTCACCAATTAAGTGTGTTAATTGTTTTGGAGAGGGGAACAACTGAAAAAAGGCATGGGACAGACTTATTCCCTTCATCTAATTTGAAACTTCACATTTTTCCATGCTTGGTTGGCTTACATTCTTGTTGTGGTGCTATATAACTGTGGAGTGGTGGAAGGATATGAATATGCCTATCCCATGGATCAGATAATTTCACGTCAAACCCCTCTAAATATCTCATAATGTAAAAAAATGATTTTACATTATGGGTATAGCCATGCCAGGCTTTCAAGTAAAGGTTTAGGTGGTAGGTTCCACGTAGGCTAGGAAATACTATGTGGACACCATGTGGATGGTGACATGGACATACGATGACATGGTCCCTACATCGCATGACGGATTGAAGGTAGAATCAACCCTATTGTATGGATAAAAATTAAATTTGTGGATGACATATGGTAGCATCTGAGGGTTCCATGTGGTAAGGTGACATCACCCTAACGTTAGCATAATCTCAAAAATATGTGGGGCTTTGGTAAGACAGGGGATGTGGTGTTGAATTTCATGCCTACTAGGTGGTTCCATTGGTTATGCCATGTAAGATGGAATGGGAGGTGTAATGCCAAATTCATCACCCATAGATGAACAAGTGACTAACACACCCTCTATCTAACACCAAACTTATTTATTTCCCCTGTAGTCAGAGCATGGTTAAGAATAGCAAGATAGAGAATTTATCCACTAGTTAATGTGTGACACCTAATGGATTATGCACCACCACATTGGTTAACTTTTCAAAATACAAGGGGGGCCTGAGGATAACAACCAGTATAGGCCTCCCATCGACCAAGGATAACACATGGAGAAGTTTATATTAGGGAACGTAAATGGGGTTAGTCATTGAAGTGACACAAATGTGGACCCCCCACTTATTAATTGTTTGAGAGGTAAGGAGGAATAATTTATGTAGGTCATTGATCTATTTGGGTCGATCTCATGAGGGTTTTAAAGTGTTAATTTCTAACCCTTGGTGCTAGGAACATTGGTTTTGTAGAAGCCATGTTGGTCTAAGAACGATGTTGCAGACCCACATATGCCACTTGGTAGTGCCACATGGCGGTACAAGCTGATGTGGGAGGAATTAATTATGAGAAAATATTCAAATGGGCATAAGTTTCAATTGAGGAGTAAAATTGAGTTAAGAATTTATATCATTAAAAATATCTCAATGATCTAAACGTGATGGTGGCATTTTATTTAAGGATCAAATAGGTTGGAAAAATACGATGTTTGTAACCCCAAATTCATAATCGACCTCGAGGAGAAGGTAAATTTTGAGGTAACACTCTTCACTTCCTAAGAGTAACCCAATGTTGTGCGAGGGAGTGTTACGAGGTGTTATCATATCATGATTTAGCACTGGACTTGAAGAGGATAATGTGCACACACACATAATGCATATTCTAATATGTTAGTTCCCTTTTATGTTATAGATGTGTGTTGATTTTCAGTGACAACTTATATAATTCTTATCTTAACAAAAATTTTGATTGGTTATTTTATCTTTAAATATGCATACTAACTAATATTTAATTTTTTGGATGGTTTCACATCAACACGCATATTGAAAATAAGATGAGGTGATGGTTACTTATTTTTATTTGCATTTTTGTTGGCTAATAGTTGTGTATGTGTAGCAACACATAAGCATACATAAAGAAACAACAAGAGAGTAAAAAGGATCAATAGAAGCATGGATCAGTGTGGAACAAATATGTCACAGCCTGATTAAGAAGAAGAGTCATTTGGTGAAAGGAAGCATGTATACTTTCCTAACTGGGGAAACCCTTAGAATCCTTGAAGCTGAATTGAGATGTTGCAAAGTGAAAAATGAAAATATTGTTAGAGGAGAAGAACAATAAGAAGAGGTAAATGCTGTAATATTGCAAAGCCTATCAGGCCTGTAAAGGTAGAAGCAATAGGAGAATGGTGCTAGTTACATAGAACATAACAATTAAAAACCTATCCTATTGATGAGGCCCATCAATATTTATATTATGAGGGTCATGATGCCATCCTCCAGCCTTAAAACTATCTTTTTATCACATGTATTCACATTTTTGGTTATGTTATTCTTAGTGAGAAGTGTAAAACATGATTTTCATATTATGTGGCCTTATATGGTTTAATTGCAGGAAAATATATCATTTTTTTGATACTTACCATGAAGGGGATCAGATGCAATAGAAAGGAGAGAATATAGGGGGGTTTTCCACCTTCTTAACTCTCTAAACCAGCTTGGGATCACGATACTCTCTCTCATCAATTTGAGTTCATAGGTAGCGAGGCCACTACTAGTGCAAGTGAAGCTAAAGGAGGACAAGATCCACCATTTTCGAGATGAAGGAGGAAATCACTCCTATTTTCAAGGGAGTTGTTGCAACTACCCTTTTTGTATAAATAAGCAACTAGAAGAACTCATTATGTTTCAAAGTTTGTTTTCAACTAGGTGTAGCTATTGAGATCAATATATTGGCACTATTATTTTGAACTTTTATCTTATGTAAAAGAATTTTACGTTATGATAATGAGAAATTGGTTATTAAGTTTCTTCTTAGGTAGATTCAGAGAGCTGGAACCCTTGTGTTTTGCCCCAAACTAGTGGTTTAGGTCCCTCTTATGTATTTTTGTTTCTCTTAGCTTCAATTATTTCTTAGTTTATTGCATTTCAGTAGATATTAATCTATAAAAACCTATGGTTGTATCCTCTACATCACCTCTCTTGTGGGAGAATGAGTGGAAAGATTTACAACCACAATCCATAAATATTGTGTTTATGATTTCTTGGAAATATATTAGTGTTAGTTTTTATATTTTACATTTTCTTTTTGTAGCTTAGAATTTAGTTTAGTGATTAAATTAATGTTCTAACATAAATTGTATTTTATTTAGTTTCAACTCATCTTTTCCATCATAAGTTATCTCATTTTTTTAATCATAAGTGGATGAATGAATGTGATTGATTGCAGTGCTATGTTGATCTACAAGAAATTTCACCTTTACCGCTTCCATCTTGAGCTCCTTCACCTTCTCTTTCCACCTCCAAAGTTTGTCCCAAAACTCTGTTTGATAAATCATTTTTCCTAGTATATTGTGAGTACTCATCCTAGTGTAAAATAGGCCTCTGAGAGGCTCTAAGCTTGGCTAGGGGCTTAGCCCAACCTCCCTTCATTTTATTCAACCTACATCTGCCTATCCATACCCTCAAGACATCATTTTCATCTTCAAAATCTACTCGGAAGCCCTCTTGTAGCATTACATGCCCTATTATAGAAACACAGGGCTCCTGTGGCAGCCACCTGTAGCAAGCTTGTAGCACCACTTTACTTCATCATTTTTTATCTCCACTAAAAATTTGACTCAGTCAAGATGAACAATTACCCACAGCTATAATTTGATGATTAGGGTAATCTCCTAGACCACTCCAAACATTAATTTTCTTAACTGCAAAAACATACTATAATTGGTTCTTTTATAACAACTATGATGCAAGTAGGATATTGATTCTCAAGAAAGTGTGAACTAGGTAGATAATGCATGCAAGCATGATATGTAGATTTATCAATTATGCAAGATAAAATGGTCTCCATTATGCAAGTATATTTAGTAGTTTAATGGATTCTACAAGATAAAATAGCTTTATTTTTACAAGTATATTAGCCTTTGTCCTTTCATGAATTTATTAGTTAACATTTACAAGTTGAACCAATAGAATTTCTACTTTAATAATTAGAATTAATTTCCAATTTTACCTTCATTAACCAAATTTGATTCCAATTCAGTGGGAGGAATGATCTTTGAGTACTTTTGATCTAATGTCATAGTTGAGGGTGACATGAGTAGAATCTCATCTACTTTACATATAAAACTGTCACCTCTAAGTTTGTATGAATCTCAGGTTGATAAATAGATTTGAGGAGCCCTTGGGAGTTGCAACACTCTTGGTGCAATACCAGGGCTCACCACTTGTCATAAGCCGAAATGAAAATATTGGATACCAATAGGTCTAGAGGAAGAAAATCAAGGAAAAGGAATAGGCATGCAAAAGAAGGCATGGTTCTACATAGCACTTTGGAAAGAGGATCAAGTATCCTTGACAGATAATTATATAATACCATTAAGAGACACCATCATCAGAGGAGAAGAAATAATATCTTGATTCCATAGAAGTTCAAGAAAGTAAATCCCCATACCTTTGATGTAGATGTGAATAAGGATGAATAGGAAAAGGATTGGTTGTTGGTGATGAAGAATTATTTGAAGGTACATGATTATTGTAGGAACATGAAGTTTAGAGTATCTATTTTCAATTTGAAACGAAAAGCTAATATATGGTGGGAATATTTGAATAATGTTAAAGACTTCAAGGAGAAAGAGATGTCATGGAGAAATTTTGATAAATTCTTCTCAGAGAAATACCTAGCGAAAAATTATTATGACAATAGGGCTAGATAATTCTATGAGAAATAATTGGGGAAATTGAAAATTAATGACTACACAATCAACTTCAATAGAAAGTACAGGGATTATCCTAAGTCTAAGGAAACCAAGGAATAAATCTTTTGGATGGCCATAGAACCTAATGAATCCTTATAATACTATGAGGAAAGCTCTTAACTTAACTATAGGAGGGTCAACTGTACCCTTGATCCTAAGTCACTCAATCTAGTTCTTCTTCGAGGGATGAGGGAGGAATTTTTGAAAACCATAAACATGTTATCTAGAAGATATATCTATAAATTATCATATGATTACATCAAAACTGTGTTCAAAAATCACTCTAGGGTTGCTAGGAAGAAGTGTACGGGTAGTGAAGGCCTGGTGAGTTCCTCTCCCTCCACAACATCCATAAAAAATGAGATAGGGAACATGTTGGAGGATTTCAAAATTGAAATTATTCATACCTTTGCATTGCATATGGATACCATGCAAATCAAGAGAAAACAAGATGAATCCGAGAGGGATCTACCTATTTTTTTTCCCTAGATGCACTAGAAGACACCCTAGGAATGAATTCCCAATGAATGTCATAGAAGTTTTCTCAGTTGTTGAGGAAAACCATGAAACAGAAAAATTTCCTTCTTTTCCAAGCCTAAAAGTTGTATACCAAGGGGTAGAAGGTGGGTCAGAGAGTTAATAAAAGGAGGCCTCGAGGACCTCATCCATACAACAAGGGCATGCAAGGTGCACAATATACTCATTACGACTCAAATCAGAATGCACCTTTGCAATGTTGGTACTCTTCCAATCATCCATCATGGCCCACACCTTTTTCTTGGCCTTATGCCCCTTCATATCCTCCTCAACCTATCAATCATCCTTTTCAGCCATATCCTCCACAACATCATCAATGGAGCAACCCATCACAAGGATGGTGGCTTGAAATCAACCAGCCTCTTGCTTTATTTCCTCCACCCTGACCTCAATCATAGCTCACTCATCCTAATCCACCTAAGCAACCTAAAATTCCAGCTCAACCCAATCTGAGCTCGAACAACAAGAAAGTATAATAATTACAATGTGGAGAGACATCTTATCCTTCTTATGTTGTGGAAATCTAGGAGATCAACCTTCGGTCTGGGAGAGTGCTCCTAGATAGCCATAAACCTTCTACGCCTTAATATATTGGAGAGGATAAGGAAGAGATAACTCCTCAAGTAAATCCACCTCCTTTTCTTTAAAGGTTGATCCACCCAAGACAACACACCCCAAAAGAGATTGAACTTCTGGAAGAAATGAATAATGTTTGTGTCAAGATACCCCTCCTCCAAGTTATTAAGGATGTTCCCATATATAATAAGCTTTTCAAGGATAAATGTTTCAAAAATAATGGGAGAAAAGGGAAAGACACCCCCACCATCAATTTTGTTGGGATTATCTAATCTGATGTTGGGGAGAGTGATATTTCCAAAATACCTAGACCCTAGAAGCCTAGTAGTGGATGTGCACATTGATGGAATTATAGTCCCTAATAGTCTGATTAATTTTGGTGCTGCAATTAATGTGATGACTAGGGACACCATGCTAAATCTAAATCTCCAAGGGGATTTGAAGAGGATCATCAAAGTGCTACAACTTGCAAACATATGCACAATAGCTCCTGAGGTAATTGTATAGGATGTCATGGTCTCCATCGACTCTTGGCAGTATCCTGATGATTTCCTAGTTCTCCATCCCAAAACCAATTTTAATGGTTATCCTCTCATCCTAGGAACACCTTGGTTGGCCACTATTGATGCATATGTTACTTATAGGGATGAAAACATGACTATTAAGAATTGTCCTTTATCAAAATAGTTGGTATTGTATGCTCCTCCTCATCCTTTTATTGAACATGATTTACCCTTGTGGTTAGAAGATGAGGAAGAGGATGAATTGTATCAAACAACCCCCTACCCAATCTACAGTCTATATATTGTTATAGGATGGGGGAAACCTGATGAAAATGACCTCATTGATCATATCCTTCAAAACCAACCTCCCACTACCATTCCACTTGATCAACTTATGAAATACTCTGAGAGTATTCCTTGGACTTAATTATGCTTGGTTGACTCAATTCCTAAACATGTGAAATTTTTAGTGTTTGGCCCACCCACAACCTTAAAGATAAACCCCTCTCTCTCGTCCAAACAAGAAGAACAATTGTGCAAGATACTGAGAGAACACTTTAATTATTTCTCTTGGGATTCTAAAAAATTTAGAGGGGTGCATCCCTTGGTTTCTACTCATCAGATTTACATCAAAAGCGATGCAAACCTGTGCACAAACCCCAGAGGAGAATGAACCCAACTATTAAGTACATTGTGAAGGAATAATTATAAAATTTGTTGGATGCAGGGTTCATATACTCCATCTTAGATAGTGGGTGGTGTCCCATCTAGTTCTATTCCCAAAGAAGAACGAGAAGTCGAGGATCTGTGTTAAATATAGAGAGAATAAAAATGCCACAAAGAAGGACCGTTTTACTTTTCCTTCCATTGATTAAGTCCTAGATGGACTTGCAGGATATAAATTCTTTTCTTTCTTAGATGGATTTAGTGGTTACAATCAAATATAGATCATCCCTGAAGACAGACAAGACCACATTTACATGCCCTTGTGGTAGCTTTTCCTATAGAGCTCTCCCATTCAGTCTATGCAATTCCCCTGCTACTTTTTAGAGGGAATTTTTAAGTATATTTTTTGAACTCTTTCATGACTCTCTTGAAATATACATGGATGATTTCACTCCTTATGGGCGTGACATCCAGGAGGCTCTCACTAATCTATGTAAAGTTTTGAAGAAATTTATAGAAATGAATCTATCATTAAGCCCTAAGAAATGTGAATTCATAATTAATGCAAGGACTATCCTTGGTCATTCCATATCCAAGGAAGGGATATAGGTTGACCCAAAAAAATTTCCCATCATCAAAAATGTCCCTACCCCTCAAAATCAGAGAGATGTTAGGAGTTTCTTGGTATTAGTTGGGTATTATAGGATGTTCATCAAAGACATTATTAAAGTGGTTTCACCATTGTTTGGATTAATGGCCAAGGATTTAGATATTTATTTGAAAATAAAATGTCATGAGGCCCTTGAAATATTGAAATAAAAACCAACCACTTCACCCATCCTTAGGGGTACCAACCATGCATTTTCTTTCCATATCCATACTGATGCTCAGACAAAGACGTGGGGGCAACCTTTGAACAAGTAGAATATAAATTTCCTTATGCCATCTATTTCATTAGTAATAATATGTCTAAAGTTGAGTTGAATTACACTGTCACTGAAAAAGAAATCTCGGTTGTAGTACATTCTTTGAAAAAATTCAGGCACTATATCACTGGATATCAAAAAAAATTTCACATTAATCATGTTACCATTAAATATTTGATAATTAAGCCTGACGTGAATACTAGGATAATTATATCGTTGTTATTGTTACAAAAAAATTATTTCACTATTATTGACAAACCAGGGAAAGAGAAAGTGGTTGTAGATTTATTTTCCATACTGAATTTTCATGCAGGTAATGAGGAGATGGTGGATGATCAACTTCTAGATGAAAACCCCTTTTCCATATCAGTTCTTTCACCCTAGTTTGCTGACATAGCCAACTACCTAGTTGTTGGGAGGTTTCCTCCTAATCTGTCATTTAGGGAGAAGATAGATATTGTAGGAAAAGCACCCCTTTCCCTTGGATTGGGGGCAGTATTTTCAAAATGGGACAAGATTAGATCTTGAGGATATGTGTAAGGAAAGAAGATGTCTTTGAAATCCTCTTATCATTCCATGATGGACCTTTTGGGGGTAATTTTTTTGCTAAGAGGACATCCTTTAAATTTCTATAGGCTAGTTACTATTAGCCCACATTACATCAATATTCAAGGAGATACACCACCAGATGTGATCAATGCCAAAGGAGGGGAAAGCCCACACCAAAGGATGAGATGCCATTACAACCTCAACTTGCCTTAGAGCCATTTGACAAGTGGGGCATGTATTTCATTGTGCCAATTGATCCACCATCAGGAAAAAAATATGTATATCATTATGTGCACTAACTATTTGAAAAAGTTGGCTGAGACCAAGGTAGTCAAGGAAGAAAATCAATAGAAAGTGGTTGATTTTTTAAGATAAAACATTTTCTACAAGTTTAGGTATCCAAGCGAGATAGTCACTGATCAAGGAGAACAATTAACATCAAATATGACTAAGTATCTCTTGAGGTAGCACCATATCAAACACAAGACATACACTGCCTATCACCCTCAAGGAAATGGGCAAGGAGAGGTTGCAAATAGAGCATTGGATAGCATCCTCACCAAGGTAATTAGCAGCAGTAGGAGATATTTGGAAGACACATTAGTAGCGGCCACTTGGGCCTATAACACCACTTCGAAGACCACCGTTGTGTTCACTCCATATGATTTGGTTTATGGGAAGAAATATCTTCTTTATAATGAGTTTGAATATGACACTTTGAGAATGGTAGCTCAATTGGACTTGGATGTCACCAAAGCACAACAAGAAAGGTTTCTCCACCTGAATGGATTATATGAGATCATAATGCAAGCTCTCCTACACACTAAAGTCATACAATTGTAAAGGAAGGTCTCGCATGACAAGCATATTAAGGAAAATAATTTTCAAGAATGGGATTGGGCCTTATTATATGATTCTAGGTTCAAGGATTCTAAATGGAAACTAATGAAAATATGGTTGGTTCCATACCTAATAGAAAAGTGTCATGAAAATGGATATGTCCAAATCAAAACCATTGATGAGGAATGAATTTCCTTGATTTTAAATGGTCATAGGTTGAAGCTATATATAATAACTCTATCAAAGGAATACTTTATCAGTTCAGTAAGAAAAGAATTATAGTACACAACATTCCTATAAAATTGAAAAAAATTAAAAAAATTTCTGGATGAAAACCTCTACGAGGAATATGAGGCCAACTCTAGGGTTGAAAACCTCTCTAAGGCAGCCCAAGAGAAAAAAATAAAAAGAAAAAAAATAGTAAAGATCCCTGGGTGAAAATTTCCTCTGAGGCACCTAGGGAAGACATGCATGTTGAAAACCTCCTTAGAGGCAGCCTATTAGTCTCAAGATAAAAAAAAGGGGCGGGGGGGGGGGGGGGGGGGCGGGGGGCGTGGAAGAAGAATACAAGGAAGAAGCTTATACCATGTCTTCTAAATTTTCTCTTATTTTGTAGGATTGCACATAGTGGAATATTTTATGACTGTAGGCCAAAACCTGTAAGCTACCATCTATCCTTCCACCCATCCACCTCATATCCATCCTCTCCATTCATATGACCATATCTCTCCACCATCCTATCAAGAAGAAATTCGAATTTCACCTCGTCTCTGTGATGCTAAAGGAGGTCTGGTAATGCTACAAGAGGAGCATGAGAAGCTACATGAGGGAGATCCAAGGAGAAGGATAGCCCAAAATACCATTATGGCTCTAATAAATGATAAATAAATTCCTCCAATTATTTTTCCATCATCCATACATCACCCATCCACTCCAAATCACAAAACTTTGCTCAAATTCTCCACTCTATCCTACCTTAAAAAAACACATAGCCAAAATTTTCTATTCCTATAGTATCTACACTACTCATTCATGACTCAAAAATTTTCCTCCGGACCTTTCATCATCTCCCTTGACACCCTCATGAAAATTGAATACTCCAAAGGAATATCAAAGGATTGCTACAGTAAGAAATCTTCTCCTGTAGCAGCCTGCGCAAACACGTCAACAATCACTGATATTATTTTTTTTCCCACCATCAGAAGGGATGATGAAGCCTTGTTTACAACTATGAAGAGATAGGTCACCCTCAAGGAGGCTTTCCACCACCAGCAACATCATGGACATCAGAGAAGCACCTGCACACACAAAAGTGACAGTCAAGATATCATCAATAATGAAGACATGCACAAGAAATAAGTCAAAGAGTCAACTGCCTTGATATTAATGATATATCGTCCATCTCTAGCATTAAAATTACTATAACAGTTTGATCCACATGTAGGCTCAGGTATGGAAACCCTCACCTCCTCTTTATGCATAAAATGACTAAAATGTGTTTTGAGCGGGAAAATGTGTTTTAATAGGCAGGAGGTGGCCAATGAAATTGGCCACCCTTAAATAGTAAATTAATGTTGATATTTAGTCACTCATACAATGTGGAGGTTTCAAATAAAACTTAGTTGATGTCATGAAAGTGGGGTGATAATTATAGGCAAGGAGAAATGATTAAAAAAAGTGGGAATGGTCCAAAAGAAGAAACATGTGTAGATTCCATGTCACCACAATGCTCCAATATTTCAACTCAAAAACGGAATATTATGTTCTATAGATTTATTTCTCTTGCACATTCGCTCATTTCAAAAATAGTTAGAGAGAGGACAAGTTCTTGTATGCCACCGAGGAGTTGTGAACCCTGTTTTGCAACTATTATAGAAAGGAGCTATAAACAGGTCTGAAATTGCTATAGGAGGGTTGAGAGTCTACTACAGGAGGAACTAAAGGGTGAGAAGGGGCCATAGTGGTTCAAATTGGTCTTATAACTATCATAGACATCCAGATATTCTTGAAACAAGGTAAGTAACATCCACCACCCTTTTTCTTACACCTAATTTCATGAAAATTATAGCATGTGGTAGTCTAATTGTGTAGTAGAAGGTCTCTCTAAGGATTTTAATGGTTAGGAACAAGAAGATAATTTGTTAACACGAATTCTAGAATCATTTTCACTCATTTCTACTAGGGATTTGAGCATTGTCTCACCACTTAAGTTATTAAAAAAAGGAAACATTTCCCTCAACTACAAAAAACCAAGGAGGTACAATAGAAGAGATGGGTGGAGGATTCAACAAAAGGGGATCCTCAGAAACCAAAAGGATTCAGATTCACACTCTTGTAGTAAATATATTTAGAAGATGCCAATGGTTAGGTTCCTTTGAGTTTTTAAATGGGTATGATGATGACCTTGCACATGAATTTTCCATGACATTGCATTCCTAAGGAGAGGACAATGCCAACATTTTTGTAATATGGTTAGGCATATCTCTCATCCATGAAACCATTAGCAAAGTGACCACTCTATCTTTAGATACTATATGGAACAAGGAAGACAAGGCAATGAGTGTCCCAGCTAGAAATAATTTCTTCATTTTGAAAGATAAGCCCGTTGAGGACAAGAATGAAGTCAGAAGGGAAAGCCTACCTTATCCTTGGGATGAGCTGGCTTACCATATCCTCAAGTATATATCCTATGAATAAAGAATTAGTGTGGTATATTCTTATTATTTCATATTACTCCATGATTTTATATTCAAGGTGGAATTTACTCTCCCTAAAAGACTTAGTGTGCCCCACTTTCTCTTACAATCAATCATAGAAATGATTCAAAAGGTGAGTGAGGGAAAATACCAAAATTTAGCTCACCATGGCCTCATAAAATTTTTAGTGATGGATGCTTTAAGAAACTTGAGGTTCCTTATCCTATGGACTAAATTTGTGGACATGGATAGGGAGGCATTCATAGGAACACAAGCCATCACCCCTGGGGAGACACCAACCTCTACAATTGGAGGTAGAGAGGGTAAAAGAGAGGAGGAGGAGATAGAAAAGATAGAAGAATAAGAGTGAAAAACAAAGGAAAAAGAGACAACAGGAACAGAGGAAGGAGAAGAAAAAAGTGAAGAAGAATAAGGGAAGAGATAAGTGGAAGAATCAATAATCCCTAAGAAAACTTCTGAACCCTAGGAAGCAGAGGAAGAACCACCTCAAACAAGTTTATCTCTAGCGGTTAGTGAACAATAAGTAGTTGAAACATTAGTTACACTGGACACACCTATCAAGCCCAAAATGAAGCAACCAAGAAAAGGTCCCCTCTATTTCAAGACAAGAAAAAGCACCAAAATTAAACTAGGGCAACCAAAAACTCCGACAAGGGTCCCGATCATCATTGAAGAATCACCAAGTAAGAAAGGACAGGTAGGACCCACGAAAGGAAAAAATAAAGAGGCCACCTCTCATAAAACCAAAACAAAGACACACCTAACATCTGTGAGCGGGCCCACCACTAGTTCAGCTGCCTTCAAGAATCCAAAGACACAAGCTTCCCTTGAAAAATCAAAAAAAGGGAAGCTACAGGAGGGGTAGGGTTTTCTACAAGAGGGATAGAGTGTGCTAAAGGAGGGGCAGGGTGTGCTACAGGAGGGAAAAATGGAGCTACATGAGAAGAAAAAGGAACCACAGGAAGAAGTAGCCTCCCAAAAAACATTTGAAAATGACTTCCCAAAGCTCAAAGAGCCTAGTCCACAACCTATTCTGGGGTCCTACTTTAAATTCATTGAAGGAGGAAGGATCATGCCTAAAACACTTTCCACTCCACTCATTTATGAGCTATAAGTAGAGAGAAGAAGGACCCACAGGTGGATACAAATTTATAAATCTAAGAATGTGGAATATGTGGTACTTATGGAAGAAAATTCCATTGAGATCGGAAAATAATTGGTTAATTTGAGACTTGGGGATACTATGATCAAAGAGAAACTACAAGCAGAGAACATAAGTCTGAAAGAGAGTTTGTAGGAGAAATAAACCCAACTTGCCACCATGACAAGTCTCTCTATGGAAGCCCTGTAATGCAGGAATCCTTCAAAAAAAAATTCTCTCTTTCTCAAATATTATTGTTTATAGTACTAGATTAAGATATTAGAACAATATGGCTCTCTGCACTTCCAAGACTACAAGTAGTTTCTTGAGTCTTGCAAGGAAACTATTATGGAGGACATGGAAAAGGAAATTGAATTATACATGCACAACTTGATTTTGACTGATCTAAATTTCTGGGACCCCAATTCAAGATTGGGAGACATGTATATCATGTCTTTAGCATATTTATTATTTCATGAAGAGAAAAGGGTTAAGGAGGACAAAAAGGAAATGACACAAGAGGAGAAGGAACCTTTTTACATCAAGGAAAAGTTGGTGATTCCTAAGGCTTTGATTAGTAATCATAACCTTATCTCTTATGATGCAACTTTGGAACCCAAATACATTAAAAACCAGGAGCAAACCATCCTAGAAATTAAAAATGTCTTTAGAATGTTTGGAACACAAATCCATCTAGCCTTCTAGAACATATGGAATTCCTTCCACCACAATCTACATGTCCAAGAATACCACTCATATGAAAGTCTAAGAAATGCCCTGGAAAAAACAACATTATACAAGAGAGTCATGCAGAGAATGAAAATCCAATCGATAGGACTAGATCTCAGTCCAACTTTGCTGCTAGAAAGGACCAAGCATAAGAGAGTGGGAATGGACTGAAATTTAGAAAAATATAGGATTTTACCCAGAAAAAGGTGCACCATCTAGGTGCCTTGGGATGTCAAAGAGGCCACCAAGGCCTTGAGAGAGCTTCACATGGATGATTGAGTTTCTCAGAGGATGGGCGACACCTTTAGTATGGGGGTGGTGATGAGGCCCATCAATAGGTATATTATGAGGGTCATGATGCCATCCTTGAGCCTTAAAAATATCTTTTTCTCACATTTATTCACATCTTTTGTTATATTATGCTTAGTGAGAAACGTAAAATGAGTTTTTCATAGTATGTGGCCTAATGTAGTTTAATTGAAGGAAAATTGAGAATTTTTTAGATACTTACAATGAAGGGGCTCAAAGGAGAAAACAATGAGAGAATGTAGGGGGTTTTTCCCCCTCCTCAACTCCCTAAATCAACTTGGGATCACAAAACTCTCTCTCATCAATTCGAGTTCATAGGCAGCCAAGCCACTCCTAGTGCAAGTGAAGCTAAATGAGGACACGATCCACCATTTTCGAGATGGAGGCAATCACTCTTATTTTCAAGGGAGTTGTTGCAACTACCATTTTTGTATAAATAAGAAAGAAGAATATCTCATTAGGATTCAATTTTTTTTTTTCAACTAGGTGTAGCTATTGAGCTCAATAGCTTGGCACTATTATTTTGAAATTTTATCTCATGTATAAGACTTTTATTTTTTGATAATGAGAATTTGGTTATTAAGTTGCATCTAAGGTAGTTTTAAAGGATTGAGACCCTTGGGTTTGGGCACAACCCAGTGTTTTAGGTACCTCTTATGTATTTGTGTTCATATTAGCTTCAAATATTTCTTATTTATTTCATTTCAATAGATATTAATCTATAAAAACTTCTGGTGGAAACCTCTACATCACCTCTCTTGTCGGAGAATGAGTGGAAGGATTCACGACCACAATTAAAAAATAATGTGTTTATGATTTCTTGGAGATATATTAGCATGATTTTTCGTGTTTTACATTTTTTTGTAGCTTAGAATTTAGTTTAGTGATTAGATCAGTCTTCTGGCATAAACTAGATGTTATTTAAACTCAACTCATCTTTTCCATCATAAGTTATCTCATTTTGTCAATGATAAATAGATGTATGCATGTGATTGATTGCAGGGTTGTGTTGATTTATAAGAAAGGGCGCCTTTACCACTTCCATCTTCAGCTCCTTCACCTTCTCTTTCCACCTCCAAATTATGTTCGAAAACTCTGTTTCATAAGTCATTTTTCTTAGTATTATGTGTCCACTAATCCTAATGCAATATAGGCCTGTAAGAGGCCTTGAGATTGGATAGGGGCTAAAACCAACCTCCCATAATTTGCTTCAATCTACATCAACCTCTTCATACCCTCAAGAAATCCCTTTCATATTCATCCTTCTTGACCTCTCCATCAAAGGTATGGGTCTTTACTTTCTGGAACTCCTCTTCCATCGAAATATTATTGATTCTCCTCTAAACGATGGTGTATATTAATGGTAGTATATATGAAAGATGGATTTTTTTCTAATCAATAGCCCGAAGAATCTCATAGCTCTCTTGAACCCAGTCCTTGACCCCCAAGACCTTTTTTTCTCCAAAAATCATATCAAAAAAAGTAATTGCATCATTAAAGATCTCGGAAAGGGGAAATACCAATGGATAAGTGATAAGTCATGTTATAACATAAATCCCCCAAATGTAGTCATTTGGCCCACATTCTCTTCTGCCCCATCACATAGTTTCATAGGTACACCTCCAACCATTTATTCATAATCTTGAACTTCCCATTAGTTTGGGGGTGATAACTAGTGTTGTGTATAAGCTCAGTCCCCACTGAATGGAATTGCTCTTACCAAAATCCCCCATCAACCTATTTTCCCTGTCACTTACTATGGTCTTGGGAAGACCATGCAACTGAAAGACCTCCCAAAATAAAAGCTCAGCCACATGGGAGGCTAAAGACCTCGATGGGAAAGAAAAGAAGTGGTAAAAATTGGTTAGTTTGTCCACTACTACATAGATGCAGTCTCTCCCCTACACTGGTGGTATACTCATGATGAAGTCTATAGATACTCTCTCCCACTTCCTCATTGTAATGGGAAACGGTTGTATCAATTCAACTGGATGAGAAAACTATACCTTGTTCCTTTGGAAATATATGCACTCCCTCACATGCCTCGGAACATCTCCTTTGAGACCCCTCCAAGAGAATATCTCTCTGACAATGTGACATGGCTTGAGGAAACTGGGGTGCCATGCTAGTGGAGAATCATGTGCATCCTGCATGATCCTCTCCTTCAACTGTGATCCTGGGACCAAATAAATTTAATCCTTGTAATAGATCATATAATCCATCACTCATAATTGGTCATCCTTGTGTGTACCATCGAAAATATCATAAGCCTTCCTATCCTTGGAAAACTCAACCAATAGTTGATCCTTCTAATCCTGCGTGACATCCATCAAAGTTAGCATTGTTGGTCTGCGTGAAAGGGCATCAACTACTGCATTTTGTTTTTGCTTCATGTATTCAATCTCAAAATCATAAGCTTAAAGCTTACTCACCCACTTTTTTTTCCTCTCCTCCACTGACTACTGCTTAATGAAGAATCAGAGATTGTTTCTATCCATCTTCACCTTGAACTGGTTTCCCACTAGATACTTCCTGAATTTGGCTAGTGCTTGAATCACTACCAACATCTCCTTATCATCCATTCGATATAGCCTCTCATGAGGCAGAAAATTATTGCTTTCAAACACAATGGGATGGCCTCCATGTGTCAAAATGAAACCAACACCTTCACCGAAGGCATCACACTCCAGCACAAAAGGGTTGTGTGTTGTGAAACCAACTCCAAAAATAGAAGAAAAGAGATATCAACACCTTAGAAATAAGACACTTCGAGGGGGCAACCTCCAACACATTACATGAAAGAACAATTCTTGGATGATACAAATTACAAAACCTCCTTTCTATATATAGGAGTCCATGGGGCCAGAAATGTAATCCTAGTGGGGCCACAATGTAATCCTAGCCGACCTAAAAATAATAATTTAAGGGCACAATAATAAAAATATGGGGGTTACAGGGGTACAATAATAACAATAAGGGGGTTACACTAACAACAGTAAGGGGATATACTAGTAATATAGGGACCTAACATGCCCATCTCCTTCAAAAAAGTGTTGTCCTCAACGCTTGAGTAGCTCTGGGTGCTTCTGTATAAAATTCTCATCCTCCCATGTAGAATATTCAGTGGGTAAGTTCTTCCACTTGGTGAGATACTCTGAAATTGATCGATTCTGTAGCTGTCGAGTTCTTGTTTCTGTGATCGCTTCAGGTTCCAATATAATTTTTCCTTCCTCATCAAGTTCTGGCAATATTGTTTGAACTGGATGATTTTCACCTATAACCTTTTTTAAGCATGAAACATGGAAAACTAGATGCACTCGTAAAGAAGGAGGAAGCTCCAATTTTTATGCCATAGTACCAATATTTTGCAACACCTTGTAAGGACCATAGTACTTTAGCGATAATTTATTATCCGTCTTAGCTTGCTTCAGGGACATTTGTTTGTATGGTTGTAACTGTAAAAATACCCATTCTCCTACATCAAAACTTCTCTCGCTGTGATGTTGATTTGCCTATTGTTTCATTCGATTTTTGCCAAATTCAAGTTATCCTTTAAGAGTTGGATAAATTCTTGTTGATGCTCGATGTGATCTTCCACTACTTGAACCTTCAATTTTTTTCTTAAAGATGATGTGATGGATGGTGGATGATATCCATAAAGTGCCATAAATGGGGTCATTTTTGCTACGATATGGAAGGAAGTGTTATACCACCATTCAGCGAGAGGTAACCACTTGACCCATTGTGTTTATTTATCAGATTCAACACAATGAAGATATCCTTCCAAACATTTATTTACTATCTCAGTTTGACCATTGGATTGAGGATGATAAGATGAGCTATGAGCTAATTGAGTACCCAAACAAGAAAATAACTCTGTCCAAAATTTTCCAGTAAAAATGGGATCTTTGTCGCTCACAAACCCTTGGGTTTTCATATGGCACTGGTGTGTCAATGTCGCTAGCAAATGGATGAGATAATGCACAAAAGCATGCATACTTGGTAAGTCTATCAACTACCACCATGATGACACTCTTTCCTTCAGACTTAGGTAAACCTATGATAAAATCCATTGAAATCTCCTCCCAACGTTGACTTGGAATGGATAAAGGTTGTAGAAGACCCGGGGTATTAATTGTCTCAAATTTATTCTGCTAGAAAACTAAACATTCCGCCACAAACTTTTGAATATCAGATTTAAGGCCATCCCAAAAAATTCTTTCTTCACCTTGTGGTAAGTTTTTAAAAATACTGAGTGTCCTCCTACAGGAGAAGTGTGCAATTCCAAAATAATATTTTGTTTTAGTTGGGGATTCTTACAAAGATATAATTGATCTTTGTACCATAAGGAATCATTTTTCCAACTAAATGTATCAGATGTACTAGGATCTTGCTGCAACTTTTGAATGAATTTCCACACTTATTCGTCCTTCTTCCATTCATCTCTTGCTTTGGTTATCCAGTCTGGTTGGATAATATAAATGGCACAAAGCAATGCTTCCATGTCTTCATTCATTCTTGACACTGCATCTACAACAACATTTAGCTTCCCTTTTTGTAGATTATTTCAAAGTCATAACCCAACATATTTGTGACCCATTTTTGCTACTCTTCTAAAGATAGTCTTTGTTCCAAAAAGTGTTTAAGACTATCATGATCAGTTTTTACCTTGAAGTGTCTTCCCAATAGGTAAGTTCGCCATTTCTTTAGTGCATGCAGTATTTCTAACATTTCCTTCTCATAAATAGGTTTCTGTAAATACTTTCATTTGATTGGACGACTTTCAAAAGAAATGGGTCTTCCTTATTGCAACAAAACAACACCAATTCCATTTACTGAGGCATCACATTCCACAATAAAGGTTTTTGTGAAGTTTGGTACAACTAAGGCGATCACCAGCCCCATTACCTCTTTAAGATGTTAAAAGGCCTTAGTTGCTTCATGAGTCCATGAAAATGCATCTTTATTCAATAATGTTGTTAGACGTGATGCTATTCTCCCATAATTCTTAACAAACTTGCGATAATACCCTCTTAACCCAAGAAATCCTCGCAAACAATTTATTGTTGTGGGGACTTTCCATTCCTTAATGGATTTAATTTTTTTAGGATCTACCTTAACACCCTCGTGAGATACAATATGACCCAGATATTCCACCTCTTGTACTCCAAAGAAACATTTGGAGGTTTTTTCATATAATTGTTTCTCCTCCAATAGTTTGAGCACCCTGTCAACATGTTGAACATGATCCTTCCAAGACCTGTTGTAGATTAGTATATTATCAAAAAACATTAACATAAATTTTCTAAGGAAGGGTTTGAAAATGGAATTCATCGAAGCCCTTGAAATGTAGGTGCATTGGTAAGGCAAAAAGGCATGACAAAAAAATTCATAATGACCCTCATGAGTTCAAAATGTTGTTTTTAGAATATATTCGGTCTTCATTCTAATTTTATGATATCTTGAACGTAGTTCCAACTTGGTAAAATAAATTGCTCCATGTAATTCGTCCAATAATTCATTAATCATGGGAATGTGAAATTTATCTTTAATAGTGAGCTTATTGAGCTCACATTTGGGGCCCTTGTTTTTGTTTCGTTTTGAAATCTTGGCCAGACATTTTTGAGTTTTGACCCTTTTTGAGTTGCGGAATAAATACACATGACAACTGACTTCGCTACCAACATGAGTTGCGGGATACCAAGCGGCGCGAAAGCACTCGTGTGGAGATAGAACGAGAGACAAGTGCGGATGGAAGAAACCCCGGCGAAGAAAAGCAGTAAGGACACGCGGACCCCGCGGGAAAAGGTTTGGGAGAAGCCGAAGTGAAGATACAAAGGAACTGATAGTCACAAGAGCGGGTGAATAAATAACAGTCACCCAGCCGAAAAGAAGAGTCGAATAGATGCTGAAGAGGTTGCGAGGCTCGAGACAGGGAAAGACGCGCAGGGCGTCTGCGGAGGATTCAGGCTTGTTCTTCATATGGTTTCCTATCTTCTATTCTACCTTTCTGTTCTGAGATTCATCTGTATCAGCTTTGAGAGCTATCAGAAAGAATGCCATGTAATCATGTATTGAGCCAAGAGATTAATACAATGGAAGGTTGCTGTCTTAATAAGATGTTCATGTGCATGTAATGCATTTATGCGGGTTTAAAATTTTATTTATGAATGTCCGAATGCTTATTAAGTGATCTTGCGCATATAAATTTGTATATGAATAGATGCACCGTCTTTCTTTAGTTGCGGGGTTGTTCCTTGCCATTGATCTCATCCCCTTTTGCATGTGGTTGCGGCACGCCTCGGGTGAGACGCACTACTCTCCAGAGCAGGGTGAAAATGTCGGCGTGTTCCTAGACTACACCGGACCCCTTTGTTGGCCACAACTCTTGAACCTGGGTCTTGTCCGCGAGACCTAACTTCTCACCAACAAATGGTTCCGTTGCCGGGACCTACATGTTCTGAGGGGATCTAGATCATGGTATCGAGGATTTTTGAAGGAACGATACGACGATGGTGGGATGATCATCTTGACCAGTTTATTGCATAGCAAGCAGAGCTGACCAAGAAAAAGGAGGCGGCGATCAAGGAGCTTGTTCTTTTCTCTGACGTAGCCAGTGATACGTACGAAATTTTCTGGGGAAGGTTCCCTACGGACCTTTACAATTGGTTGCGGAGATTACGAATGACGCTGCCCCAAGAAGGCTTGCGAAAGATAAACCATAGGTGGATGCACGAAGACCTGGTGGCACTGCATCGGGTAGACACTAAACTAACCCGTGCAGTGGATTTTTAGGTAAGGACCACGTTGGAAGGATACACTGTGGATTTTACTGCTGAGTGCTATCAGTCCTTCTCAAAGGCCGAGGTTGTTTTCCACTCAGGGCTGAGGGGGAAGATGTTGAAGGAGATTCCGCTATTGATCAAAGCCCTGATGGTGGACGAAGGGTTGATTGAATTCCACAAAACGGGGATGGAAGCGTAAACCACCCGGGCTGGGGGAAGGGTTGAGGGGCCCGATGCTGTGTAGAAAGTGAAACTGGGGAGTGGGGGAATGGATGTTGAGGCCGCATGCAAGTCACGGGAGCTACGTGCACATCGGTGGGCACAGATCGCCGATAGGTGGCGAAGAAGGGTAATGCAAGATTTGAAGAGAAAGGAGATCGAGAGGAAAAATCAGAAGGAGGTGCCTCCAAAGATAAGAATTATGGGTTTGGATACTCGGAAAGAAGATGGGACAGCAGTGGAAGTACAGTGGGTGCATGGGAGCCCAGCGATGCGAGGAAGAGAGATCGTGACTAGCGAAGATAACGGAAAGATGCAGCCTGAAGAAAGTTTCGATGATGAATGGCATGGCGTGATGCAGCAGATGTTTCAAGATCAGAAGGCACCCACCCCTCCAGGCAGCCCTACTTCCCACCTTCCGCATGGCCAGGATCCCGACCTTCCCCTGGTACTTTATCAACCTTTAAGAAATATTTTTATTCAGTTACAAGCATTAAGTCAATCATATAATAGTTCAGCAGTGTCGGTAACGCCCAGTAACAGCAGCATTACTAGTAGTAGTATTTTCTCTAGAGGGACCGTTACGCAACCAGGACCGGGAGGTTTTATCCTGGTTAATTCTCCACAAGTACACATGGCTGGATCTTTCACCCAGTATCTAGAGTTCTCTGGTCGGGGCAATGATGACGTAGAACAACACTGGTACCTGTGCGAAGCCATCTGGAGGGCTCGCCAGACGCCAGATGCAGGGAAGTTAATAGAATTCCAAACCACGCTCAGAGAGAGGGCTCTGCGATGGTTTATCAAGTGGTCCGAGGCGCATCCTAACCCTGTAATTGCGGACGTGAAGCGGGATTTTGTCCGCGAATTCAAGCTTCCCCAGACAGACCAGCAAGGCCTGTCAGAGCTGTGGGAAATTAAGCAGAAGGAAGGTGAGACCGCGTGGGAGTTGATGCGGCGATTCAAGGACGCGATCAGGAAACTCAGCTACCCGATCGATCCAAACCACCAGAGGGACTGGTTCATCAAGGCTCTGCTCCCCTTGCACGAACCCCTCTTACTCAGCAGAAGATTGATAATCTGCAGGATGCTTTGGAGCAGGCCATGAAGATTGAAGCCATGGCGGGCTACCCCCAGGAATATCGGGGGGGGGGTGGGGTGGCCCCGCAAGACCCTTCTTTGATAGGGTTGCAACACCAGATCGCCAGCTTGACCAAAAAGCTTAAGGAACTTCAGCCGGATAGACCAGCGCGACCGAATGTTTGGTGTACCCATTTTCTGGTCGAGGGCCACGTCGCAATCGAATGTCCTCGGTTGCGCGGCACAGGAGCAGGACCCTCGGTCGCAGCAATCCAGGGGGGTCCACCACCAGGGGGTGGTGTGGGGATGAACCCGCAGGGATTCTACCAGCCGCAACAGACCTTTGCGGGGTTCCCACCGCAACCGGGGCCCTCCACCACAGAGTATTGTGAGATCTGCCGGACGATGGGGCATCCTCCTCGGATGTGCCGGATATTACAGAAGTACTCCACGGTCCCGAATAACGTATACTGCGAATTTTGTGTGCCCACGACTCACAATACTGAGCAGTGTAGGGCTCTCGACGCACTTGCGGACCGACTGGACCGTCCCTCCTACAGGGTGAACGAGGCTCCAAGAGGAAGAGGCGGAGGCATGCGGGGAGGCCGCACAGGCGGACGCGGTCCGGTAAAATGCTACAACTGTGACCAGGAGGGTCATGTGGCTCGAGAATGTCCCCTTCCGCGACGACCCTGGTGTTCCCAGTGCCGGGTCAACACCCATGCTACAGAAGACTGTCCGGAGCTCATCAAGAAGTGGGAAGAACGGGTGAGGCAGAGGGGAGCGAATCTGATAAACTCAGAACCGCGCAGCGCCACAACCCCCGACATGCAGAACGTCGCGATAGTAACGAGGGGCGGAAAGAAGACTGGCGAGGATGCCCACCAGAAGGAGCCAGCGCGAGTGGTTCGGCCGGCATCCCCAAAGAAGTTGATCAGGCCTGAAGTCCAGAAGAAGTATTTCCAGGAGGCGGTTGAGGCATTCGCCCAGTTGCGGAACGAGGGAGGGTTGGAGGAGCCCAGGCGGCCGAAATCTGGTGCGCAGAACGTCGCAGATACTGTGGTCAAGGATTGGCTCCGGCTATTCCTCAAGATTGTTGATAACGCTGCGCTACGGCAGCAGCTCAAGTATGCATTGGACGGAGCACTGCAGGAGCGCACAGAACATCGTGACTCAGCGGACGCTAGTCCTCAATACGTGCAACGTGTCAAGCGGAACAAGCAACGAACAGGCAAAGAATTCCGGCTTAACACGCAGGTCACAGGGTTCCAAATCAGCGACACCATGTTGGACTTGGGGTCCGACGTCAACATACTGCCACGAAAGACATGGGAGGCTCTTGCAAGGCCGCAGTTAGCCTACTCACCCATCCAACTCAGGATGGCGAATCAATACTGCATTTTTCCAATCGGCCAGCTCGAGGGAGTCGAGGTCGACGTTGCGGGGGTGAAGACATACACCGATTTTGAAGTTATTGATATCATGGGCGACAAGGATCCCTATCCGGCCTTACTCGGTATTGATTGGGCTTTTGAGAATTACGCCATAATCGACCTCAAGAAGGAGCTGATGATATTTGAGGATGGGGAGGTACGGGTCACCCAGCCTCTCGACCCGTATCAGGGCCCGCAATATACAGAAAAAGTGGACAATCGGGAGGATGCTCAGATAATGGACCATCTCTATCAGATGACTGCAGGGAAGCGGGACGATTATATTAACCCGACCGCAACTGGTTCTGTCAGTTGGCAGAGTGTGCAGAGCTCGGAGCTCGGATCTGAACTCGCTTGGGAAGACTGGCAGCAAGGGGGATATGAGACCACCACGCGGAGATGTGCCTCCATCGCTCAGGTCCGGTGGGTAGGGACTGAGATCTGCGAATATCCCACATTATCAAACATGCAAGCAGTCAATACTTTTATTGCCAAGGTGGAAGATCGGGTCCCAGCTGAAAGCCGGATGGCCCTTTTGGATGTGGCCTTGCAGTCAACGTCGGCTCGATGGTGGAAAAATCACCGCAACACTCTGTTGCAATGGGAGTGTGTGGTGGAGGCTCTACGGGCACGCTTTAAAGAGGATGAAGGACCCTCTAGTATGCTTAAGTATCATGGAAATTCAGACCCGCGACACCATTTGCGGGCCTGCGAAGAACAGTGGCGGAGCTCACGGTACCCTGTGGAGCTGTGGGTCCACCGGTTTGTCCACTCCCTAGGCACCATTCCCTAGGCCTGGTACCTGGAGGAAGAGCGGAAATGGGAAACCCGCTCTTGGCAGGCAGTTGCGGACAAGTTCGTTTTGAGCTTCTCGTTCGAAGGGGAGACGGCGCAGGAGTCTTAGGCCCTACAGGCAATCAAGGAGGTCTTGTTTTTCCGCCAGCCTAAGCCCGATAAGGGCCCGGCTGTGTCACGACCTGAGGTCAGGCACGAGTTGGTCTATCACCGGATTGATGGCGATCCGGAGGACGATAGTTTGGAGGACCTCAGGCATCTCTATTTTGACGAAAAGGAAGGAGAGCGGAGCATCAGTGAAGAGCCGATGATTGAAGGAGTCCATTTACAGCCGCTCAAGACAAAAAGACTGAAAATTGGAACGGACGAGAAACCTAAGCTCGCAACGGTGGGAGATTACTGGGACGAGGAGACAACAAAAGAAATTTTCAGCCTCCTCCGGGAATACGAAGATTTGTTTCCATCTTCAGTTGCGGACCTGAAGGGGATCAAGGGGGATCTGGGCGAGATGCACATCACACTGAAGCCGGGGGCCAGACCGGTGAAGCACCGAACCTACGAGTTGAATCCACGTATCAAAGAGAAGGTCAAGATGGAGATTGACAAGATGCTAGCTGCAGGACTCATCTTTCCAGTAGAAGAAGCGGAATGGGTGAGTCCGATTGTCATCCAGAACAAGAAGGACAAAGCGGAGATCCAGGTCTGTGTATACTACCGGAGCTTGAATAATGCTTGTATCCACGACCCGTTTCCCACTCCCTTCAGCGATGAAGTTCTAGATCATGTCGCAGGAAATGAAGCTTATTCCTTCACTGATGGGTTTTCGGGCTACCATCAGGTGCGCATCGCTGAGGAAGACAAAGCAAAGACGACATTCACCACTGAGTGGGGATCATTCGCATACCACGTTATGCCATTTGGTCTGAAGAACGCACCGGCTGTGTTTTCCCGAATTGTCATTGCTACTTTCCGGGAGTACATTCACAAGTTCCTGGAGGTCTACATGGATGACTGGACTGTCTACAGTCTGTTGAAGAAACACGCCTCTCTGTTGCGGGTTATGTTTGACCGGTGTCGCCAGTTGCAGATTTCCTTGAACTTGAAGAAATGTATTTATGTAGTTCCATTCAGCACACTCTTGGGCCACGTGGTATGCAAGCAAGGGGTCTGTGTTGACCCTGCCAAGGTCGCGGTCATCGTCCACATGGAGGCCCCCGAGACAGTGAAGCAGTTGTGGGCACTGCTCGGGCACACAGGATATTACAGGCGGTTTATTCGCAACTACGCAAGGATTACGGCCCCCCTGGAGAAACTGTTGCGAAAGGCAGAAGCATTTGAGTGGACGGTGGAGTGCAGGAAGGCACTTGACACATTGAAGGAGAAGTTGGCGACGGCACCCATACTGGTTCATCCCGACTGGGATAAGCAGTTCCATGTGCATATTGATGCGTCCGGAATTGCACTTGGAGCTGTATTGGCGCAACCCGGGGAAACGACAGTTGACCACCCCGTATACTTCGCCAGCCAACGGCTATCGAATGCGGAGAAGAATTACACCACGACCGAGTGGGAGGCGTTGGCGATGGTGTACTCTCTCCAGAAGTTCCGCCACTATCTTCTGGGCGGCAAATTTACATTTTTCACGGACCATTCTGCATTGAAATATCTGGTAAATACGCCTTTGTTGGAAGGAAGAATCTGTCGATGGCTTCTACTTTTTCAGGAGTTCACGTTTGAGGTGATTGTCAAGCCTAGCAGGTTGAATGTTGGTCCCGATCACTTATCCAGGTTGGAGACGGGAGAGAATGAAGGCCCGTTGGACGATCAGCTTCCGGATGCTGACCTCTTCCGAGTTGAAGCAGTACCAGATTACCTGGCTGACATTGCCACGTATCTGACCACGGGACAGTGCCCTGAGGATTACACCCCGCTTCAGAAACGCCACCTGGTTGTCCAGGCGGACGACTACCAATTGATCGCAGGGCAGCTGTACAAACTGGGGCTTGATGAGGTGTTGCGCAGGTGTGTTCTCGACCATGAACGGGAAGCAGTGATGTGGGAATGTCACAGTGGTGTTTCGGGAGGGCATGTGGGTGCGAAACCTACCGCAAGGAAGGTGCTCCAAGCTAGCCTGTGGTGGCCGACGGTACACGTAGACTGTAAGGCCTATGTGAAGCGTTGCGATGTTTGCCAGCGGACGGGAAGGCCTTCGCACCGGGACGAGCTCCCGCTACACCCAGTGCATGTGTTGCGGCCATTTGAGAAGTGGGTTGTTGATTTCATAGGCCCCATCGCACCAATCGCTCGACATTCCAAGGCCCGGTACATCATTACCGCAACGGATTACCTCACACAGTGGGCTGAAGTAGCAGCGGTACGTGACTGCTCGGCAGAGACCGCTGCCCGGTTCATTTTTGAACACATCATCAGCCGCTTTGGCTGCCCACGGAGTTTAACCAACGATCAGGGTACGCATTTCATTAATGCCACGGTCAGGTCTCTACTGACCACATTTATGATTCAGCATCATAGAAGCAGCCCATACCACCCACAGGGCAATGGTACGGTGGAAGCTTTCAACAAGATTCTTGAGAAGGGCTTGACTAAAATTTGCAATGCTCAGCGCGACGATTGGGACGAGCGCCTCCCAGCGGCATTATGGGCCTACCGGACCACAGTGAAACGCTTGACCAACCAGACACCATTCCAGTTGGTGTATGGCCGGGAAGCTGTGATTCCCGCCGAGTTCACGGTACCCAGTCTTTTGATCGCAACGTCCCTTCAATTCTCAGAAGAGGCATCACTTCGGGAACGCCTCCAGGAGCTACAGGAGCTGGATGAGGCCCGATTCCTCGCGAAATTCCACCAGAAGGTTCAGAAGGCCAGGCAGAAAGCGTGGCACGACCGCCACATCAAAACTAAGGCCTTCCAAGTTGGCGGCAAAGTTCTCTTGTACGACAGCCGGTTCCAGAAGTTTCCAGGCAAGCTCCAGATGCACTGGTTGGGACCCTACTTTGTCATCGAGATCCGCGACTCAGGAGCCGTTCGGTTGGCACAGCTGGACGGTACAGTTCTCCCTGGGTGGGTGAATGGCGCACGCCTGAAACCCTACCAGGAGTAGGTACTTTTCACTTCTCATCAATAACTCTCGCAACCGAGAGAACCCGTAGAGTAGCTTAGTCGAATAACTCTCCCGCAACCGGGATGAGCATAGGAAGTCTTTTCCGTTCATAGGTAATCTGTCCAATAACCGGTCAGTTGCGGGTACCTCACCGCAACCGACTGTGGTCGGGGTTGACCAGTCCAGCGTGTCGCAGTGCCAGTCCAGCATGTCGCCGCGCCAGTCCAGCGTGTCGTTCGCGTAGGATCCATCCCCGTGCCAGTGTCAGTCCAGGTCATTTCCGTCAGTCCTTTTGTCAGTCCGTAGGATCGCTCAGATTTGCTTCATAAATTACCATAAGTAGACAGTAATTGTACCGTAATCATTTTCCATCACCCGCACTTCCCTCAGCCATCGTGTCCGCCCATATTCCCATGACACCGTCAGCAACTGTCAGATTACATACAGGCACGCGATTGATCGCACGATTATCGCAGCCTCGAAGGATAGCAAGAATTAATTGCCGTTATGGAGTCTCATCAGCTTCGCTCGTGCCAGCGGATGACATAATTTGCATGAAGGCTACCAGACCGAGAATGACGGACCGGTTCAATTTGGAAGTTGCAGCGACTCCAGAGCAATTACAGCCTTCAAACGCACTGCACTCAGAAGGAAACTCCAGAAGACTCCTCCAAGTCTACCAGCGCCGCACCAAGATGCCAAGAGCTCTCATCTCCGTCCCCGAGCCAGTGTTGGACAGCCAAATTCACCGCGTAGAGTCGCTAGTGGGCAAGTATGACAATGCAGCCTGTATGGACGCCAACCTGTCCGACCCAGCTGAATTCCCCCACCTCCATTGGCAGACCTACATGGAGCACCATTACACGCCAGGCAGCAGCTCCACCAGCCAGATGCGATCAGAATTCAGGGGCTTACAGCAATCGTCCTTGATGAATTTGAGGACTCTTCTAGTTTTTGGCACCACAGGACCGGCCCTGCAATGCACCCGGTTCCTCCTCAGTCGGATATAGAACGGGTCCCTGTGGCTCAATGAAGAAATTCCAATTCATGCCGAACACATTCATCGGCTTACAGGGCTATCTCAGAATGGCGCGAATGTCTCCACTGCTGGCCAGACATCCTCCAAGCGCGCCCGAAAGTCGGGTGACTCAGACCTGTACACCAAGTATGGCACTCGCCGAGGGGGCAAAGGTGCCAAAATTGACTTGATCAACAAACCAAAAATCCGGTTCGCTTGCTACCTGATCGCTAGCAAGACGATGCGCCACTACACGAAGGGAGAATGCACCCTGGACACAATTTCCATTGCAGAGCACTGCACCCGGGGCGCCAAGTTGAATTGGTGCTCTTTCGTGCTGAAGGAACTCTTTGCGGCCTGCGAAGAAAACTACAAGCGGACCACCAGTTTCATTTACGGCTACTTGATCTTAGCCTTCGCCATGTGGAAATGGCACCTTCCTCCTATCCGGGAGCCGGCGGAGACGACCATAAGCCAGCCTCTTGCGATGAAATACACCCCTTGGCAGGTGTCCATGGATCCCAGCACCAAATAGGTGAACGCGGCGGTGTTCTGGGCGTGGTACGGGATGATGACAGATGTTGTGGCCAACCAGCAATGGGTGCCCAGGCACTTGTTGGATGAGTACAGTGAGCAGGTGTGGTTTGGGGTCAGCCACAGGCACACCTTCCTCCGGCCAACTTGCATGCCGGACACCACCTTTCACATGGCGCCCCTCCGGTTCCAGCTGAATGACGACACCTTTCACCGTGAGGTTTCTGCGTGGCCGGGGGTCATCAAGCACGTCTGCGAGGGGATCACCCACTATAACTTTGAGGGGATGCTGCCGGCACAGCGGCCTGCCGCGACCGGCGCAGCCGAGTCCTCACAGGTTGCGACGGACCCTCCAAAAGATGCAGCTGAGACCGCACCGGATCTGCCTGAAGCGCTGGTCCCGATCATCGAGCACCTCAATGACCAGGTACGACGACTTAACGTGGCCACCCAAGTTGCTTCAAGTGGTGCCCCTATATTTCCATCTTTTGCTGAATTTCATATTAGTCGGTCTCGTGTTCCCTCCAACATCACCCCCCTCACTTCCCCCATTCCCACTAACCTGTTCACTTCTGCCACCCCCCTCATCACACCAATGGGTGAACCGGGCCCCGAACCCGATTCCTCAGACCCACCTCCATCCAAGAGGGCCCGCATTGCTGTCACAGATCCAGTGGTAGATCTTACGGACGATGATCCACCAGCCACTCCGACCACAGCAACTTTGATTCCGGAGGAACCTCTGATCGATCCGGCAGAGTTCCTCAACCTCCACCTCCCTCCCACTTCTTTCACTCTGTCCACCGCTCCCACCGGCCAACCACCTGCCACCTCCCCCAATCCATCCAACTCATCAGCCACTGTGTCAGATTCGTTGATCCGGGAACTTTTCGGAGGTGACCACGAGGTGGAAGTCACCTCCAGTACTGCAGCCGTGGTACCACCGGTTGACCCTGTGGCCATGGCCCAGGACCCTCATGCTACTATATCTACCAGGTTCACGAATGGGGGGGCTGATTCGGCTGCCCCGCCCCCAGATCAGACCACGCAGCAAGACCGGCCGGAGTCCGAGATGGCCACTTCAGTGCAGCAGCAGACGCCGGTCCATCCTCCAGAAACTTCCAGCCGACCAGCGGCCAGCAACCAACCTTTGCAGGAGAGGGTGTTGGAGCAGGGCACACCCAGCATGACCAATGTAGAATAATGGAGTCCAGCACAGCTGTAACTGCTCATTCAGTGGGCGGCCCTCAAGGCCGAGCAGATTCACACAGAGCTACAGCAGCGGTGCACCGAGCAGCAGAATCAGATCATGGCGCTTACTGAACAGCGCAATCAGCTGCTGCGGGAGAAGACCAACCTCCAAGAGCAGGCCAACATTGCTATTCAGGCGCTTTCCAGCGTATGGCCCGCTGCAAGGGCTCACTATGCCCCACTTCCTGCCAGTATAGAGGAGGACAGTATAGCACTACAGGCTCACCACCTCAGGGAAGTTTTCACTATTGTTTGCAGGGAGAACCAGGAACTCCAAGCGGCGTTAGCCGCACAGCCTACCCTTCCAGATCCACCAAGTGTCTATTCAGAATAGGTAACTACCAAGCAGACGCAGGCAGTTAGTATGCACGCAACTCTCCATTCCACTGCAGCTTCGGCTTCCGCCCTTCTGCGCAGTTTGCAGGAGTGCTCACTCGCGTTAACTGTCAAGACGCAGCCTATCACTGCCCAGCTGTAACAAATCTCCCGCGACATTCAGGCGACCACGGACCCAGCAAGGTTAGATCAGCTCTACGCCTAGTCGGACGAGCTGGAACTTCACATGCAACAGACTGAGGCTGAATCGGCAACGGCCAAACACGTCATCCGGGAGATTCGTCCGCCCCTTCGCGCCAATGCTGACTCCATGCAACAACTGGATGCCAAGGCCGAAGCCCAGCTTGCCACGCTGTTCGGGGCTGACACGACGAGGATAGACGAAGCCGCCGCCACCCGAATCTCTCAAGAAGCCGACTTGCTTATGCAGGAATGGCAGCAAGCGGTGGCGGCCTTCACAGAGCTTAGAGATACAGCGCTCCGCTGGGTCCTGGAGTTGGGGCCCTTGTTTGCACAACCAGATGGTGGAGCACAGCAGGAAAGGGCGCAGGGTGAAGGCACAGCAGAGCAGAGCACGGGTGCCAGCAGGGCAATGGAAGTAGAAACTGTTATTTGTGATTGACTCGCGGACGAGTCAAGGAATTGTGGTCGGGGCCTGTTGGGGCCCTTGTTTTTGTTTAGTTTTGAAATCTTGGCCAAGAAATTTTGAGTTTTGACCTTTTTTGAGTTGCGGAATAAATACACATGGCAACCGTGACCGCGCCGCAACTACCAGGAGTCGCGGAGCTACCAAGGCGGCGCGAAAGCACTCGATAGCTGGAGATAGAACAGAGACAAGTGCAGATGAAGGAAACACAGCAGAAAACAGAAAGTGGAACATGCAGACATCAGGAGAAAAGATGGGAGAAGCCGAAGTGAAGACACAGAAGAGCTGATAGTCGCGAGAGCGGGTGAATAAATAACAGTCACCTGGCCGAAAAGAAGAAGGTTGAATGTAGGCTGAAGAGGTTGCGAGGCTCGCGATAGAGAAAGACGCGCAGGGCGTCTGCGGAGGATTCAGGCTTGTTCTTCATATGGTTTCTTATCTTCTATTCTACCTTTCTGTTCTGAGATTCATCTGTATCAGCTTTGAGAGCTATCAGAAGGAATGCCATGTAATCATGTATTGGGCGAAGAGATTAATACAATGGAAGGTTGTTGTCTCAATAAGATGTTCATGTGCATGTAATGCGTTTATGTTGGTTTAAAATTTTATTTATGAATGTCTGAATGCATGTTAAGTGATCTTGCATATAGCTTTGTATATGTAATGGATGCACCGACTTTCTTTAGTTTCGGGTTTTTTCCTTTCCATTTATCTCATCCCCTTTTGCATGTGGTTGCGGCACGCCTCGGGTGAGACGCACTGCTCTCTAGAGCAGGGTGAAAATGCCAGCGTGTTCCTAGACTACACCGGACCCCTTTGTTGGCCACAACTCTTGAACCTGGGTCTTGTCCGCGAGACCTGACTTCTCGCCAACAGCTCCCTATAATCTAGACACGTGTGCCATAATCCATCCTTCATGTGTACCAATACTACCAGAGAAGAGAAATAACTTTGACTAGGTTGAATTATATCCGCCTCTAACATTTCTGCAATCATATGTTCAATTTCGCTCTTTTGGACATAAGGATATCTATAAGGCCTGATGTTTGGAGGAACACTTCCTGGAATCAAATGAATAGCATGATCATGATCATGAATAGGTGGGAGTCCTTTGGGAGTTTCAAAGACCTTTGAATGATTGTCCAAGACTTGTTGGAGATTTGCAGAAATAGATGATTTTGATGTTTGAACTTCTAGTGAGCATAATTGTGCAATTACGCCTCGTTGTTATTTCTTTATAATATTTTTCATGAAATTAGAGCTTATTATCTTTCTGGCTTCACTGAAATACCCATAATTAAACTTCTTTCCTTCAAATAAATTTCAAGAAAATTTCTTGAAAATTATGCCCTACGAAAAGATCCCAAAGATTATGGTGTACTCCTAGTACAACATCGACACCTCCCATTGGAATAGAAAGCATTGGAATATTCAATACATATTCCCCCATGGTTAGCTTGATATTATGGAATTTTCCAGAGCAATTTATAGTTCTTCCATTTGCAACCATCACTTGACATTCTGGTGCTGGGTATAGGAAACAATTCAATTCTTTGGCTACCTTACAATGAATAAAATTATGGGTACTACCTAAATCAATCAACACTATTACCTTTTTCTTCTTGATATTTCCTTCTATCTTGAGATTTTGAGGAGTGGTAATTCCTGCCAATGCATTACACAATATGGTTAGACTCATTTCCTCCTCTTCGAGGGCTAGTTCTTGGTGTATATCCTCTTATTTTGAAGATTCTTGTTCATTTTCTTCTTCCTCTTCACAATCTATGTAAAATAATTTCTTCTCAACACACTTATGACCTTTAGTGTATTTTCTATCGCAACTGTAGCAAAGCCCTTTTGCTCTTTTTTCTTCCAATTGTTGTGGTGTCAAACTTGTAGGTTGTGGAAATCTAGGAGTAGAAAAACTTCCATCTTTATAGAAGTGAGTGGTAGGCTTCCTTGTATTATAATTTTACATTCAATTTTTTTCTTGCCAACACGAATTCTTCTCCAATGAATCGGGTTCCAAAGTGCGAACTTCATGTTGGATATTTATCCTTTAAAGTACCTATGAAGAGATCAATCCTGTGTTCCTCTGGAATATCAGTTACCCTTATATTCAATTTTTGGAAGTCCTCAATGTGCTCCCCCACTTAACATGTTTTTTTGAGATTTATCAATTGGCTAGAGAAAGTGTTGCTCTTTGTATCCTCACAATATGATATCATTTCCTTCGTAAAAATTGACCAAGTGACAATATTTTTACGGGAGAAAATCCATCGATACCATACAAATGTATTTCGTTCTAAATGTAAATTTTCAATGCATACCTTTTGTGTGTTTTGCACATTATGGAGATCAAAATATTGCTCCATCTGTAGTATCCATGTTACAGTATCCTTTCCATCAAACTTCCTCATATCCATTTTTGGAATACGATGGTTCTTCCCGCCAACATTAGAGTTTATGAAATCACGATTAACATTTATTTTGTTCTCATCATGAGGTTCTTCTACTATCTCTTCACCATTAGGAAACATTTCTTGTATCAACTTTGTAAAGCCTTCCATGTCTGCTTTTAGATCATTCTTCATGTTTTCCATCTTAGCTTCCATGTTTTCCATTTTAGATTCCATGCCAGCTTCCATGCCAACTATCTTAGATTCCATGCCATTCTTCAAACCATCCATCTTAGATTCCACACCTTTCTTCAAACCATCCATTTTAGTTTCCATGCCTTTCTTCAAAACTTCCATGTCATTTTTTGTTGCTCTTTGCGAGAGCGAAATTTGTTGCACTTGCTCTTGTAAATTTGATATGTCATGTTGCCATTCTTCGTCTTCATGAGTCATAGTAGAGCTTTCTAAAGACTTAATGGGTGGTGAATTATTTTTAGGGGCCATTTTTTAGAACACAATACTGATATCTATTCTACAATATGCCCTTGGAATCAATTCAAATTGATTTTTCAAACAAGACTTATGTAATTCGGAAAAAAATACACACCTTTTTCTTGCTTTTGAGGAGCTCGATATTGAAATTTAATTATCTCTGTGATTGCGGCTCTTCAATATCTGAAATTTAGCACTGAAGTAGCCCTATGAATTCTCTTTTGAATTCCACAGGTCTGAACTGATTTGGATTCTTCAAGGAAAAGTTATGTCTAATCTCCCACAATGACCTAATTATGGACTCATTCAGTAGAGCGAACTTGTACGAATTTCCACGTGTCACTGTTTACTCCTTTGGCTCTGAAATTTATAGACAGGAAACTACAGTCCATGTGCTTCCAGTCACTTTTTACAGAATTATAATTTGATGCTCAGAGAGAGAGAGTTATGAATATTTTCCCACGATAGCCTCTTTGAGATGAAAATCAGGAGCCTGAAAAATATCTAACTTCAACAAATCATATCTCCTAAAATATTTTGAACCAAGCTCTAAATTTTTTTGACAATGTTCCTCCAGATTTCTGCTTCGCGCTCTAAAAATTTCAACTTCTCAACCTTAGTAGAAAAAAACGTTATAGTGAAAATTTTGCGATGACCTTCTTAAGTGAAATTCAAGAGCACATAAAAAATCCCTAGCGACACAGATGATATCTCCAAAAATACTGCGAACCAAGCTTTGAAATTTTGTGACAATGTTCCTCAGGATTTCAGCTTCATTCTCTAAAAATTCCAGCTTCTGAACCTTCATAGAAAAAAAGTTATAGCGAAAATTCCACGATGACCTGTTTGGAGCAGCGAAACCCTATAATCCAAACCTCTGATACCAAATGTTATGAAACCAGCTCCAAAAATAGAAGAAAAGAGATATCAACGCCTTAGAAATAAGCCACTTCGAGGGGGCAACCTCCAATACATTACATAAATGAACAATTCTTGGATGATACAATTTACAAAACCTCCTTTCTATATGTAGGAGTCCATGTGGCCATAATGTAATCCTAGTGGGCCACAATGTAATCCTAGCCGACCTAACAATAATAATTTAAGGGCACAATAATAACAAAATGGGGGTTACAAGGGTACAATAATAACAATAAGGGGGTTACACTAACAACGATAAGGGACTATACTAGTAATATAGGGA